>VYZV01041678.1:148093-171145 GCA_013401275.1 Pandion haliaetus | reverse complement strand
GGCTTAACCATGGAAAACTGGTTTGGCTGGCGTCCCTCCGGAGTGGACAGGATTGCGAGGACTTGGACGCAGATCTGGGTAAGGCTGTCACCAGCTTGCACGAAAACACAGCTCCAAAATAAAATACATTTTTGGGCGCCCCAAAAAAAGCAGGGGGTAAAGGATGGGGATCCAGCTCCCCCTTCTCTTCTTTCCCCTTGCCTCCAGAGAGAAAGCCACTGAAGGGAGGACTTTGGGAATAAAAATAAAAGGGTCAGAACGCTAGCATGTTAAATCAGAAGCAGATGTGTGCCTGCTCGCCAGCCTGAGTCACTGTGANGCCTGAGTCACTGTGAGAGGGTGGGGGGTGGGGGGGTTATCGCTATTTTGGTGCTGGGTGTGGGGTACAGAAAACAATGCGAGGAGAAGGCGGTGCGGTGTTTGAGCAGGCTTAATATCGGCTTGGGAGCAGGTATGGGCAGGCTTCAGAAGTGGCGGGGTGGGAGGCTCAGCTTGGTGGTGGCATTGGCAGCGGCCGCACTCTACTCCCCTGCCTGGGAAGGGCTGCTCCTCCGGACCCTCCCCGAGCTGCCCCAACCCATCGCTGGGCATCCCCAGCCATGCACATCCCTATTTGGGGGAGTTTCTTGCTGGCCCCCACCACCTCTCCAAACGTCATCCCTCCAGGAGGAGTCCCCATCCCCACGCATTGGCCAAGATGTGCCAGCCACTGGACCCACCATGTGGCCAAGGCATCTGCAGCCTCACACCAAGGCAGTGGCAGAAGCCTCGTCCTACCTCTCACAAGGACAACCTCAGGAGCTAGCACATCTCTAAAACCCAGCTGGCTTTGGACCAAGCCCCGTAACGCAAGCTCAGCCTCACCTTTCACCTCTGACCATGCCCTCCGCTGCTTACACCATGCTGGCGTTCGTTAGGCTCGCAGTCCCATGGGTATTTACGAGAGCAGTACCTCAGATATATAGGTCTGTTTTCCTCCAGCATCACCCAAAATGTTATTTTCTGCTTGGGTCTCATGAGAGCCTTTGCAGCCTCATTCATTTTTAATTGCCATTTAAGTCCTGGAGCTCTAAGCGCATGAGCTCCCCTGCTACAGCCAGGCCAGAATAGCTCCCACATGGACATGAAGTGGCTTTCAGAGAGACATGTTCATGGAAGGTGTCTCTGCAGAGCATCTCTGCCTGTGACAGCAATCCAGCCTGCAAAGACACAGCCCCTCCAGCACCACAACCTCACCATCTGTATCACAGGCAGAAGCCTAGTCCTGGGCTTGGGCCATGCTGCTGCAGTCAACCCCAACACAGGATGGAAATTCAAGTCCCTGACTTCAGAAAGGTGGACCTAATCCACCCAGTTTTCACCCATACGGTTGTCTCCTCAGAGTCACCTACAGCCCCAGCTCCATCACAGAGGGGTGAATGTTGCATTTCACCATCCTACGCTGACCCGAGGAAGAGCATCATGGATGCCCCATCCCTGGGAACATTCCAGCTCAGGTTGGACGGGGCTCTGAGCAACCTGATCTAGTGGAAGATGTCCCTGCTCATTGCAGGGGGGTTGGACTAGATGACCTGTAAAGGTCCCTTCTGACCCAAACCATTCTATGATTCGATGATTATTTGTCTGCAAGCCCACACTTCTCTGAATCACACATCCCAGCCATGCTGAAACCCCAGCAAGGTGCATCACGTCTCTAACCCCTAAGCTGGGCGTTTCTAGAGGAAATACTGCTGAGCTTCGGTGAAGGACACTCAGGGAAGGGGGATGAGACTTTCATCCAGGTTTCTTGTACGTAAACCAACCAACTAATGAGCTCTCTGAAGACCACAGGTGATATATGAGCATAACCTTACAGTGTGGCCCAAGCACCGAATATCCAGAGGCAACTCCCCATCTTCAGGGGACGATTTAATCCAGCTCTCAAGGTTACGGAGCAATTTAATTGAAGATCAGGGGTCAGATTCAGATCTCATTTGTATCTCAACTCCTTCTGTGAGCGAAGCCCCTGGTTTCTCCACCAACCGGCTAGAAAGCTAAACAGTATTTGAGTTGTCAGCTCAGTCCTGATCCTGCAAAGCCTCACCCGCCTGAGCAATCTGTGCAATTTGGTGGGGCCCACCCATGCCCAGCTTGGTAAATATAGTCAAAGCTGATGGAGGACCAACAGAAAAAAAATCTGAGCTCTCCCCAAGATATAGCCTGGAAGAAGGAGAAGAAAAATAGCTCCTGCTTAGACGGTTCAGCTCAAACACGTGGAAAAAAAAATTGATAATCAATAGCATTAATTTTTCAAATGATGCTTCTGCAAGCAAGGAGGGGGTTTGCAGCATCAGGCCCCCAAGCAAGGAAGTCCTACATCCCAGCTGACTGCACACGCACGCCAACTCACAGTCTGATTTGATTTAAAACAGCTGAGTTGTAAATGAGGCTTATAATGGAATTGGCAAATGACCCTTCAATACAGCATTGCAAACTGACAGCATTCAAAAATAACCGGGGCTTGAGTCAGGATTCAGCTCTTGGCTGGGTCTGAGTGCAGGATCAGGGGTGCATCATGCCACCGGCTACAAAAACAGCCCAAGCAAGCAGGGAGAAATCCCAGCCTCTCCCCTCTTAGGGATTTTAGAGGGGTGACCCTTCAAAAAGAAAAAAAATAGGGAAGAGAAAATGCAACCCTGCCATGTAAAAAGAGACAGTCTTGCCTGTTTGTTTTGGCACATCCTGAACTTCAGGCAGTTTCCAACTGGAACCCAGAAATGCTGATGGTGTTTGGAGTCTGTCTGCATCTCTCCCATGACGTGAAGCGGCATTCAGGATGATGGGCCGGGATATTTTTTTTTTTTCCCTAACAACTATATTTACTGTTACATTTTGAACTCCCTATGCTGTCATTACAATGTCAGATGTAATTACATGTGCGATAACCATAACATCAATGCATGCACAAGTTCACAAAGGCTTTACAAGGGAACATTTTCAAGGGAAGCTGCTCACATGTCTGGACTCAAAGGGGATGTCCAAAGGAGTCTTTGAATTACAGGGCACTGGCTACAGCCAGAACTTGGCCTTGCTGGAGTTGAACAGATGGATTTTACGCTTTTTTCAGGCTTTGCCCAGTAAAGCGTATTCCTATTTATCCTGCTGTAACTATGGATTGACTCCAGGGATTTAACTGATGCTATTCTGGATTTGCACCAGTGCAAAGAGGATGAGGATGTTACAGTGGTCTGCAGGACAGTCTTGCAGAGGGATCCTTGCAGTCTTGCAGATAGATTGCACCACCCTACAGTGAGCGTCAGACCTGGTGCCGTCATGAGGACGTTGGCATGGGATCTTCAGCTAGTTTGTGACTTACAGAAAGAGCTGCATGGGCACAAGACCTAGAACAGGGACAGCTATACCATTGCAAAAGCAGCTTATATCAAGGTGGCTGACTCCCTTTCACACACAGGACTACATATGCCCCTATACAGCACGTGAAGACTGAGGACAGATTCTCTCTCCTGGTCCAAGATGTGTCAGAGGCATAAGAAATGAATCCCAGCTTCTCATCCATCATCAGGCCAGAGGTAACTACTCTTCACAGCTCTGCTTCTGAGGCTGTTCTTCAGAAAATCCCTATTTGTGCTGGGAAAAAGTAGCAACTAAGTTTCTTCCAACTGCTATGGGCAGCTGGGTGAAGGGAACTTGGCTGGTGCTCCTCGAGGATGGTTCCAGCAGCACAGTGATACAGGCAGGAACCTCCAGGAGGGAGGCATCATATCCCATTGGCACACCTGGATGCGTAAGACAACATCTGTACAACTCTGAGGTATTCTGCTTAGGGGGACCTATACAAGTATAACTAGGCCTGTCCAGTTAAAGTGCTACAACAAACCCAATAGGCAAACCTATGGGATGTTACAGATCAACCTCACAGTGCAGTGCACCATACCCATACCTGCAGAGGTTTTGGCTCTCAGCTCCTAGACAGAGAGTATCTTACGGAGCAGCTGCTTTGCTCTTG
Organism: Pandion haliaetus; assembly: GCA_013401275.1. Lineage (NCBI taxonomy): Eukaryota > Metazoa > Chordata > Aves > Accipitriformes > Pandionidae > Pandion > Pandion haliaetus. The sequence goes on along the minus strand of VYZV01041678.1, from coordinate 167,139 downwards.
CTCTCTTACACAAAACAAGAAATGCAGACATCTAACACAACAGCAACCCCAAGTAGCTGTGTGATGGAGAAAGGCATTGCATGTGCCTGGGGAGCACAGGGCTGCTTCTGCATATTCTCACCAGGGTGCAGGTTTGATCCACCTCCTGAGCAAAGGACTGGAGGATGCTCTGGCTGTGTGTGTTGGGGAAAACGTCCTGAAGAACACCAGCAGATATGTGGTATCACTCACATAATTTCAGGACATGCTTTTTGTCCTGGGCGGGAAGACATCGGCAATTCACCCCATCATTTACACTGTATCTTGCATGTCCTTTCACAGCGCAAATATGTCAGTCTGTGGTTAAATGTATTACAGTGAATTCTCTCTAGGAGAGGAAAATTCATTAGTTAAGCAGACAATAAAAGCAGACATTTGGAAAGATCTACCTCTCTGTCCACCCACCTCATCTCCCATCTCTGGCATTTCTAATCCACATTATGTTGTTTCATATATGCATCACATTAGCAAAATAACCCTTGCAGCATTTTAATTTCTTCTCTCTGTTTGTCTATGAAAACACTCTCCAAAAAGGAGCCTAAATGCTGTGTCTTAACTTTTACCTGTTTTTTTATATACAGATACATATCCATTCAGCCCTTCTTAGGAATGGGCAGGAACCCAGCAGCTTGCCAACGCCGCACTTCAAAGCCGCACACCAGCACTCGATGAAACACCAGCGCCGCAGCACGCCGGGGACTTTCCTTTTCCAAGTTCGTACTACAAAATATTTATAAATGCACTTAAGCCCCATTTTGACCACTGCCTCTATTTGCAAACCCTGCCCTGAGATTCATGTCAGGTCGAGGGGAGTTACGCTCACATTGTTGGCATACCTGAGGATAGGCAGAGGGACTCGCTCCCTGCACACAGAACAAAGCCCTGAGTTATTGCAGAGCTTTGCCCTCCGCTGAGCGCAATTATGGTTAGAGAAAGCCCTTGTTTATAGCAGAATCCTTCCAGTTGGGGAAAAAGAGACTTAATTATAAGGTAATGGTGCTGTGGGCGTGCTCGCAAGTGGAGAGCAGATGTGGGTGTGGGAGGCTATGAGCAGGGCTGCTCCCCTTGCCCAGGTGGATGCTGGTGGCTCCAGCCTTTGCAGATGGTGAAAGTGGGGATTTGAATTCTCCCTCCATGGCTGTTGAAGGCTTAGCACTGAATCGGATGCGTGCATAGGGGATGCAAAGCATGGAGAATAAAAAAAACAGCCAGGAGAGATGTCTGCCTTACCAGGCTAGGAGCAACAGAAGGGCTTTTAAGGGTACATGGGTGGCCAAAATACCCAAATCTTTCCTCCTTCCCTTTCCCTGAGTCATAGCCTTGGTGACAGGCTCACTCAGGTACGTTGTGAGCTAGGTTTGGTTTCCACTCCCTCTTCCAAATGGTATTCCAGAGTCACAGCTCAATGGGAGTTGCTGGCATTTTACACACAGAGACAGCCTACAGGACTTCGTAAGCCCAAGAGCTCGACCAGGCCCTTATAAAAAGCCCCTTACAGAGGAAAAGATACAATCCAGTTAAACATCCAGAGCTCCTCGATGCTGTGTATGCCAAGGTACGTGCTCACAAAGTGCATGCATCAGAGAATATTTTTCTAGCCCTGTCTTTTCTTCCATTTATTTTAAGGAAACAGAGTGTGGTTTCCTCTCCTGCATTTCTCATATTTTGCTTAAAAATAAAATTTGAACCTATATCAAACCAAACAGCTTCTTGCCCAAGGTGGTAAAAAAAAAAAAAGCCTCTTCTATGGTGAACCCATCAGGAAAGGGGAATATAAGTCCTCCTGTGGCTGTATACCCCCAGCACATTCAGCCCCCAAAAGCCAGTGCAAAATTTGCAGTGGATCCTCCCTACCATCGCACATGACTTCTCAGAAATGTGTAAGGGATCTAATAGAGCATGGTCTGATTTATACTTAGAGCAGAGTAACTTTAACGGCAGCAGGAATGCGGGTGTAAATCTCCAGGCATGGAAAAAGCAGCCGCATAGCTCTGGTCCTCTGAATTCTCTCTGCTCTGAATGCCACTGAATAAGAATGAGGCTTTATGGTAAAAAAGAGGCACATGTCCTTCTGCTGGATAGGAGGGATTTCTAAGAGCACAGCACTATAAATTGTCATCCAAGCCATTTTGCACCTGCCTCACGTAACCTGTGATAAGCCACAGAACAGGTATCGAGAAGAGCAGAGAAATGATCGGAAGGATGGAGCACCTCTCCTCTGAGGACAGGCTGAGAGAGTTGGGGTTGTTCAGCCTGGAGAAGAGAAGGCTCCAGGGAGACCTTACAGCAACCTTCCAGTACCTAAAGGGGGCTTAGAAGAAAGATGGGGAGAGACTTTTTAGTAAGCCCTGTAGTGATAGGACAAGGTGTAATGGTTTTAAACTAAAAGAGGGGAGGTTCAGACTAGATAGAAGGAAGAAATGTTTTACGATGAGGGTGGTGAGACACTGGAGCAGGTTGCCCAGAGAGGTGGTAGATGCCCCATCCCTGGGAACGTTCCAGGTCAGGTTGGACGGGGCTCTGAGCAACCTGATCTAGTGGAAGGTGTCCCTGCTCATTGCAGGGGGGGTTAGACTAGATGACCTGTAAAGGTGCTTTCTGACCCCAACCATTCTATGATTCCACAATTCTATGAAAACCTGGTGGGCTGAATTAGAAGTGGAGGCTGTTGAGCACTCTCATTCACTCCTGCTCTCCCAAAGCTGTAAGATTTCCCCATTCACATGCACAACCAGAGATGGCATAGGTCCGCCTGGATGTATACACACCCACCCTGCCATCCAACTCTATACACTGAGGGACTATGCACACAAATGTAACCTCCTCCTTTGCATGGGTGAGTCGTGGGGACAGTTGCTGTATGGCAGGGGACAACGCCACACTTACTCCTTCACCACGCAGACAACCCATCCCTAAGGTCTCATGCCCATCCCGACTCCAGACCAACACCAAATAAAGACAAATATCCTTGGAGGCAAGCAGGGATGCATGGTAGTGAAGGACGTGGGTGCCTCCACAATCCAGTTTATTAATTTCTCATTATTGCCAACTCTTGCTGTTCAGACAGTGTCTGTCCTGTCTGCAGAGCAGACACCCACCTGCAGCAACCCTGCTGAAGTCCTAAATGACCTTCATTTTTCTTTAAGCATCAGCAAGGGCAGGTTGTACCTCTGCTCTTTAGGTGCACTTGAGTTTGAAGGCATTGGAGAAAGCCCCATGTGAGAATAAAGAGGAGACTGCTTGTGAAAACACATGCCAACATGAGAAAATGAAATAAATGGCCAGTCCTAAAGAGAAAACTCCTGCCATAAAGCAGATTTTGAGAAAAAAAAAACGGTCATGCACTGCCCTGCTTTGCTAAACAGGCAGATGGGACCTGTATTTCTCTTCTGAAACTTTAATGGGAAGAATATGATTCTGCTGCAAGCATATTTTATATGCCTGGCGATTAAAGAGGAAGGGAAGGGCATAATTTATAGAATTGTGAAACACACAGGATAGCTTTCTGGCTGCAATGTTTCTTTATTTTCTTGTTATTCCTTTTATTCTTCCTTTGCTTCTAGGCTTGTGAAAGGTGATGGATGGGCAGCAGTGGAGACAGAAATCTTCCTTTTATATTCATGGGGCAGGTACCACATCAGCAACTGCAGCGGCTACATAAGCTGCACCTCCTCTGAACAAGAACAATCCTGAGACCAAAAAAAAGTGCTTCAATGCATCCTCAGGCTTTCTACAGTGCTCTCCTGCTCCTACAGCCATCTCACCTCTCGGTTGTTAACAGTCTTCACACTTTCAAATAAGAAGGTTGAACCTTGGTGGGTTATTGCTGTAGCTGGCAACACGACATGGCCAAACTCACACCCCATCTGATCCTCTGGACTGTGCGTTTCCAGGGACAGGCTGCTCCTCACCCTTTGAGCTCTGCCAAGATGCTGACACCTCCCATACATGTCACCTTGGTAGGAAGCAAGAACCACCTGTGTTTGGCTAGAAAGCCACCTTGGAGAAAAAGACCTGATGGTCCTGGTGGCCAACAAAGTGCCCAGGAGCCAGCAGCATGTCCTTGCAGTGAAGATGGCCAGAGACACACTGAGTTGCATTAGCAAAAGTGCTGCCCAGAGGTCAAGGGAAGTGATCCTTCCCCTCCATTCGGCACTTGTGAGACCACAGCTGGAGCACTGTGTCCAGTTTGGGCTCTCCAGACAGACATTGTCAATTGTGGAGGTACACCAAGATGGTTAGGGAGCTGAAGCACACAAGGTAAGAAGAGAGGTTTGTTCAGCCCAGAGAAGAGGGCGTGAAGGGGGAATCTAATTTTTTCATCTACCTACCTAATGCACAACTATAGAGAAGACGGAGTCAGACTCTTCTCAGAGCACAAGAAGCTACAGGCAGAAGTTGCAGCAAAGGAAGTTTAGATCAGATGCAAGCAAAACGTTTTTTACTAAAAAGCTGGTCAAGCTTTGAACCATGAAGCCAGAGAGATATTGGGATTTGTATCGTTGGAGGTACTCACCCACACAAAGGCATGAGCCTGACCTAGAGTGGGAAGTGGAATCAAGAGCCTCCAAAGGTCCCTGTCACCAAAACCATTCTCTGACTCCATGCTCTGCTTTTGCAGATAAGGAGCTGAGGTACAAAGGAGATGAAATAATACAACCACAGGCACGCAGGGGACTTGCACCTGAGGCCACATCTCCAGAAAGTAACCTAAAGCCCTTCCCTCATTGCTTTTGGGTAAATTAAACATGTCACCATAGTCATGTACGTGTGTGCCGGGCTTTCTGGGGTCATCTGCTCTTGTTGCTTCCCTGGTAGAAGGTAGCGCTTCTCTAGCTGCAAAATTATTCAATTTTTTTTTTTTTTTTCATCTTCATGGCCAATTCAGCAACTCATCTTTCTGCTAAGACTGTCAGCAAAAGTGTCAATTGTACGACTGGTTTCTGTGATGTGGAATCATGCCCACCAAGACTTGGACCAAGACTATGCAGCCCATTTCACATAAGCCACCAACCAGCCCACACTTGGCAAAAACTGAAGCCTGTATCAGCCATGCCTGCATGACTTCTGGCTTTGGGCCATTTTTCTCCAACCCTCTGAGCAGCCATGATATAAATCTTGCTCTTCTTTCACTAGTCTTTGCCATGACAACACAATCACTTGGCTCCCCGTGCCATGCTCTCGTTGGGTGTTTGTCAGAGATGCGTCAGTGGAAAAATGAACTCTGTACCCTGGCAAGAAAGGAGAGCAGTTCTTCATAAAACTAACCACTGCTGCCCTTTCTCAGCTCACACATTTGCTGCAGGAGGAATTCAAGTCCTTGTGAAATCACTATGAATATTTACCTGCATCAGGAGCAAATCCACGTTCCTCCCTCCCGGGGAACAAGCACAAAAACCTTGCCCAGTTAAATGCAGGGTGAGAGCTTTTCTTCCCCTCCAACACCAGCATTCTCATGCCTCAATATCTCCGTGAAACATGCATGTGCATGTGTACCCACCCTTTATTCAGAGATAAGTTTAATCTTTAGAAAGAAGACTGCTTGTCCCACTGAAGTCAGAAAGAAGGAAGAAATGTTTTACGATGAGGATGGTGAGACACTGGAGCAGGTTGCCCAGAGAGGTGGTAGATGCCCCATCCCTGGGAACATTCCAGGTCAGGCTGGACGGGGCTCTGAGCAACCTGATCTAGTGGAAGATGTCCCTGCTCATTGTAGGGGGGGTTGGACTAGATGACCTGTAAAGGTCCCTTCTGACCCAAACCATTCTATGATTCTGTGATAAGCCAGCTGAGTCCTCCTATTCACCCCAGTGAAGCTATGACTCCTGGTAAACAAAGAAAAACATTTCCTGAATTGGTCAAATTGAAGCTCTCTAGCAATTTTTATATACTACCTAAATTATCTTTTTCACTGGCTGAGACCTCTTTTATTGAATTATTCCAAACTATGACTTTACAGCATCACTAGAGCCTGATGATGGGATGCTGGGATCCCACTGTGTGCTGGACAGTGTAGGAACGTACATCCCCAACAACCACCCCTGGTGAGACCACGAGGCCAACAGAGAAGCCAGTCGGGTTGGACACGACGTGGATTCAGCGCGGGAAGCTCACACAGTTATTACACTATTAGCCTGGGAGGGTGGAGTCCTAATTCTGTCTGGAGAGAGGGAAGAGAGCCCATCCCCTGCTGAAAGCTGTGGGTGGATGTATTGCACTTGGCCAGCCAGAAGATTAAGGCAGGTCCCCTAATTTAACATTTCCCAATGGAAGGGAGGAAAAAAAGCAATTCAGTGGGTAGAAAGAGCCCAGGTAAAATGCCAGCTGGAGAAAACAGGGTGGGTAGGAGAGGCTCCTTGCAGGGGGAGAGGAGGCTGCCAGCTGTACAAGCCACTGAGCACTTCAAACACGGGGCACAGATAAGTGGAGTTTCGGAGCAGGGTGGGAGGAGATGAAGGAAGCAGGCAGGAGAGAAGATTACAGGAGTGCAAGGAACAACAAAGAGGAGGAGAGAGGAGAAGGAAAAATTATGCAGGGCCTCGAAGGTCAAAAGAGTCAAACTTCAAAAGGATTCCTTAAAAGACATAAAGCCAGTGTCTTCATATTAAATTATTTAGTTTTCACACAAATCTAAGTAATATATGGGGTTTTTTTTCACCTCCCAACACTATTTTGGCACAACGAGAAGACAAAGTGGAGGGATGATGAGAGAAATCTGTGACTCTCTGCTTGCTTAATGGACCAGACGGGGCCGGAGTTGGCAGTACCCCCTTGAGAAGGATGGGGAGCAAAGGAGACGAAGCTTTTCAGGAGCAGGAGAGTGGCAGTGAGCAGGGCTTCTCCTTTCTAGAACTGAAAAATCTTGAAAAGTGACTTGCTCAGCCTGAAACAAAATGTTTTCCCTAAATTCTGGGCATCTGTTTAATTAAAAACACAGGAAATGCTGAGGCAAACAAATCACGCTGCCTGTGAAAGTGAAGACTTTCACTTTGAAGATGCTGAAATGAAATGTTTCCGTTTTTCACAACTCCTCCATTAATCTGACAAAACCGACCCACATGCACGGTAGGTTTTTTGTCATCAAAAACTTCACTTTGTACTAAAACATGTTTAGCTGAATTATCTCTCCCAGCTGTACTTAAGGAAGCTAAAGCGAAGTACAAAGCTGAAAGAGCTGGCTCCTGTATCCTGGGGTGTTCAACCCATCAGCACAGCTAAAATCACTGACAAGCTATGGCAAGCTAATGTCAGTAAAATGGTACCCAACAGGAGGTTTGAAGCCAGCACAGTGAGCTCTACAATAAGTTCCAGCCCATTAAACACCAAGCTTAAGTAAAATATTACAGCGGGTCACTTTTTAAAGCGGACAGAATAGGTTAGTGAATCACTGGAGACCCATGAGGATGCTCTTGGAGGAGAATGGAAATGTTGCTGCACCCTTTTTCAGCTCCCTGCTCTAAACACCATCATTTTCCTCCTGACTGTAGGTGCTTCCTTCCACTCAACACAATTTTTCTCCAGGGGCATCTCCAGCCACGGATGGCAGCAGGGACTTGTGCCACTGAGGCAAAGCCATGGTGCTGTTATATCAAACATCTGCAGGGCTACCACGGTGCCCCATAAGGTGATGACCAGCCACATTGGAAAAAAAAAAGAAACAAAGTGACTTGGTGAAGGCTATCTAACAGGTCAGTAGCGGAGCAAAGAGCAGAAACTGTGTCCTCCGGTTTCTGCCCACCCGGATCCCAAGCATTTAGTACTTTTCTCTGTTCAGCTTTGACCTTACAAGTTCCCTTAACCTTCTCCTGGCAGCTTCCTAATGGGCAAATAAATCTCTGGAGAGTATCTTAAATTCTTTTTTATCACAGACTGTATCAGTGTGATAATAAGATCAGCCTTCAGACTCCCCATTAAGTCACAGAAGGTGTGGTCATCAGTCATGCTTTTCCCAGCCTTAATTGCCAGACAGACACTTTAAGTGGAAAGTCCATCTAATGAGCCCAATCATTAAAACATCCCTGGTTCCTATTTGAGATGGAAAATTATATTACTCTAATAAGGGGGTTGCATCTTTGCCCCCCTATTCAATCATGTGGCATGGGGAAAGGTGAGACTTCTCTGCTAGTTTGCCTTGGATGTGTTTCATTTAAATACAGCCCCCTACTTCAGGCAAGAAAAAGTAATAAAACCCTGCACAGAAGGAGAACTGGGTGGTTGGATAAGGCAGCGGTGACCTAGAGGTGAACAAAGGGGTCACCATCGGTGGGGAGGTCACCACTGACACCACGGATGCTCCTGAGGGCTGGCCAGGTGGAGATGGTGGAAGAGCCACCATGGTGGCCATGCCAGCGTGGAGAAGATGTGACATCTGGTGTGCTTATGCAAAAGGCTATATGAGATGTACAAAGTGGGCTCTTCGATGGGACATCTCTTTCCTCAACAGTTTGCAAGAAAAGGCTTCATCTGGAGAAAGAATTGGTTATATTGATCACCATCAGAAGCCTGCACTACATGGAAAAAGCAGTTGGGTAGTTATCATGATCCTCATCTCACAGAGAGGTGGGAAACTGAGGCGGGACAGCACACAAAATCAAAAGAGTTGGGGCAAGTCCAACCAAAGTCCCTAAAACAGGGGTCAGGCTAGAATTCCTCTGCAAAGGGATAATTCTCTCCTGCCCTGTCCAGTCCCAACAGAAATACCTGCTTTTCCCACCTCTCCATCTCTGACTGCTACTTACCATGGAAAACTCCATCTAGGTAAGCTCTCTGTAGCTCAGCCTAGGTAAGATCAGGCCAAGTCCCTGGTGGTCTCTAACCATCCAACACTGGGATGCCAATGTGCCCATCGAGATGCCCCAGTTGACCTGCTCCTAACTCAAAGCATCAGCGGTGAGAGCTCCTCCGCAGGGAATCCCAGCGGGAAGCCCAGGCAAGCCTAAGTTACGAGCTCTACATCCAACGGCAGCTTTGCCAGGTGCTTGGAGCGCTTGTTCAGAGTGATCCCTAATAAAAACAACGAAGCACGGAAGGGTGTGTTACTTTTGGGTAATAATACATTTGAAAACTGCACGGTGAGGCAAAGACAACACCGCACCCTAAGCCACCCAAAGGGTGTGGGCATTATACAATGATTCGCCCACACCCAGAGCCTCCGACGACAATTAACATTCAGCCCCGCGTAAGAATCGGTAAATACCGTATCTCAAACCAGGAAACGTCAACCTTTTCTGTGTGCAAGAAAAAAAACCCAAAAGATGTGTCTTAACATGAACATCACTCTGGGCAGATCGGTACCATCACAGCGCACAGTGATTATTTTCTGCCCTTCTTCTGGAAGAAGCCACGGTAAAGTCAATAGTGGTTATATTTTGAGTTATATTTAAGCACGGATTTTGGCGTTTTCATCATTTCCCTCTTAAAAAAAATCCCAACAGAGATGATGGAAAAATCTAAATGTATAATTACATTTTGATAAGTACAAAGTCTTGTGAGGTGCTTTATAGATAATAAAATGACAAGATCTCATCACGCCCAAGTTTATTTTCATAGCCGTAAATCTACTTCGATGAAGTTGCCGGGAAAATTTTACTGTTGAGCAATAATGGAAACAAAATAGAACTTATTAAAGGGAAATGGGAGCAAGAGCTCATCCGATGTTGAAAGACAACAGAGAAAGTCTGTTTGTTATTAGGAGATAGCAGAAATAAATCTTTTTTGCTGCTCCGAGATAGCGGCAGCGAGACCAGTTGGTTATTAACAGGGATCCCACTTTCTTTTTCCTAAACCACAGTGCAGTTGCCATGATGTTCATGAAAACAGCAATTAAAGATGCAGCTTTGGGGTTGCACCTCCAGCTGCCAGCGTATCTTAGAGGAAAACCAAAAAAGAACCAAAATGAGAGTGTCTCCAGACCTATCCCTAATAATTTCTGAGGTCAGGAAATTCAAGTTGCTTTTCCAACATAAACTCACCAGTTCATTTTAAAAAAACCAAAAACAATGGCAAGGAGTGATGAAGATGATGATAAATCTACTGGGTGATCCCAGGAAAAAGGCAGAACTGATGCTACTGGCTTTGTGTCTGTGTGAAAGATGGAGCTAGCAGAGTTGCCATATACCTGCCTGAAACAGAGAGGCTCAAAGCCTTCCCGAAGGACAGGCGGTGCTCCCGAGGAGGAATGCTTGTTGCAATATTAACGAGGGAGGAGACGAGACCACCAGGGAGAAATGAAATATATATTCCTGGCTGACACAGCGGGGACAGTTTGGACAACTCAAGAACATAACTGGACATTGCTATTTGCCTTCAGGGCAGTCAACTGGGCAGATCAGGAGATGTTTGTAGGGATAAGAAAGCTGCTGGAATTTCTGAATCCTGATTGTGGGCAGGAGATGGGATGGATTTTAATTCTCCAGCTGTAGATCCGAGTAACATGAGTGAAGCATAGCCCTACCAGCATACGTACAGGCAAGGAAGTAAAAATATCCACCACTACTGTTTGCTGATGATAGCTTGGAGACTAAGTTTCTACTGTGCAAGATGCAGGGTTTATTATTATTATTATTATTATTATTATTATTATTATTATTATTATTATTATTATTTACTAATTATTACTATTACTAATTGCAGTGACCATTTATACTGCACCAGTGTCTTATAGCTACAAGGGGGATGCTCATCCCTTATAGGCACTGTATAAGCAAGACCAAAGAAGGAGCAATCCATCCCTAAATGCTTGTGCTCCGAATAAACAGTGGGAGAAAAAAGAGATGACGTGGTTTGTAGAGATAACGAACAGAGAGACTTGGTGATTTGCCCAAGGCCATGGAGAAAGCCCATGGTAGAGCCAAAATTTGGAGTTAGCTCTTCCAAATGCCAACTCACCACTTTAGTTAGACTATCAGCCTGAGCTAGCTCCTACCTAAGGCTCAGCTTCATCCTAAGACTAGAGGCAGCCTGAAGCTCAGAGGGGCTCCAGATCAGGGCCACCACGTACGCTCCCATGCCGGGTGGTTGCCACGTGCTGAACCTCATGCCCACACCTCGTGGTTGGTGGCACCGGCAGCCAGCTGGCTCAGCCCATTGCCAGCAGTCTTTTGGCACCTGGCAAAGCTAGAGGATTTTGGTTTGTACCGGGACAGCATAAATCACCCGAACGAGCTAGGGTGGCAGGGTCTGGGCTGCTGGCATCACTGGGAGCTCAGCATTCCTGGGATTTTCACTGAACAAAAGCAAAATGATTTGGACACGAAGGGAAAGTGGGTTTCCAGGGAGGGCTGGAGGAGAGCTCTCAAGGGAAAACCAGGGAAAGTTGGGAAAGCTGAGAATGGCAGCTCGTTGCATCCAACACCCAGCCTGGCAGCGCACCGGGGGAAGGAGAGAGCAGGGAGGGCTTTGCAGGCAACCAGGGATGCTCATAAAAAGGTACCATCAGCAGTAAAGCAGGGCTTTTCAAAACACAAACAGTTTTGGGGAAGAAAGGAGAATGGCACACGAGCTAAAAATAAGCAGCAGCAAGTGAAAAAAGGATTAAAGGAGCCCAAAAGAAATAGAGAACAGCAAATTGCAGGGAATTGTTCAGCAAACAATAAAAGGCTCCTCGCCATCTCCCTGCAACAGGCAGGTGGCACTGGGAGAAAGCAACCCACGACAAATGATAGCTGCAAAAGGGGAGATGGAAGGGGGGAGATTTGTTAAGTGGTTATTTTCCCTCTGTCTTCGCAGAAGACAAAGGGGAGGTAAAGCTCCCCAAGACAGGGATTGTATTTCACTCCGTGGTCGAGAAGGCTTTCGAGTGTCTGCAGATAGCGGCAAGAAATGGTCCTAAAAAGATTAGAGCTCTTAAGGTAGGGCAAAATACTATATCCAGACAACACACTCGAGTTTTAATGACAGTGGGGAGAGAATTGAGTGAAGCATTGTCTGCTGCCTTCAGGAAACTGAAAACTCAATTTGAAACAGCACAGACTAGAGCTGGGGTTTTCTCACAAGAAAGGCTTTATTCCTGCCCTTTAAGCATCACTTTTCATCCCTGACATATATTTTCCATTCACCGCTTTCCCACAACCAACACAGGTTTAGGAAGGGTCTTCCATGTTTTTAGAGTGATTTGGGTAGCTTGCCTTTGAGCATCTCCCTGGCTGTAATGTATTTCTTCTTGCTGCATCCCTCTGTCAGGCTATTATCAGTGTTTATGGATACTCAGCTGAGGGATAAAGAAGCAAAGTGGCTTCCTACAGATGCATAGGGAATGTGCTGGAAAAGAAACTCACCCTGGGTTCCCCACATCTCAATCCTCAGACCACCCCCTGCTCCTCCTGCATCCGTGATTCCCACATTGGCTTGCTAAGCTGGATGAGCCAACTCCCAGTGGGTGCAAACCAGCAGAGCTACCATACAACCTGTTTTATACTGGGAGCAAGACCAAGCGTCACGTCCAGTCTTAAATCATAAAATCATTTAGGTTGGAAAAGATCATCGAGTCCAACGGTAACCCTAACACTACCAAGTCCCACACTAACCATGTCTTGACTGGATCAGGGAATTTTTGCCCCCCCCAAAACTGAGACTGTTTGCTGTGGACCCCACAGTGGCTGACATGCCCCATGGGGGTCTCTGGGACCCCCCTGCACCACTTGGCTTGGGACAAAGACAAAACAGGGCACTGCCTTATGGCCAGCCTTGTGGCTGCATCCAACACGGCTGGGGGGACGTTGCTCCTATGTTGCCCCCACTGACCCCTCCACCAGTGGGTGACACCAAGGTGGCTCTGCTGTCCCCATCTCAGCTCCTGCATCCCCCAGCCAGGGACTTTCGGCTACATGGACCCCCCTGACCTTGCCTGGGGCTCTGTTACTAAGAATAAAATGCAGAGGGCTGCGCTGCACCAGCGTGCGGTGGGATAATTGCAGGGAAGCGGCTGCTGTAGCCCAGCGACCACAGTAATTGGGTATGGGCCATACTGTAGCCAGGTTTCCCGTGCTATTATCCCCTTATTAATAGAAACCAAATCTACCTTTCCAGAGACAGCACTGTGAGCCTGGAAATTATGCGGTGCAAGGCTGCAGGGAGGCATCTGTGGCATGTCTGCAATAGCCTCTGCCCTTCACCACCCAAGGGCCGGATCCTGGTGGGGTCCACGGGATGCTCCCGCCCAAGTGGTGGCAAAATCCCAGCCGTCCTGAGCCAAAGCCCCCTGTGGTCATCAGAAAGGCGAATGTTAGACTCAGCCACATGGTAATTGCCCTCATGGAGGCAGGCAAGTGAGATTTGGTCTATTAACTAATTCACCCTAGCAGTATTCCTGCAATGTATGGCAGGGAGTATTAATTTCATCTCCCAAGAAGGAAAACTGAAGGTCAAAAAGGCTTGAATTTCCCCTTGTCTGCACCGATGGGGTAGGGCAGGAGCCACCAGCTGAGCATCCATGGATTTAGGGCTGGAAAATAATGTGGAGCATCTCAGCTGGGATGCTCCTGCTTGTGTGCTGCGGGATGTGGAATGTAAAAGTGACAGCATCATTTTAAGGAGAATCAACCCACAATGCCATGACTCTCTTTGCTGGATGGTGTGAAAGCAAAGTGCTGATTTCTGAGAAACCCAAGGACAAGGTGAAACTCTCTGCGGGGTCTTCCAGGATAGGACTTCCAGGTCAATATGGTAGTGTGGTTTTCCATGACCAGGACCCACAGAACTACCTCTCCCCATCCCTGTCTTATTCCAGGCTAACTTCCCCTCTGAAGTTCAACTGGGAAACAGTCCTAGATAAAATGTGCCCCAATCATGACTTTTTTCATTGGGTAAGCAGAGATGAAGGCACAAGGCATGAGCCAGTATTAAAGCTGGAAGGTACATTAGGTGCCTCCACCCGCAATGCAGTTGACAATACAGAAAATGAGGTCTGGTTTGGTACATTTATTTTTTAATGCAGGTAAGAAATGCAGGTTTATGAAGGTCTTCAGGACCATCTGAATCTTGACTCAAATTTGGGATTTGGTTTGAAACTTCCCCAATGATGTCACTTCCACCTCACCTCCCAGTTTGTGGTAGGCAAAGCCTAGCAGATGGCGTCCTACAGCAACAATTTTAACTATCAACGTTGTTAATACACCCAAGAGTGACGGAAAGAATTATCAGCCCATAGTATTTCCAAGCTTCCCTGGTTTTTTTTCACCTCTTCTTCACCCAGCTTTTAACGCTTCCCATTTCAATGGCAATTAATACCAGCCTTTCTGAAGATGAATCCTACAGGCTTGCAACCAAGTCCTCACAGAGCCAAATCAGCACAGATGTGCTAGAGAGCAATGCAGATGGTTTCTCCTTCCCTTGAAACTTGAGACTTTGCTTCTGCTTGACGCTGTGGTGTTTTGCAGGCTAGGGATGTCAGGAGTACATCCCTCCCCATATGGCAAGCGAGAGTCATCCCGGAAAGATTAAAGCAGAGAGAGGAGACCTGGGTTGCCTCCTGCATTTTTCAGCCCTTCTCCCTCACTTTGTGAAAGCCTGGTGCTGTTAAGCAACTACGTAAGAGATGAAAAGCGTTGGGGAAAATAAATAATACATAAATGCCTAAATGTGTTGCCAAGGCCACCTCCAGGATGGATCTGTACCCAGGCATGCTCCTCTCCGACGGCTGCCTGCTCCTGCCCTGGAGAGATGTCACTGGGAGTGAAATGGAGCTCCTGGGCAAGATGTTGTTTCAGAGTGATGCATCAGAGAACCTTGCAGGTGACAGAAACTGTAATTGCTGTGATTAAACTTCACCGGCCCATTTCACCCCCATGAAATCCAGCTTCACTGCTGATTTCAGCACAAGCAGGATTGATGTCCCTACCAGGGGAGAGGTTGGGAGTACCAGGGAGACCTCTCCCCGAAGTACGAGCAAAGCCTGGCTGCCTGAGAAGAGGGACCTGTACCCCTGGGGCCTCAGGGATGCTCTGGCTTCCACGAGGATCTGAACAATGTTCTCCATCATCCCCAAAAGCAGTCCACAGCAGGTACAGAGAGCCAGCAGCCTTACAAAAAAGGGGTCTGAGACCCAGTGTGAGATGCTACAGATGACTTCTTGGGGTTCAGGGCAGTGGCATCTTGTGCCCAGAGGCTGCAGAGACCCCAAGAGAGCTATGCTGCATCCCACCAGCTCTGTCCCTATGTCCTGATTTCAATAGCAGCTTGGCCACATCTGCCTCTATTTTTCTCAGCAAACCCCTGAGAGTTAGATGGCTCTGTAGCAGTAAGAGATAACATATTGGTCACTTCAAGTACATGACAAGAATGTAAAATAAAAGGTACCCAGTGTAGCTGGATACAGCCACGACCATGATGTGAGCTGCCGTCTCATGGCATGGAGAGCCAGCTGTGCCAGTAGTGCCAGCAGCCCACTAGAAGGGGTCCTCTCCCCACTTTGTCCTTTCCATGGGTTAGGAGGTGAGGCATTGCCGCTGGAGCAGGACGCCTGTTCTCCAGTGATGATATAGGGGCATCCAGCCCTGATGCACAAGGACACTGGGAGGTGCCCAGGGTGCTGGGAGGTGATGGTGAAGAATGTGGATTTGGGGTGGCTGCTTCCAACTTTGCTGTGATGGACAAGTCATGGCATCTCCCTGCCTCACTGGCCTTGCCTGGAAAACAGCCAAATAATCCCCAGGAAAGCACTTTGCAACCTACTAACCCTCCTCTCCTCTCCTATGCCTGCTGCTCCTGGAGGGCCTCAGAAGACACAGCACACAGCAGAGCACACAGAGATGCTGCAGGGACTCCTAAAATGAGATGCACTCAGATAGTCTAATGCCTCTACAAAAAACCACGAGTCTGCTAGGATAAGAACTGGCTACAAAGGTTGACGATGTTGCTTGAGAAATATTAGTTATAGCTGTGTACATGCATTTGCCTTATCAGTTTTCTCTAGTAGGAGATTATAAAGCAACCAGGAAAAGAGGAGAAAAATATTCTCCTTGTTTAGCACAAAAACATAGGTAACAATTATTAGGCAATAATTGATTCATTCGGTATTTTATTAACTGGAGTTCGGGTGTGCAAGTGACAGGCTCTGCAGCAAGCCTTTTATGTGACACGTTATTAAAGGCTCCTTTTCTGGCTCCGAAAGGCAGTGGCTGGCAGATCAAAGGTCAGACATTTCAAGGAGTAAATTGGTTTAATGTGGCTGCAGATAGCCTCACAAAAACCTAATAAATATGCAGTGAAATGTAAGGAGAGAAAATTGTGGACAGGAGAGACAATTACTTTGAAACCAGGATAAGAGCAGCACGGGCTCAAATTAATCAGTGTATGGGCTCCTTCTCTCTGTCTCAGGATTTAGTATTCAGAGCAGGAGCCTGGCTGCTAGTGGGATATGCTGGGAGGGGACACTGGTACCCAATGCCAAAACCTGCCAGGAGAAGATGCTCAACCCCGAGCCACAGCCAGGATGGTGGTGGGAACCACCACAGCTTTCCAGGTACGCTGGAAAGCCACCCGTGACCCACAGCAAAGGGTGTTCATGAGCACCACGGGATTTTGTAGTGGCTGGTGGAGAGATTATCCCTCCATGTCTGAATCCCGCATGGAGTCCTTGCTGTGACTGAGCAGGCTCACACCGGCACTGGGACACCAGCAGACAGGGAGTCACGGCCCAAACCCCAGCATTCAGTGGAAAAAAAATGAACACGAGAGGGGTTTAATTGTAAGAATTGATCCTTTTAGTTCATCTCCTTGTTTTGCACTTGATCTCGTGACTTCTTCAGAAGCATACCTCACTTATTTTTAAACTCCAGGCAGTGATGTCTGGATACTTTGGGGGTTTTGTTTGCATTTCTTCAAATGCATTAACTCAAATGACCTCCAAATGCTTGCAAGGCAGGATTTCTTTGCTAAAAAGTCACAGCTTCACTCCTTTTAATTAAAGGTGAGAAAACACTCACTCCAGTTCTCTAATTTGGAGAGGGACTTCCTGAATGAAAACAAAGCACAATACTCCCAGTAAAGCTGGCAACAGGAGTGGAGGAAACAAATCTATAAAACAAAATGTCCAGTCCCCCTTGGAGAAGCAGGTAAGGGCACAACATCTTTGTATTCCCTTTGCAGGTCACCTTTCCCAGCTGAGTCACCATGCTCCAGCACAATTTATCATGGCCCCACCAGACAGCCCGAGAAGGATCAAGCAGCACAATCTGCCTGTGATTTAGCAAAGCCAAGCCTTGCCTGCTCACCCACACACGGACTTTCTGCAAGCATGAAAGAGTTGGGACCCAAGGGCTAAATTGCTTCATCACCAATGCTGCCCCATAGGCTGGACCACCGTGGATGAATGAGATCCCTCTGCCCACCATGTCCCCGTTGGTGGCTTGTCACTGACTGTGTCCTTCTGCCCAGGATGGAGTTGCACCCAGGGCAGTGCTGACACCTCCCTGGTGAGGAAACTTCATTGAGAAGCCTTGCGGATGGGGCAGAGAGGGACAGCCGGTGCCACCTGTGTCCTGCTGGCCAGGGGATGCTTCAAGGAGAACCCAAATTTCATGTGTCACCCACAAGAACTGATGGGACATGGACCTCCACACCTGCAGCCCAGGCAGGCAGCTCTTGCCCTGAGTTATCTGTGCATATATCGCTCTGCCATAAATCAGAAGCCCTGACAGTGTAATTTGTATGTGGGGAACCTGGAGCAATTACAAAATCAGCCCAAACACTATTTGTTTCACAAGATTTTGCCCTTAGTTAGCACTGTCGTTCTGCTTTAATTACACTGTAATTAATTGCAACAAAACTGGAAAGTGCATGTGCACGGTGGAAAGGCTGGATATTGCAACCTGCCTGCTCCTCTGCAGCCACGAGTGTAAAATCTCTGATCCTCTTTTGATGTAACGCTTGGCATTCCGTTTACCACCCTACATCCAGTGCATCTCCAAGTTCTCTCAAAAACAGACCAAGACCCATGGAAGGCAACTACTGACTTATATTACATCCAGGGAAATTAAGGCGCAGCGGAGCTAATCTTTTTAATTTCTCTTCAACCAGGGCTAAGAGGGCAAAAGTTGCCAGAAGTGAACCAAACTTGGGCCTGGATGTAAATCACAACATTTTTCTCTGCCATGGGATGCTCAGAAGTTCTCATGTTCCCTTGCAGCTCCCAAAGCCACCTAGCACCTTGAAGGGGTTGGGACCTGTGCATGGAGAAGGTTCTCTCATCCAACACCTCCCTAAAGACAGAGGCAGTGAGACCTGCTCATGGCACAAGGACCTGGTGATAAAGAAAAGCAAATCTGACGTATTTCTTTTGCAGTCTGTCCCCTTCTAGTATTTCCAGCTTCTAGCCGTGGCACAGAGGTATTAATCCCAGCTGAGGTGGACTTTCAGAGTCCCCTTTCAGCTGGCATTCAGGTTCTCGGAGCAGACTATAAAAGCAGCTGTAATGCAATCGCTGGGCTGCTGCTAGGAAACAAGCAGCTGCCAAATGCATTTGAGGCTGCCTCAAGTTTTACACCCTGACTATTTCTGTGCAAGAAAGGCAGCTGCACCAGAAGTCTGCATCCCTGCAAGGTTGGGGAGAAGGTCTAGAAGGGACATGGGAGTCACAGGGATTAGCTGATGTGACGCATCTCCTCTTGCACATCACCAGCGAGTGGCCAGGCCAATGACTTGGTGGTACGGCAGGAGGGGAAATTTCCCATTTCAGAACTGCTCAGCATTGATAATAAAAATGTTCTTTTTTTTTTTCAGCCAAATACCTTGCAGAAAAAACATGCTCTTGCTTTTCTTTCTTCTTTGCTGTTTTCTTTTTCCAGCCTCGTCTCGTCTCTTCTCTTCTCTTCTCTTCTCTTCTCTTCTCTTCTCTTCTCTTCTCTTCTCTTCTCTTCTCTTCTCTTCTCTTCTCTTCTCTTCTCTTCTCTTCTCTTCTCTTCTCTTCTCTTTTCTCTTCTTCTCTTCTCTTCTCTTTTCTCTTCTCTTCTCTTCTCTTCTCCTCTTCTCTTCTCTTCCCTTCTCCCTTCCCTTCCCTTCCCTTCCCTTCC
>VYZV01041678.1:123820-147745 GCA_013401275.1 Pandion haliaetus | reverse complement strand
TCCTCTCCTCTCCTCTCCGAAGGCTGTCAAACCTTCTCACCTCCATTTTGCTGGTAGCAGATGGAACAACTTGCCCCAAAACACAGCGGAACAGTGACAGACAGTGAGGAGAACATCGCAGATCACGGGCTGGTCACCCAGTGATGTTCCCAGACCCCATGTGTTCCTGGAGGCACCACCAGCCTCTGGATCGCTCCCCAGTAACCCAGAGCCATAGCCAAGTGGGGCAGAAAGGCCCAAATTTTGCATCAAGCAGCCCCAGCACAGGGGGCTGTGAAGCCACCTCTCCGGCTGCCTCCCCGGCACCGTGGTGCGACACAGCATAAGGAAACCCCATGGCAGAGGTGAGGATGCACCTGCTTTTAGGAGCACATGGCAGACAGGAGCCGGCCAGGGACAGGCAGGCAGTGGCAGGGAGTCCGAAGGCAGCAGCAAAATGATTTGGATTATCCCAGCAGCAGGAACTCTGGAAGATCGAGCTGATCTAGGAGACCTCCCAGACACATGCCTAGAGAGCCTGGGGTTTGGCAGAAGATCTGCTCCATCAGCTTCAACTCACCTTGGCAAAAGGTGCCCAGATACCATGGTGATGGGCTCAGCGGGGATAAACACCGAACATGGGTGTGGGTTGTTTGCATAGTTAGGAAGCTGGCTGGTCTCCATCCCTCCACCCTGCCTCCTCCCAGCGGTGCCAGGATCTCAATCCAAAGTGGTCTCCTACCTCCTCCTGGGCTGGCTCATCCACGGGCAACATGGAGGCACTTCCCAAACTGGTTCCCTGCTAGGCAGGGCAGGGTTGGGGACGGCAATGCTGGGCTGCTGCCTCTTCCTGCTCCCTGGGAGGTGCAAATCATTTGATGGTTCTAATATCCACGTGCCTGCCCGGACCCACACGGAGACGGTGCAGAGCCTTCATGGAGTGGGACGTCCCCTCCTCCTCTTCCTCCTCTTCTGCAGCTGCTAAGCACATTGAGCCCCTGGCAAAACCAGTGGCTGGGATGTCGCATGCTTCCCCCTCGACCCAAAAAAGCACTCTATGACCACCATGCACCCATTCCTTAGGGGCAAGGACATCTTTCTGAGGGACGAGGAACAAAGCAATCCAACAGCAGTGAGAAATAAATCTATAATTAAGGCAAGCTGCTCACATGAGCGATACTTGAAAATTATGCAGACCTGTGAGCAACATTGCCATCGGGCGTGCGGCTCCTCTCAGGCTTCCAGTAAGGAATAAAAAAGCTCTGACTAATATAAAGAGGCCTCCAAATCATTCTTGGCAGAAGCATCCCAGCCCCAGATCCCCTCCCTCTATTCATCGCTAAAGCTCTCAGCCAAAGGAAAATAAACTATGCAGCTACCTCGCTGACCTGACCCACAGCGTGGTGGAGCTGGGTGCCAGCTGCCCCTTCTGCACCATTACATGCTAATATAATAGTGTATAATATACATACATTATACAAATGTATATACTATATGTACATTTATTTTATATATATATATATATATATATATAATATTTATAGATAAATATATACATTATATGTAGCGTGATGCTGCCTTCTCATCCCCGTCCTGCCAGGAGGGCAGGAGCATGGGCAGAGGCACAGGCAGGGGCATGGGCAGGGATGAGCCCTCCCATTGCTGCCTGCTTTGCTAGGATCATCCACACACACTCTATAATACCACATTTCGATGTGGTCTGAGATCCTTCACCTTTTCTAATTACTTCCAAGTTTATAAAACCATTCCACCGGCAACACTTAATGGGAATAAGACTGGGACTATGAACTGGGGAGGCAAGATTTCAGTGTTTTGAAACTATTTCAGTAACTTGCTATTTAATTAAGAGCAATAGTTCTGAAATTATGTCAGTGAAACTTTCCACTTATTTATTAATTAGAGGAGGAATTTCAAAGGAAGGTAAGGGAGTTAGGTGCCGGACAGCCCCAGGCTCGATGGAAAATCCCAGGTTTGTATGGCTAATGCTCGCTCAGTGCTCAAACACGCCGGTTCTGACTCCTCATTGCCTGGCACCTGAAGTAAACAGCATCAAGCACAAGCATAAAGTGGCTGTTAAATGCTGCCTGCTTCAGAGCACATGTTTGAAATGACCTTTTTGCGGTGGTGGGAGTGATAGAAGGCATTGGAAGACCAGGGAAAGACAGCAGAGCATCTCATCTACGTTTCCAGGAGTTATTCGCTGGGCTGGCCTGAGGGGGATATACCAGGATACACTCTAAGAAGCCCAAAAAAGGTTTGCTCTCCAGTGTGGGGTGTTGGAGATGCTGAAGGCAGCGAGGGCTGGCCGTGCCCATGGCACCCACTCCCTGCAACCAGGGCTCCGACCCAGCTGCCTTTGCTGCTCCCAACCTCCAAATCCTCCCAGGAGGAGAAACTTCCATCCGATATCACCTCCACTAAGCAGAAAGGAGGGGAAAGTCCCTCTCAGTCTCATTCCCCCAAATATTGTACCTGGGTGAACTGGAAGGTGACTGCCACATCTCCTTTCCGAGGGCAGAACAAGCTGCAGGTCCCCACATCACCGCACCAAGTATTTCTGTCCGTCCAACGCGCTCCGGAAAGCAACGCCGGAATGGCCAAGCACCGGTTTCTCCTCTGCTGAGCACATTCCTCCCCTCCTGTTTTCATTCAGCCCAACCTTAAACAAAACCACGGCTGTTGTTTTTATCGGTGGAGCGGCTCTGGGAATTACCTACATGGGGTCAGGGGAGCTGGAGAGGGGGTTGTGCTGCTGAAACAGCATTTAATCTCAAGAAGGAGCTGTTAAAAATATTAAAGCTTAACGGGATATAACATCCTGTCCTGCTGTGTCCCATTTGCTAGTAAAGAAACAAAAAGTTCTGGAGGTAGACTGAGATTTAAACCCAAACCCCAGGTAGGGGCTTTCCAGGTAAAGCACCTCTGGTTTCCCCATGCGATCCCTGCTTGCAGCACGGGCAGCGCGGAGCAGGTCAGCTTGAGCCGGGCGTAACCCTGCACCGAGCAGCACCCTCATCCCAACCATGCTTCCCAGCCTGTCTTTGATCGCGATTTCTCTGCCAGCATTAAATCTGCTGAGACATTTTAACTATTTAAGAAGAAAGTGGATTTTTTCCGCAAGTTTTCTGCAAAGGACAGAATGACTTCAAAATAAATATTAATAAATATTACAAATATAGAATAAAATAGAATAGAATAGAATTAATCATCTGCCTCATCAGAGCCCTGCTGCCTACCCAGCAGAGGATGTTAGCAGATGTGTTTTCACACTGATATTTCCTATCTAAAACAAACAAACAAATAACTAAGCCAGACTTACGAAAAAACCCCAACATCCTCCAATTGAAAGTTTGTATCATACAGGTGTTGATACACAGCCAAAATCTCCAGGCTTGGTTAAGATTCAAGATACCAAGCACGGAAATCAGAGAGAGAATCATAGGTTCGAGTTCAAACAGCAATTAAAAATGCATGTAAATGGCGATAGATTAGTACAGAGGATCAGTACGACGCACTGAAGATTTCTAACACGAACACGATTAGCCTCCGAGCATGAAATTCAAGCGCCTCCCCCTCCCCTCAAGAAACCGCAAAAGCCTTAAAAGGGGAAAAAGAAATTAAAACCCACGTATTTTGGAAGTCGAAAGTACAGCATCTGACCCACCTTCCCGCTCCAGGTGCCGACCCTCGTCCTCCCCTCGCCTGCCTTGGCTGCACGGGGAATCCAGCAGCGTCGCTCCCCAGGTGTCTGCAGCCGAGCAGAGATTGTCATTGATTTGTGTGCAGAAAGTTAAGCCTTTCTAGGAGCGGTTAGGAGAATTCACTCCCACCACTCCCTCTAAACCAAAAGTATTTGGCACGGAGCCCTCCTCATCCACCTGTACTATTAAAGTCTAAACAACACGCAAGACATGGGCTGATTTTACCAGGTTCTTTTCATGTTTCTTTTTTAAACAAGCACACGAAGTTCTTTGGAAAGAAAAACTTGGGGGTTTGTTGTGGGGTTGGGTTCTTTTTTTCCAAATCTCATTTTTCTTAAAGCAGATTTATTGCATTCTTTTTGTTCACCACTCGGTGGGCCAAGCCCTCCCCTGGTGTAACTGGTGAGCCCTGACCATGAGCTGGTTTGCCCCCACAGAGGTGACACCATGGGTGACTTTCTCACCGATCTGCTCTGCTTCCCCTGCAAACCGTGCACCCATTCAGCTGAGACAAGGTAAACCTGGGAGAGATGAAAACCTTCTCTTTTGAGAAGAACTGGATATAATTTAACTAAAAAATCAGGTTTGCGCATGAATGACCCACGCGAGCAAGAAGACAGAGGCAAAACACCTTCAAAGGGGAGGTTTGCTTACCCAAGTCCCCAGTCGCTGTGTTCTACAGGTGATGAGAGCCCAAACTGGGTGCCCAATCCAAGGAACGAGTGACTTTGAAAACCCTTCCCAAGTGCCCACTGTGGGCTTCAAAGCCCCCCCACCCCGGCAGCGAGATTTGGAAGCCACCTCCTGGCCACCTCAGCTGGATCCATGGGGCCAAAAACCCCATCCAACACCTACCTCCTGCGGTCCCCATCAACGAGGACATCCCCGGCAGAGGAGCCACCCAGCTGCAGTCCCGCTCAGAAAAGCGTGCCGCCTCCACCACTGTGAGAAGCCCAACCTGGCTAAGCCCAGCTTGCCGGCATGTGCGCAACCTCAAAGGGTTGGCCATTATGTTGAGTGATAAGTAACAGGTCTCTCCTCCTCATTGGGTGCTCATTCTTGAGATTCTGCCCCAAATTAAGCAGCCACATTGCCGAACATTAAGTTAGACACTTCATTTAATAAAATACTAGTTCCTTTCTGGCACCAGTATTACAACAAGGAAATAGAGATCTTTTGTTAATACAGTAAATCTGATGAGAGCAGCTGGACACCGAGTTCCATGTTACATGCCTTTCTGCTGGTTTTCCTTTAAAGAAGCACATTAAAAAAAAAACCAAATCACAACCAAAATTGTTTATACAAGGGAAATCTTTCTAAAGCACAAGGCAAAATCAAGTGTAAGATAGCCTGGGGCAACCTGACACTCCCAGACACAGCTTGGAAGAGCTCCGTGCTTGGAGCATGGTTACTTTTGAAACTTTTAGTACATGCTTTCCTGGTCTGTAGGAAAAAATATACTGCTTCCACCCCCACACCCAAACCACTATCTGCAGTTCCCCTGACTACTGGGTTTCTAAGGAGTGTCTGGGTAAATCAGTAAATGAAGTTGGTGCAAACAATATGTCTGGCCCCAGATAAGGGTAAAGCAAAACTTGGGCAGCATCCAGCAACTGCCAAGCTGGCATGGAGAGGAACACCAACTGCCACTCACTGCTTTCCTGGGACTCCCCCAGCTTGTATCCCCTGTGGGATGGGAGCATCCATCAACCACCCACATGCACCTGAAGCAGAAAACCAAGTGACTCTTAATTCCCACAAAACCTGCTATTTTTTCCATCAAAATTACTTGCTCCCATCAATCCAGCAAAGCCAACCTGTTGGAAGAAACAATTACTTCCACCCCATGCTAATGAAGTGCATTGTTTGTGGTGCTGTTTCCCAAGCTGGTTTTATGGAAATGTCCCCAATACCCTTGAGGTGCTGGAATGCATCCAGAGAAGGGCAACAAAGCTGGTGAAGAGTCTAGAGCACAAGTCTTCTGAGGAGCGGCTGAGGGAACTGGGGTTGTTTGGCCTGGTGAAAAGGAGGCTGAGGGAAGACCTTATTACTCTCTACAACTGCCCGAAAGGAGGTTGTAGCGAGGTGGGGGTCGGTCTCTGCTGCCAAGTAAGAAGCAATAAGAGAGGAAACGTCCTCAAGTTGCGCCAGGGGAGGTTTAGATTGGATATTAGGAAAAATTTCTTCACCGAAAGAGCTGTCAAGCATTGGAACAGGCTGCCCAGGGAAGTGGTGGAGTCACCATCCCTGGAGGTATTTAAAAGACATGTAGATGTGGTGCTTAGGGACATGGTTTAGTGCTGGACTTGGCAGTGCTACGTTAATGGTTGGACTCGATGATCTTAAACGTCTTTTCCAACCTAAATGACTCTATGATTAAGAACATCCCCAAATTCCTGCAATCCAAACCCAACATTTTCATACAGAAGAATACTTGGGGCAGGGGACAGTGACAAATGAAACATCTCAGCAATGACTTTGGGTCCAAAACCACTGAAGACCAATAGGTCCCCACTGAATCCTGGAAATGATTTCCTATTTCCCATGTGAAATTGATTCCCAGTTTTTGATAGCAAATAACAGAGGGATGAGCAGGAAGAGAGGCTAAACTATTTCTAACAGGGTGTGAAATAAGAATAACAGGAGAAAGAAGACAAGAAAGGGTTGTGCTAGACCCCACCTTGGTTCATAAGCACAACAGGAAACACCTAGTAAAAAAAATAATAGAAAAGGCTGTCATGATTGCTTACCCCAGGTCAGTAAGCTCTAATCACAGGTATATTGAATTGCAAGCTTTCCAGAAGAAAGAGTACTTAAAGGATGCCTGTTCAATCAGAAAAATAAATGATCATCAAATTCAAAGATTTTCCTGGGCAAAATTAATTTTGACACAGTTTTGCTTTCTACAGCTTTTTTTTTTTAAGAACAAACTGGCACAAGTGTTTTGTGAATTTTTGCAATTTTTCCTCTCAAATCTGAGGTTTTCAGGCCGGTTTTAAACTTTGGCTAGTTGGAGCCCAATAATCAACCTCAGTGAATCCAGCTCTCTTGGAGCCAGAGGAAGATATTTCCTGCAACAAGATTTGCTGCACCAGTCACATTTTTCAAGGGAAAATAATTTGCTTCCTCAAACATCCCTATTTTACTGCCAAAACCCATGGGTAAAAAAAAAAAGGATTTTTTTGCAGGTTAATTTTGGTAAGAAATAAAACTCAGCAACATACTTTCCCCCCAAATCTCACAGAAACTGCTTGCAAATGGGAAACTTGGAAAAGCCTGACGAGGTTTCCTCCAAGGCGTCTATCCCACACATCCGCACGTGTTTCTGTTTGCTATGGTGTATATCCCCGTTAACTTCAACACTGCTCTCCAGGCAATAAAGTTAAGACTTGCCTAAGTGCTTCCAAATGTTGGCCTTATTTTAAAGGTGATAGAGTAAGTGGAAGGAAGAGATGTGAGCCCACAACCTTGCTGCACACCCTTATTGCTGGGGTACCACCAGGTCAGAAGGAAGGATGATGGGGCAACAACCCGTGTGGTTTAAGGTCCCTGAGCTCATGGCTTGGGTAAGAGCTGCTGGTTTTTCATCTTTAAAAGGTAACTGGGGACATTGGGAAAGGGTGAATGAGCGAGTCGTGAAAGGGATTTCCTTGCTAGTAGCTCCACTCTCTAAAGACGAGGAGCAGTTTCCTGTGAGAGGCTGAATTACCAGTTATCCCATGCCATGGACTAGGCAGATTCACTGGTCCAGGCCATGTGTACATGCAAAGCTGCTGTCACAATATTCCTATCCAAAAAAAAAAACCAAGCTCTAAAGCAAATCAGTGAAAACCAATGTCGATTAAGTGCTTTGCTAAAACAGTCTAGCCAGAGTCTCAGTGATTTCATATTTGAAACCTTAATGGCCATAATCCAGATCGATCCTAAGGGATCTCCAGTGCTTTGCCTAACGTGGATGGATGGTGGAACTCAATGAGGCTCCAGTGTCTTCAATGGAAATAGGGTCAAGTATGGTACCCAGAGATTTCCTCAAGAAATTAATACACAGTTTGATTTCTATGGAAGGAACGGGGCTGCATGCAGCCAAGATTGTATTGTACAGGTGTACAGGGTGTACTTGTATATATGCACTCTGTATGTGTAGCTACATGGTGGGATTTTGCTACATCATATGGTTTCATTGGGAAGCTTTCGGAGGAGGAGCTGCACCCTGATGTCCCCTTTTCCCCCAGTATATCTGCTCCAGCAGGGACTGGTACCAGCCCTGACAACACAGTCACCTCTGGGTGAAGCTGGCCCTACAGCTCCCAGTCCTTCTTGATCCCCTGCAGCTTCACAGAGCCACAAGGGCATGAGAATGATCCCACGTTATCAAGAATGTGGCAAACCTCTGCACAAACTTTGAATTAAATCTGTATTTTGCTTCGAAAACATCTACCTTTCTCCACTTGGTCTTATTCTCAGTCTAATGAAAGAAGATGAAGCCAGGCAGAGCCATTGCCTATGCAATCTCTTGCTCGGTGGGAGAGAAAGATCATCTCCAAGGGTGACAGATTAGGACATGGAAGGCTTGGTGGCATGGCACCAGAGAGGTGCTGTAAGGCTAAACGCATTAAATCCTCCTCTATCTCCTGAAACAAAGCCATAGCCAGCTCATCTGAGATAACGGCCATTCCCAGAGCTGAAGATCAGGGGCCAGGAACCTCGCCTCATCCCTGAAGTGAGGAGGGAATGACATCAGCTCCCGCTCCCCAGTGCACACACATCTTCCTCCTTGAACCCATGCCTATATAAATACTTGATGTATTGCTTGATTACTTGGTTTGATGACACATGCCTGAAGGCAGTAGCCAGGCCACTTTGCTTGGTTTTAATGCTCCAGTCCTCCCTTTGTCTTCAGTGGGAAAGATTTTCAAGTCCGCTTCAGTGTGTGTCTGTGCAGGGCTGGGACTGGGCGAGGTCTACTAAAAATAAATGATCATAGGATGATTTTAGGAATCCTAAACACAAATGGATGTTAAGAATAAAAGGCAAGATGTGTATCAAAGAGCCACTTTGTGGAGCTTGATGGGTTGGCTCAGAATTTTACTGGACGTACCTCGCCCACCCCAGGGCAGCTGAAGCTGGGTGACATGAAGACCTCGAGGGAGGTCCAGACCACATGGGGATTCTGAACATCTACTTCACACGTCACCACCCCCTGAAGCCAAAAAACCTTCCCAGCACCCCAGAGCAAACTTGAGATGGGTGGTAAAAAACATAAGTGACACAAATACAGTCTTCTGGGGGATGAAAGGGAGGTGGTGGAGAGCATCTGCAAAGACCCAGACCCTAGTGATGGCTGCAGACTTCAGCCTGACTTCCACTGCAATCACTTTAAACCTCCTTGAACAATTCATGGCTCCAACGCAATTGCTCCATGCAGCCTCTGATACATATTCCCTGCCCCGTAATTTCTCAATGGGTTATTTTTGCTTTGCTCTTGCACAAAATGAGCCATGACTCCTTGCCAGGTCTGCTCGCACTGTCCTACCCGTGGATGGGCTAAGGATGGCCAAGCAAATTGCCCATCATAACCAGCATGTCAGCCTCCAGGCATTGACAACCCTCTGCCCAGACCGCTTGCTTTCACTTCCACAATCTAGAAAGTTATCCTTATCTGTGAACAAGAAATTTAGCAGAAGCTCCCTGATGTAGGTGGAAACAACCTCATTTGCTTCCAAAAGCTGTGGATCAGGCCACAGCTCCTTGCAGAATATCACATTAATAGTGAGAGGCAAATGAAACATTTTACTTCTCCTACCTGGAAAAAAAATATGTGGCTGACCTGATTTACCTTCCCAATAATGTATTTAAAAAATGCTCCCAGGCTGAGGACTTCACCAGCTGAGATTTCATACGAAATGAGACTGTTTATGTCATGACCGCAACCTTCTGAAAAATGCCCCTGTAGATGGGAAAGCTCACAAGACCCTTAGGTATAATGATCTCAGATATATCAATAACCACATTTTGGCAGATTCATTATCTGCTTGCCAGCCTGCCCAGCCGCACAGCAAAGCGTTGCAGCAGGATGGAGCGAGTAAGGAAAGCACTGAATTCAGCCGTTCTTCCCGCAGAAAAATTGACATTGTGGGTCATTCTTCTCCTTAGCAAAAGCCAAGCTTTTATTTCCTCTGATTTCACCCCGCACTTGGAAGGGAGGACCTGGGCTACATACAATATTGAACACAACCAATCAATCTCCCTTTAGTGGGTGCAAGAGTATTTTCCTTCACAGCTTGCATCTTTGCTCCCCAAGCATCCTCATCCCTTGCTGTCCCAAACTTTACTGCAGAACATTTTTTGCCTATTCCTCATAATAGTCAAGATCTTAACATCTGTGCTAACTCTATTAATGGATTTCAGAACACAATTCATAGGAAATTTAGGCCACAAAGCAAAGGTTTATTTCATACTGGTATTTTCAAGCAACAAGGACTGTTATGATCATGTATTATGCCCTTCAGCTTCATACAAAATAAAATACTTCACCCAGTAATTTCTGCAGCAAGGCCCTCTTTCCCACCTGCCCTCCAGCACTTAGAAACAGAGGCAATCTTGGCTGAAAGATTTAAAATCAAGGGGGCTTTGCCCTGATCCTTGGCAAGTGTTTCTAATATTTTATTAGTCTCAGTATTACAAAATTTGCATCTTTTTCTTCTTTTTTGCCTGGATGTGCCTAGCTGTAGCTTCTGAGCATCTCATCACACCAAGCCTTTTTATGCTAGACTAAAGAAAACAGTTCGGCTCTCTTCCCAAAGTGGGGATTTGAAGGCTACGATCCCATGAGCAAGAATGAGAGCTGTGAGCAGCTCCCTTCCACAGCATCTCACTGCTGTGCTACACACCTCTGCCAGCAACGGATGTGGTTGCAGAGAGCTCAACCAGGGGTGGAGATTGCTCTGGAAAAAAAACATGGATAGGTGGGTGGACCCTTGCACAGATTAAAAGCTGGACCCTGTGGTCTCTCCGCACCTGTGGAACCCCTTGGCCCTGAACTTCCCTTCTTCCCATGCTGGGGAAAGCTGGAGGGGGAAATGCCAGCAGTGAGCGATGCTCAGGAGTTGGCACAGTCCCATCTTCTCCTAAGGAGGAGAGAGAAAGAGGCCATCTGCCTACCATCCTGCCAGCCTGAACAGGCTGGAGCCTGCCACGAGGACAACATGGCACAACAAAACACACCTGCTACCCATGCCCACCCTCTGTACCCCCAGACTTCACCACCAGACCCCACTTTCCT
This sequence comes from Pandion haliaetus, assembly GCA_013401275.1. Lineage (NCBI taxonomy): Eukaryota > Metazoa > Chordata > Aves > Accipitriformes > Pandionidae > Pandion > Pandion haliaetus. The sequence goes on along the minus strand of VYZV01041678.1, from coordinate 136,762 downwards.
ACACTCAACCAAGAAAAAAGCAAAATACAGCAGACCCAGGGAAAAAAACCCAAAACACCAAACCCAAAACATGATCCTCCTATGTCTGTCCTATCTCAAGCCCACCATGCGTAACTGCATTGCCCTTTGAAGAGCATGAGATTGGACTCAGTGGGAGAAAAGGTATTTATCTGGTACACTCTTTAGTACAGATGAAATGATAACAGCTACATGTGGTCCTGTGACACGCTTGCTAACAGGAGTGGTATGAACAGGGAACACACAAGAAGAAATTAGTATCAGCCAAAAATATTAACAGCCCAAAATGATGTTGCCATGCTGCGGATGGGCTGTCCCATCAACTGGGCATCCTCGGGTGCTGCCCCAGAGCATGTGCAGTAATTGCAGGTCAGAGACCCCTCATCATCTCCCACCTTGCTGAATCAGCAGCAATGAAGGGGGTAAGAGCATCGCTGCAGAAAAATTCTTCCATTTCTGGCTCGGCCAATGCAACCTGCATATGGAAAACTTATGTGGTCCTCATCTTGCAGAACTGCTCAAAGGTGCGAGCGAAACAGCAAACGGAGGAGTGTCGGTGAACGTGGGTTGTGGTTGGAAATAAGGCTGCCCTTTCTGTTGGGCACCCACCACACCTATCTCACCCATACTGGTCACACTAGTCCCAGGGCTCTGCCACAGCAGCAAATGCACTTGTTCTCCCTGCCTCAAGCCCTGGGATTTATTATTGCAGAAACGCGGAGCAGGAGGGGGCTGGGGAAACAGAAGGAAAGGCAAAGGGCAAAGATAAGATGGGAGAAAGAAATAGCAGCTCTCTTCTAGGTCAAGGGAGAGAGCAAGCAATCACAAACTGCTAAGGAGAGATGAGGGCTTGTACACTAACCTAAAATTAACATGGCAACATGGAGGCAGTGAGGCTAACAGGTATGTTAAGATGTAGAATGTTCATGACAAAAAAATCTGAAGGGTTTGGAGCAAATCTCATCCTCTGTGGAAGGGCTGGGGGGTCTGATGGTTTTGGAGCTCTTGGAGGTGGCTCAACTGCTCAGCAACCCAAACGGATGGGCAACAGTGCAGCAAATTAATAACTCCTCCTTAATAAATGCAAAGTGATGTAGGGCAGGGAGAGGAATTTCTGCTCCTCAGGCACCTTCCAGGGTCCTAAATTGTGTCAAACCAAGGAAGGGACCTCCCAGCAATGGAGACACCATGGCGGAGACCTCTGCTCTGTGCAGAGCTGCAGCCGCAAAGCTAACAAGATGTTCAGCTGCATATGGAAAGGGACGGTGAATAATCCTGGAAATATTATAATGCCTTTGTATAAATCAGTAGCATAGCCTCAGATGGGGAGAAAAGTAATGATGCAGAAAAGGCAGAAGTGTTCAATCAATATTTCTGCTCCACATTTGGAAAGAAGCAGGATGAGATGCTTGTATCACATGAGGAGGATGAAGTACTTTCCAGTCCATTAGTAACCAAGGAGGTTGTTAAACAGCATCTACTAGTGATAAACAATTTTAAATCAGCAGGCCTGAATAACTTGCTCCCAAGAGCCCCCCAACAGCTGGCTGAGAAGCTCTCTGGACCGCTGATGTTAATTTTTAATAAATCTTGGAATACCAGGGAAGATCCAGACGGCTGGAAGCATGCAAATGCTGCACTGATCTGCAAAAGGGGCAAGCAGGATGGCCTGATGAACAGGTTGCCTTGTCTGCCATCAATCATGGGTAAAATAATGGGAACCCTCCTGAGAGTCAACCAGAAGAGGAATTAAAGGACAGGAATACAGTTAATGCTTGTCAGAGAGGTTCTGTGGCAAACGCATCACATCAAACAAAGCTGATTTTGTTCTTTGAGGAGATTAAAAGTTTGGTTAATAAAGATAATTGCCTAGAGATAATATACATAGGCTTTAGTACAGCATTTGATTTACTATGACGTGACATGCTGATTAAAAAATGAGCGTTGTATTATAAGAATAAAGCACATGTGCAGGGGATTCGGAGCTGATCTCAACAAATTGCTGTCAGAGGGGAATTGGACTGTTTCCAGGGGAGTTTCACAGGGCTCAATCCCAGCCCCAATATTCAGCTTTTTCTTATCTGGAAGCAAATATAACATCACTGCTGATGAATCAGCTATGTGCTACATAAACAGGAGAGGCCAAGCGATCTGAGCAGAGTGGAGATGCTGGCTGGGGGTCATCACTCCACCTCAGAGGATGAGAAGCAGGGGACAGGCAGTGAAAAAAAGAGGTGGGATGCTCAGAAATGGTGCAGAAACTGGGAGGTGACACCGTGGCAGGTGGTGGTGGGGACCATGTCCCTGAAGAGAGATGCAGATGCCTGGGCTGGCAGGAAGGCAGAGGGTTGGATGTTATGCACACCCCAACACCTCCAAGGAAGAATACTTGGAATGGGTATCAGGAGGTAAATCAGAGCCTCGATACTGCAGGATTTTGCAGCACCCAGAGTTGTCCATTGCCTATGAGAGGACGCGTGGCCCAGACCAGCCCTTTCTGTGCTCCTCACAGGGCTTAATTCTGACACTGACCTTTGTGACCCCGAAGAAATAAATTAAAGCTTGATCCATATTTTTTGTAACAGGAATACTTCCATCTGGACTTTCCTATCCCTGAGCCTGAGCTGCCCCGTGGGAAAACACGACACTTAACGCATGAGCGAACACCTCAGCAACACCTTGAAGGCAAGTGCAGGGGTGGCAGGCACAGAAGTGAGCATCCCTGCAGGCAGCCCCGCAGACTTGGACGTCTAGGTCTTGTCCACTGCTCCAAAACCAGAAACCTAACAGCTGAAAGAAAAGGTTTTTAGAAACCTTTAGCAAGAGAAAATGGAAATGCTTAAACAACCCTACATGAAGTAGCTTTGCTGCATCCCTGTTACACCAGTAACACACTACCCCTAGCATCCTCTTAGCATCACCATTTCTTTTCTCCCTGAACAGGTACCACCTTTTTATTGAGGCATCATCCAGCTCCCCCTGAAGTCATGCGCTACTGTGTCTTCAATTTTATTGTGTTTTACTTCTACTCTCCCCTTTTAGAAAAACAGAAGTTAATTCAGCAAAGGCAGCACTGCCTGATGGACCAGGCAGCTGACGTGGTACCGAGGAGGAAGGCTGAGTGATGGGCAGCCAGTGCAAAGGTGCCTATGCAAGGTGGGTGAAGGAGGAGGGAAGGGGCCATGTTGTGTGTGGGAAGAGCTGCTTGTCCTGGGCATGGCCAGCCAATGTCCATCCCTTGCTTGGGTGGACACTGGAGATAAGATGTGGGGCTCAGTAAATTCATGGGAGACCACTTTTCTCCAGGTGCAGAGCAGAAGAGGGCCCTGCAGGGTAGAGGAGAGTGCACGTCCATCGTCTGGTATGTGCTCTTCACTCTCAAATCTCAATGGTAGGTCCATGTCTTTTGTCTTCTGGGCAGCACAGGGGCAAGGAACAGGTCCCTTAGTGATTTGGACACACCAAGCCAGGTCACAGGAGCAGGGCTCCCTGCGCAACCTTCCTTTGTGTCTTCTCCTGGGTCTGGAAGGGCAGTCTGGTATCTGCCCTTCTTCCTGCTGCTTCTGCAGATGCCTTGGAAAGGACCAGACCTGCTCAATCATGCAAAAGATGAGGGGATACCTCTCTATCTCAAGAACCAAGAAAGCCCTGAGCAATCTCATGACCACACCAGGCACATGAAGGTTAGGCAACCTCATGGAACCTCAGGGAGGTCCCTGGGGCTGCTGCTCTCTCCTTGCTCTCCCAGCCCTTGGTGCAGGGGGAGAGCGCAGGTCCTCGGGGCAGTGAGGATGGAGAGGAGGGGCTCACGCAGGATTGATTCTGTGGCATCTCTCAGGGAGGACCTCTCTGGGCCCCTGGGGAGTGATCTGGGAGGTTTGGTCCCTAATCCCAGCCTAAGCCAAGCCCAAAGTCTTACTCAGCTCCAGGTGCACCAACCTAGCGGAGGTGGGCAACGGTCTCTGGGAAAAAGCCTTACAGAAAAGCAAGAATTTTTTTGTCCTCATGTCTTTTTGTCCTCCTGAAACCCACTTGAGAATTTAGCCCCAGCCCATTTTTTTCCACCTGACAGGAGTTGCAGAGGGCTTCTCACCAGTGCATGTGAACCTTCAGAATTCACCATGGGAGCTGGAGATGAAGTCTGGTTAAGGGTACCCTACTCCCCTGGCCTCGTGTTTCCATTTGACTTTGCCACTAACCAGTGATGGAGAACTTGCTGGTCACAATGTTCCTCAACGGCTCCTTTGACTGCTCTTGCTTCAGGGACAGAAAGAGTCAACAATTCAATCCCAGATGTTTAACCCAAACAGGCCCCATCCATCAACACCTGAACAGAGGATTAGAATACATTGTTATTGCTGAAGGTGAATTTGAGAGATAAGGCATTAAATCAAAGTCTTACCTAACACTAGACATTACAAAATGTTTCAAACTTGGGCAAAAGAAAAAAAAGCCACTTTGGCTTAAAATCACTGAATCCCACCACACACAGTTTTGGTGAGGTGATCCATACTGATTGTGGAGCCTTCTTCAAGGACGCTGCAGCCACCTTATTGGGCTGCCCAGATGCAAGGTAGAAATTTGGTGGTGTTCATCCAAAAAAGACAATCTGGGGCCTCATCTGCAAATGCTACTGGGAAGATGCGGCAGGTGCCAGCCACAGTCTTTGAATTCAAGATCATCTATCTTCCTGGTTGTGGCTCCCATCACCTAAGCTGCTGGCAGCTCGCAGAAGACCCCACCTCCCCAAAAAGCCACTAGTTTTGGTTGCCTCTTCTCTCTCACCTGAATTTATCAGAAAGGATGCACCAAAACCAGCAGCACCCAAATCTCTGTGGCTGCCCTCGAGCACTTTGCTCCCATATTCCTGCACTAGAGGGGAGGCAGGATCGCTGTGGCATTGCTCCCAAGTGTGCCTTTAAATATCCATGCTTTGCACAAAGTCCTTGGTGGGTAAGAGCCCTGCCAGGGAATGCCCTGTGCTGCCCGTTGCCTTGCCTGCATCCCAGCTCCTCTTCCTCCCCAGCTCTGCATCTGGGAGCAGCTGGGACGAGGAGTGTAATGCAACCACAAGCAGTCCATCCCTCCAAAAAAGATATTACCTCCACTCCCACCTTCCTCCTTGCCTCCACCCCAGCTCCCTGCTTGGCCGGCATGTTTTTCCTCTGCTGCAATTAACGTTTGACAAGGCAGAACATCCCCCCTGCCCCCCCTGGCTCCAGCTGAGCCTGAGACGGTGCAGCCAGAGCAAATTATTTAGAAGGGGCTGGAATTAACTAACCACAGAGGACAAAGGCTTCTTGTCTTAAAACCCTTACTCAGCCAGCGCATCGGGCAGCTTGGCACTGCGATCAGGTGTTGCTGCATAAGCAGGGGCTGTGTCAGGGTTGATGCGGGCACTTTGTTGCAGCACCCTCCCAAATTCAGCAACAGGGACCCCGAGTGCTGACCCAGGTGCCCAGTTTTAAGCAGATGGGTGGGACCAAAGATTTCATGTTTAGGGAGATGTGTAAGACCTGTGTGCTGCTGTGGAATCAGATCACTCACCCAAGAGGGACAGGATTTGGCCCCATGAGGTTCCAGCTAACTACAGCTACACCCCAAATCCCAGCAGGCAGGGATTTGTGTCCCCCCAAGTGCTCCCAAAAGATTTGGCTGTGACTGCTCCAGTGGGACCCAATTTTTTCAACAGGTTGAAATTGTAATTGCATATTCCTCCCTGCCTCCCCCGCCAATATTAAAAAAAAAAGGAGGAGAAGGAGTAGGACGGACTCATTTATCATGTGTAGCCAAACCCCAGGCTGGACTCAGTGAAAGGAAAATAAGTCAGTGACACTTTGTATAATGGCATTACAGTTTGTTCTCCTAAATAATTTGTATTTTAATGAGTCCTTTTTGCTCCAGCACTAGTTTGTAGCCCCCACACTTTCTCAAGTCCTCCTGTGCTTTAATTTGATTTTAAAAAATTCCCAGTATCATATTTTTATTTAGAAAAAGAAAAGCAGGCTCACTTCTCTCCTGGCTTAGATACGAGCAGGTAATGAATCTCTGTGCACAGGAGATGGCTTTTATCTCTATGGCCTTGCCGTTCCCAAACCTACTTATTTAAAAAACTCCCCCATCATGAGATAATGGGAACAGAGAAAGTCAGCAAAGAAACAAAAATGCAATCAGGAGCTTTAGAGAAGCAGGGGAGCACTATGATTTCCACCTGGTCTTCTCCTGCTGGGACAGGTCTTTAGGTCAAGATACTGCAAATGAAAAGAAGTGGCTTTGGGGAGTGCAATCACGAGAGACAGAGTCTACACCGAAAAACTATTTTGCAGCGCTGGGACTTGCTAAGGTCTTCTCCACTTGGGTCATGCTCAGCTTGCTGTGGAAGAGATGGCAGCTCAGCCCTTGCAACCACCGTGTTGGTGGTGGGGTGGCTTGGCCAGGTTGGCTGGGAGTTACGCCCTGCACCCAAACATTGGCTGCTCCGGTCTATGGTGGTGGTCCTGCCTGCGGTGGGTCCCTGGGGAAGGGCAGTGGGGCTCCGATCCCGTAGCAAACCTGCATGGACCAGAGCTGCCCCGGTATCAGCCACAACCATGGCCAGGCGTGAGGGCACTTCCAGGCCATTTCAATACCAAGTCTGATCCATTCAAACACCAAGTCACACCTACACAACCTACTCCTGGAGGCTGCTCCAGGTAGAAAGTTTGTGGGTGTGGTTAAAACACACTAGAAAGTTCAGCAGAAGAGTGGGGAATCGAAAGCTGGGGCAGCATCTTCCCTCGCCTGCCTCCAAACCCCATCAGGTGGTGATGACGATGCGCATCCCTCCACATGCTTCTGCTCATGGTGGGGACAGCGCGGTGGCCTGCCGGGTGGCACCTCGCTGTGACATCCCCTCACTCTGACTGCTGGAGCAGGCATCGTCCCGGCTGAAGGATGGAGCAGCAATGGTTAAAACAGTCGGGAGGAGGGAAGGAGAGATGTAGGGGGGCCCCACATATCCACTCCTCCACGTTAGCCTAACGAGCCTCATAAATGGGGAGACTTTGTTCTGCAGCTGGATGAGATGCCGGGGTGGGGAGGGATGAGGTCTTCTTGACCCTCTCTAGGAAAGGAGGGGCTTGGGAAAAGCCCTGGGAGGATGACAGGCTCTGGGTGTGGGGGGGCTTGCAGCCTAAATCAGGTCAGGGTTAGGGTGACATTGATGAACTGGAGATTATCTGGGATAAGGTGACTCAACTGGTCCATCTCTGCTGTGCTATCTAATCCCTTTCAGACATCCTCTCCCTCCCCAGCACTCCAGGGCTGTAGGAGAAAAGAGGCATCAAACAACTAAGTGAGAGGTCAGAAAAGCAGCACCTCCCGCTAGTCCACCTTTCATTTCACTGGGAGACGTTACAGAGAAGGAGAGTTTATAGGCAGGACTATCGAAAAGGAAGGCTGGCTTAAGAAACTGCAAAACCTCAGCAAACCTTAACATCAGCCTAACCAGGCTCATCCACAGGTCTCGCCTTCAGACTGGGGAAACAAATGTCACAGGTTTATACACCAATTTATCCCTACCCATTTAACAAATCAATGTTTCCCTCCCATCCTTCTTCCCTGGAGCAGCAGCTGCTGCAGCTCAGAGTTAGTGTTACTCCTAGTTCCCAAAGCCTTGAAGATACACTTGACCTTCATGATTGCCCTGTTTTGATTTCCAGCCTTGCCTTGCTAACCCTCCTCTGTGGAGCCCTGCCAGACTTTCCCCCTCCCTTAAGACCATTCTTGCTGCTATTTTACTTGTGTTTTAATCACCTTCTACTTCAATTACTCCACTTCCCTCTTTTACAGCCCTCCTCAGTGCTGTGCCATCTCACCAGCCTTTCTGGGAGTACTAAATGCACCAGCCAGATTAGTCTTAGGAAACATCTAGTATTTTCTTGGTTTCTTCCCTACCCTGGGAAGAGCTTCAGAGCTACTCTCCTTGCTGGCAGGATTCCTGGCAGCAAACCTTTGTCGACAAGGCCAGTAATGATCTGAAGAGCCAAAGCAACCTGGCATTACTGTGTTAGGTAAAATCCAGGGTCCACCAATTGCCCTAAACAGCCCAACACCAACAGGCTGATGCACCAAACCTCAGCTGTGCCTTCAGAAAGGTGTTCTCTCAACCCCAACCAGCTCAATAATGTTTTAAACCCTGAATAACGAGGTCTAATCCCTCTTCCAATTCTCATGTCTTCCTGCTAATTTATAGCTCTTGGGGTTTTTTTGCCATTCCCAAACAACATCCAAGCCTTATTTGAGTGTTAAGTTCCTGGCTTTGGAGGCATCCTGCAGCAGCAACTTTTGCAGATCCAACCTGATGGGAGAGCATTTTCCCATGGACACAGCTGCTTCCTTAAACAGACCTTATATTATCAGATAGGGAGATCAGAAACATCCAGCGTACTTTCTCTGGCCACTCATTAGCTTAGAGATCCCCTTTTCTCTACCTCTGCTTGGCTATATGCCTCGCCCTCAGCTTTTTCCAGCCTCTTGGTGATTTTTTCCTCTGGCTGGTAATTGTTCTCATTGTCCTTCACTCACAGATGGTCCTCAGAGAGCTCGCTATTGACATGGTGCCAGCTCTCCTCAATCCCAGCTGCTAAACTACATTAGGAGACCAGCTACCATGCAGCAGAGATCACTCCATCTGCCCTTTCGCACCTGGGCCATCGCTGGAAGAGGGTTTGCTCACTGGAGCCTCCATGGTTGGGCAACCTCTCGGTCCCATCACAGCAGCTGGGTCACCCTCCAGCCCCACTGTCCCTCACCTAATGCCTCCCAGGTCCATCTGGATCTCCCCACCCACCCTTCCTCCTCCTTGGTGTCCCTCCTGCTGTACAGCTGAGTCACCTACCCCTCTTCAAATGCCTCCTTCAAGCTTTCCCATTCCCTGTTGGCTTGTGAGACCCTCTGCAGTCCCAGCCCAGCCAACCTTATTCACACAGGGGTCCTCTGTGCTCATGGAGCAGCCTTCAGGCTGAAATGTTTTACGATGAGGGTGGTGAGACACTGGAGCAGGTTGCCCAGAGAGGTGGTAGATGCCCCATCCCTGGGAACATTCCAGGTCAGGCTGGAGGGGGCTCTGAGCACCCTGATCTAGTGGAAGATGTCCCTGCTCATTGCAGGGGGGTTGGACTAGGTGACCTTTAAGGGTCCTTTCCAACCGAAACCATTCTATGATACCAGCCCCTGGGTATCCACCCTGCTCCACAGGAACAACTCAAACTGCCACCCAAGTGGGAAGGATGTGAGCAGAAGAAAACAAGGGGGAAAAAAGCACAGCAGACCAGACAGGAGGTGAAAGCAGCTCTTATTTTTCACCGGACCAAGTTGTTTTTGGAGGCACAAACAGTAGGTTCATTCATGAAGCAGCTAAGTGCTGGGTTTTCAACGGAAACAATGAATTAGCAAGGACGAGCAGCGACAGGCTAAATGACCTTTTTTCCTGCCTCCCAAAGTGTCCTGTTTCTTTCCTAACCCGGCAGCCAACTGCTCGTTGAACTGCACAGCACTCAGCCCCAGCAACCCTGAGCCTCCAGGGAAGCCCAAGGGCTTGGAGAGGAGCTTTCTGCAGAGCCACCTCCTTCCCCGTGGCTCTGCACCCTTTCCACCCAAACCCATGAGAGCTGGGGGCTGGAGAGGACCCCACACGGCACTGAGGATGTGAAGCATGAGCATTGCCACCCATCAAGGTGACAATCCCAGAGCCAAAGCCAAGGCATCATGGAATGAAGCCATATGTCATATAATTTAGTTTTAGGTACTCCTGCAAGGAGCAGGGAGTTGGACTCAGTGATCCTTATGGACCCCTTCCAACTTGAGCTATTCTATGATTCTATGATCAGTGCCCAGCACACCAGCCTGGTGGGACCCAACTAAACCCATCCACCACTGCTCAACAGGAAAAAAAATCCCAGTTCGCAAGCGCTGCAAACCCAGTGCCTTTCACTAGCACGCAATTTGGCCTCAGAGAGATACAAAGAAAGTGGTTTGACTTTCGGTTTCTGCTATCTCAAAATCTATCAGAGGGATATGCTACCTTACACTAACATAACGGATTAAAGCAGAAGATAAAATGCCATTCCATTATCTATTTATTAAAAGCACCACTTGAACTGCTTTTATTCTGCATATATCTCCTACTAAAGAGGCACTCCTTGACTGTGTAAATCAGCGAGCAATTGTGTTTTAACAGCCTTTAAAATGGCATTTCCCCACAGTTTTAGATGGACTATCAGACAGAAAACCTCTTCCAAAACTCACTTATCATAACAGGCATGAGCACAGAGCTCTTTACCGCTCCTCTACCACCAAGACAAATATAAAATGGGCTTGTAAAACTCACAAAGCATAAATCATTCCCACCTTTCACCCTGCTGCATGAATATCCTTAATGACAGGTCAAAATAAATAATTTTGTTAGCAGAGGAGAACTACTTAGCTCCCACTGACGGATGGGACTTCTGGTAGGCAATGAAATGCAGGCTGCAGTTCCCAACCCACTGATGCTACCTGTTCTGCGGTAATCAGTTCTCACAGAACCAGAAAGGATGAAGCCACTTCAAATCTACCAGTTCCCTGGACAAAAGGGGAATAAATTATGCCAAATTTTCAGTAAAAGATTTCAGGTGTGAATACAACAATATGTGTGAACTGCAAAACTAAAGGGAGGTTGTTGGATTGTCTTTGCTCCACCAGAATAAATTGGCTTTTCGTTGGTTGGGTATATTTTTCCATTATCAAGAAACATTCCCCCTTTTTTGCAGGCTCTGTTGCTTTTGGCACTCTAATTTTCTTTACAGAGTGTTTCGATAAAAAAACCTGAAGCAAGAGTACTCATGAGCTGGCTACATTTTAAATGAAATGCTGATGGAAGATAAGCACAGCAAGCTTCACCCTGCACCATGGAAGTCAATGGAGGCTCTAACACTGACATGAGCAAAAGTCAGAGAAGAGAGGAAAGGGATATACCCACATGCATGGGGAAGGATGAGTAGATAGATAGACACAGGGCTGGATGATAGATGGACGGATGAAAGGATGGACCCCTACTGCTCTGCTGCTGCCAGAAGGACCTCAGCACACACCATGACAAACTCTACACTGAAGCTGATGTCCTTGTTCCTTCTTCTCCTGTGGCCACCTGCGCTTTCTCCCTTGCTGCAGATAAACTGGAGCACCGTCTTACCAGAGAAAGCATGGGGCCCAGCTGTGTCACCTGCAAGGACACCCATCTTTGGGTGGCTGGTTGCCCAACCCAATGCACCCCAGGCTCCTGGCTGCCCTTACGTGAGTTAAATTCTGACGGAGCTGACAAACCTGAAAGATCATTTCAAACTACTAGCGCTTCAAATTCAGCCTGCTTCAGCCTATGACCTTCTTGGCAGGATCTCCCTTCAGCACGGCAGTCCCAAACAGGAGCTGACAGTGCTTCGCAACCTTTTGAACCAGCACTCAGGTCCCTTGGGTACCGCGGGGAGGATTTCTCTTAACAGTGTACAAGCTCCCCGGCTCTGACAGCCCTGCTCTCAGGCTGCCTGGGAGGCGACTGGCACCCCATTCCCTCCATTCAGCGGTGTGAAAGGTCACCGGGGAAGGTGCACTTGTCACCCTGAATAAACCATTACATGGAGGTTGTGTCACATCTTTCTGGGAGGATGAAGCCAGCTGAGTCAGAGAAGAAGCTCTCCTGACACCAGTGGGGTTTGGATCTGTCCCAGAGCACAGGGGCAGAAATGCAGAGCAGCAAGGAGCAAAACCTCTCCTAAATGGCATGGGTTATCAGCAGGCGTGGAGTGAGCCCCAAGAGACACCTAGGGCAGGTGTCCCTTCACAGTGACATGCCAACCAGTCCAGTCTGTCTCCTTAACAGAAGTCACCCAATGACCATACAGCTAAGAAAGTGTCAGCTTCCCAGTCAAGCTAAATGAAACCCTTCCCTTTGCTTCCCCTGACAGCACAGCTTATTGAGAGCTATTCTGAGACAAGAGTCACCAGCAGACCTGTGGGAACTGGGCTTTAGGGATCCAGCTCAGGAAAGCATAGATGACTCCCTGTCCTTCTGAGATGTTGAAGTTTCCCAGAGGAACCTCATACTTTTCCACATTTTACCACCTTCATATATCAGATGACATTAGAGGAGATTTTATTTCTCTCCACAATGGGTAGCAAGCCAGAAACAGGACTACAGCAAAGACGACATGCACAGAAAAGAAGCAAACATCATCTCATCTTCTGGGAAGAAGAAACCAGGGCCAGCCAGCAGCAATCCCTGCCTGCTTACCTGGCTTAGCGATGTCTTAGGAACCCAAGCATGGACCAAAGACCCTCTGCATGAGATGCCCTGCAGAGGAAAAGATCACGTCCTGCCACGCTCTGTTTGAAGACCAGGAAAGAACAACACAGCTCAGCACAGGGCTGGGAGCAAACAGCACCACGAGCCCAACAGGCACCAGTTTTGTGTAGCCTCACCTCAAGAGAAGACCCAGACCGAGCTCCTCCTCCCAGCTCTGCTGGTACATACCTTTCAGGGTGACTCCTTGCCCAAGCTCAGGTTTAAAAGGTTGTCCGGGAGATCAGCAAGCCAGATTTAGATGCCCTTGGCAACACTGCATTGGCACGGGACACCAGCAAGACCAAATTGTCAGCTTGCAGCAGTAGGCACGCAGGCAAAGGCTACCTGCACCAATGCTGATGCAGGCAGGGGTGTCACCATGCTAAAGGGCTGGCGAGCCTACGTCCGGCTCCTCTCTGCCCCTTGCTTAAATGTAGGTGTTATGGGTTTGTGTGGCGCAGTTTTCCTTGGTGGCAGGGGAGGGGGGCTGCAGAGGCGGCCCCTTTAAGAAGTTGCTGGAAGAATTCGCTGCCCCAAAATGTCGGACCCGCGCGCCAAAATGTCGG
>VYZV01041678.1:105184-123554 GCA_013401275.1 Pandion haliaetus | reverse complement strand
AGTGAGGAATCTTCCCCCTGAGGAAAGAAGCGGCAACGACGATGTATGGCGAGCTGACTCAACCCCCATCCCCTGTTCCCTTGCGCCGCCGGGGGGAGGAGGTAGAAAGCATCGAGAGTGGAACTGAGCCGGGAAGGCAGGAGGGGTGGGGGGAGGTTGTTCTGATGTTTGGTTTCCCTTCCTAATATCCTTGTTTTTGATTTGATTTTTAGTAAATTAAATTGATTTTGTTTCTTCCCCAAGTTGCGCCTGTCTTTTGCCCGTGACCATAAGTGGGGAGTGATCCCTCCCAGTCCTTGTCTCGACCCACGAGCCTGCCTTTGTATTTTCTCCTCATCCCAACGTGGCCAGGCGAGGGGGTGCGGGGTGAGCGAGCGGCTTCGTGGTGCTTTGTTACCGACTGAGCTGACCTGAAACCACGACAGTAGGTCAAGCCACAAGGTGACAGTTAGTGCTAGCGGAGCCGTCTCTGCCCACTGAGGTGCTCCCAGCACTGTATCAAAAACTAAAGTGAAGCAATAAAAATTAAAAGAGAAGTAATATGGATCATAAAACCCAAGCACAAGACTAAAAAGTCCCAGGACGCTGATGTATCGTTAAGGCAGGGCATGAACCTCCCCTTGCAGTGCTGCCAAATCCCCCTTCCACAGGAAATTATCCTCTTTTCTGATTGCTTTCATCACCTGGCTCTCCAGCAGGCGATGTTCTCCGGTGTTAGGGAAAAAGGCAGTGGAAAGGCTGGGAACTGGTGTGTCATCCCCTCTACATTACTTTTTGTGCCTCATCTCCTAACTGGTCTTTGTGGCTGAGACCATCAGCATCCTGAGCCAGCAACTGAGCACATGTTGTTGATGAAGGATGCAGTGGAGAAATGCTAAATAACTAGGCCCAGCCTAACAGGACTGCTGGGCTGAGCTCTGATGAGGGAAAACACCATTTTCTTAAAAGCTCTCCATCCCCCAGCCTTGCAGAGACCAGTAACTCAAAGGCATCCTCCCCCATCCCGATACCCTGCCACTCTCCCACCCCAGAAGGTCCCACTGAAACAGCAGCCCCAGCCCCAGGAACTGAAGGGCAGGGGGGCCTGCAGTTTTGATTCATTTGGATGCAAAGCTGAGGTTTTAATCACCCCCAGGGCTGGGGGGGATACATAGCCTCCCCACTGCCCATCATCTCCATCCCCATCCCTGTCCAGCCCCGGTGACCCATTAACATCCCCTTCTTCTTGTAAATATTGCCTGAACACTCCTGCCTGCCCTCCTGGCCTCAATTAATCATGGCCTGGGGGAGAAGCAGGTAAGAAAGCATTCAAATTTAACTGATCTCTGCAGATGGTAAAAATGGAGCTTGATGTGAGAGGCACAGGCAGCAGAGACGGGCATGGGCAGGGCAAGGAGGAGAGCAGAGAGAGCCCTTCTTGCCCAAAATCCTCGTGGATGCCCAGCTGTCCTCACTTCCCATCGCTTTGTGGGATTTGGAGAAATGGGGCATGCTACGGGGTTTGATTCTCAGGGGAAACCCCTGCTCTGGAGCAGGTTATGCTGGCAAGGAAACCTCTCCTCTGCTGACTCCCACGCTCCCAGAGCCATCCCAGGTCACTCCAGTCCCCCCAGTCCCAATGGGGCAGACTTCCCCACAGCCACACTTGGACCTGACCCCACATCTTGTGATACATAGCAGAAGTTGAGCCCACACAAGCTCTGCAGCTCCCAAGTCCCACGGGAGCTGTGCTGGCTGCAGAGACCACTGCATGAGGAACCACTGCGTCTAAGAAACCAAGTGATGGCAAGAAGAATCTCAGGCTCCAACCAGCACCTTCAGCATCCACTATGATACCAGAAATGTAACTGGTACCTTCAGCACAGTACCAGGCTCCCAGCTCCTGCTGCAAGGAACAACAGGTCATCAACAGAGCGGTCCCGACTCTACCCAAAAGTGGTTTTGCTGGAACAAAAGCAAAGGCCACACAAATAGGTTGATTTTTTTTTTTTTCCCTAAGACATCACTAAGGTCCACAAGCAGGTAGTGCCTCAGCATCCTGCAAGCATCCTGCAAGCAATGCTTTCAACAAGAAGGAACAAAAGGCTGCGGTGGGGAGGAGAATGGTGGGAAACCTTACAGGCTCCCGAGCTTCGTTTGAGACCTGGTGTTTGCAGCACAGACTGCATTTCATCTTTTCATAAGTAACTCTTACCAGGAAACGTTACAAAAAAGGGGGCATTTCAAGGCAGAAAAGTTGGTCTCCAAATGTAATTATGTTTTTTTTTAAATCTTTTGTTAGCAACTCTTCCGGGGAGCAAATCCAGCAGAGGCAATATAGTGCAATGTACACTCCTAAATTAGTTTCCAGGCACTTGGGATGCTTTATTATTCATTTCCTCCAAATATTAGGTAATGCCTTTCGCCCCTTTCAAAGTCTATACGAGGGGTCTTTGATGCATTGTGGGACTTGAAAGTTGCAAGTCTAAAGAAGAATTTCTTTTAAGTCCTCTCTTTTATCAAGCATATTCTGTTCTGTTCGCTATAATGCACACAATGGCATGAGAGTCTTGACCTGCTTCATGTCTGATGGGTTGAAATCTCAGATGCATAGGATAAAACAGCCATTCCTAGCAATACAGCTTAAACACTTATGGTGCTATTCAGGCAAATATTACCCAGGGGTCTGCCACGCCACTGAAAAGCTGCAGAAATTGGCTCTGTAGATGGCTGACCAATTCAGCAGTGAGAAATGACCCCGCTACATTAACTCTCCTTTTCATTTCACCCTGGGCGAGCCGGGGTCTGGAGGTAACCGCAGCAGGAGGCAAGAGCCGGTTGAAGCCAGATTCATTTTCTTTATATATTTTTTGTGTGTGTGTGTGACCATGAATGTCATTATGCGGATCTGCAAAAGAGGGAAAGTAATGACATTAGGGCACAGGCGCAGAAATCAGTGAGGTTTTTGTCTTACAGTTACATGGGAGCACTGTCACGTCTTCTGGAGAAGTAAAATTTGTAGCTTTTAAGACATTGCAAACATCTCACATAACCAAGTCTCTGCCTCTGCTAAAGGCAGAACTTTGGTGTATCACTTTACACCATCCAGCATCAGTCTCCTCCATGTATTAATCAGAATTAATAGATCTTGTTCCATAATAACTCACCTGTTTTTTTCTGTTTACACTGCAAGCTCGTTAGTTTAGAGATGTCTCCTGCCCAAGAATATACAGAACCCAGGACAAGGCTGTAAAGTGAAACTTATCCTTGCAAAAGCAAACACATTTCGGTACAAAATTAAATGTTTTTGTCCTTTAGACAGTTGCACTGGCATGTTTTTACAAAAGTACCAGGCTGCTATTTTAGGATGTTAATCTCCTCTTATCAGTCTCCTCTTGACAGGTTAGAACTAGGAAAGATTTTTTAAAGGGCTATCTTGAAATGCAGGGGTAAAATTCAATGTAAGGGCTGAAGAGCTCCTAAATAGGTTGAAGCTGCTTGAATTTGCCTTGCATGTCTTACACCTTAGGAGCAAAACATGTCTCTAGGACGAGTCAGAAAAGGAGTGTCCAGACTATATGGGGAGATGTTTGTAAGAGAGACGGGTCCTTTTTTTATGACTCCCCTTGCCTGCCCCAGTGCTACACCCTGGTGTGCCTGCAATCCCAGCCTGTCAGCTGAAAACATACATGAGAGTCTTGATAACCCCAACATTTCACCAGGAAAATTGTTTCTTAGCCTGTATAAAAAAGAAAAAGCTGATTTTGCATGAGCAAAACCTGGATATGTATGTCTCTCCTGACATTGGCAAAACATCCAGCAGCAGCTCCAGAGCCTGCAAAGAGGGAGACGTGCAACTACAGCTCCTGGCTCTGATGCATGTGATTCCAGAGGGATTAGCTCTAAAAGCAAATCTGATCCACAGGGATATGATCACCCATCCTGTCCACCTCCTCCCGGATGCTGCAGACCCAAGGAGGCCAGCACAAGCCTGACTTCCAGAGACGCTGAGCATCTGGTGGCAGCACCAGGTACCAAAAATAATATGAGAAATTCTTCAGCTCTCACACTACCCACCTGGTTAGGAGGCTTTTTAGGACCCCTCTTAAGCATCCTTATTAAAATACCATCAAGACAGTCGGGATTTTTGCCCTATGTGTGAGTGGTGCAGCGCTGGTCTGCTAGAGGGGAGCTGACAGGTCGTTATTGTGTCCTACAAACTCTCGGAGCCGATAAGGAAACTCCAACAATGTGATGGTTTATCAGTTTGTAGGTTGGAAAAGGAAATTCTTTCAATCAAGATAACAATTCTATTCCTTTGTGGCAAATGAGAGTTTTTGCTTGGGGACTCTGGCAGAAGCAGAGCCAGGACAAGGACGGGACCCATTGCTCACCAGTCAGCAGAAAGACGCTGTTGCAGCCAACGGGAGCATCTGCACAAATTGTAAGGAGCCCGAGATTGCTTCTTTGAGAGAGAGAGAGAAAGAAAAAAGCAGCAAAACTGCAGGAGAAACTAAATCTATTTGTAAACCCCAGGCAGAGTCAACATGAGGCAGCCGGTGCAGTAGTGCAGAGATGATAATGGAGGCTGATAGATAGTTCACAGGATTATTAGATACCCTCCAACTCAAATATGCTGAGGAGCCAATTATTTAACGCTAAGGACAGTGCAAACAGATGTTTAATAAGCTGAATCACTCCAGGATTGTAGGAGCTCAAGGGACCAAACCCCCACTGGTGTAAATCAGGAAAGGCAGCATTATAAAATACCCAGTGCTTCAGACACACTCCAGTCCCCACGGTTATCGCCGTGTCTGCCAGGCGTGCAAGTGCTGGGGTGCGCAGAGGGGAAACACAGCTGGATTTTGGGAGCAGATGGGTGCGAGGGCTCCCCAGCAAGGGGGGGGCCATGGTCCAACATCTCCAGTCTGGTGATCGCACCCAGCCCTGCAGCTGGTGGCCTTCCAAGCTGCCTTGTTTGCAGGTGAGGGGGTTGCTGCTTCTAGGGAGATAGGCTGAATTTATTTTCTAGCTGATTGCAGAAAGGCAGCAGGGGAGGAGTGAGAGGTGTGGGAGCCAGAGAGGAGTTTGGTCTCTGCTCCGGGCCCTGATTAGCGGTTGCTTTGGAGTCAGCAATGACCCCAAGAACAAAGCAACCCTTCTCAGGCTCTTCTTCTGCGAGGGCTGCCAAGGGGAAGCAGGGTCTTAGCACCCTCTCTGCCTGCCTTGCTGGGAGTTGACCCTGCAGACACACCATCCCCTCACCTGGGCTGCTCTTGCAGCCAGAGGAGAGGGACAGGATTCTAGCTCATCCTAGGGTGGATGCCCAAACTAGATCAGATGTATCATGGGCTAAAAATGCCATCACTCACTATAAAGGGCGTCTATGTTGTTCAATGTCTGAAGAAGAGTCCCTCGTGAAGCCTCTTCTCATCTCTGCCTGTCTTACCTTCTCCCTTCATCTAAGTACATACCTATACTATAAGGAGCTGAGGTGGGTCTTAAAATCTGCATCTCCCCACAATCCACCCACCACCACCACTGCTCCTGCACATCCACGTAGTTCAGGCTACAGCACAGACCCAAGAACATATACAAAGAAGAAGTTTTTTATGATGAGGGTGCTGAAACACTGGAATAGGTTGCCCAGAGAGGTGGCAGATGTCTCATCCCTGGAAAAATTCCAGGTCAGCATCCATAACATGTGTGCAGTGCTGGGACCAGAGAACATGTGGAGATTCGGTCCCTGATGGATGGGGATCCGTGGGGACTCCCAGCACAGCTCTGCTAAGGGTTTGGCCAGTGCAGACCAGGCAGCTGCTCATGAGAAGATGGTGTAAAAAGATCGGCCATCCATGTGCTGCAAGGCAAGATAACTCGGTTCAGCAACATCAACTCAGGATCTGGCTCTGGTTTATCTGAACCAGTTTAGACAATAAAAAAAGGATGCTCCCCTCTTTGTATTCAAGACCTCTAGGCAAACACTCCTGCTTGACAGCTGCAGAAAACAGGTCTGGATTGGACCTTGAAATGTCACCCAGATCACAGCCCCGTGACTTGGGTCTGCAACGGGGCCAAGCACAACAAAAGCCAAAAGCACTCCAAGCATTAAATATTTTTGCTCACTCCCGTGCAGCTGCCAGCATATCTGCCGCCTGCTCTTTCCACCACTGCAGCACAGAGAACTCACATATTTATGAGAGCATCTTCTGTGGATTCAGAGAAAGAGCAATTAGTGGTTTGGTCATTGACAATACCAGAGAATTACGGTGGTGGCAAAGCTGATTTGTGCTGATCCATCAACAGAACAAACTACCTCCTCTCCTGCAGGAGTCCCCAGTAACTGAAGAGCAGGATCAGACCCCAAGACCCCAGAAAGACATCAGGGTGGCCACTTCATACTCCTCAGCTCGCATCCTGCTTGCAAGGAGGCACCAGCTCTCCCCACAAAGCCACCAGCTCAGCACACCTGAATGGTTACTCACCGGTGCCCTTGTTTTTGTTTCAAATATCTGGTGATGCCCCCTTGGCTCCCCTGACCATTTCCTAAGGAATAACGGAGAGGAAAAAAAAAAACCCAAACAACCTCCCTCCCCCCTTCATCAGATCCAGAACTGAGCTTCTGGTTAAGAAGGACCAGCTCTGGAACAACCTTCTGCTGGGACGAGAAACCACTGAAACAGGCCTGCTCCTGCTCTCCTACCACCCGTGTTTCCACAGTCAGTTCAGCTGTTTCTCTGCTCATCATCACCCTTTCCTCATGCCTGTAGCACAAAATCACCTAGGAACACCATGCCATGGAGGTGCAAACCCAACCCATCCTCCCGCTGTATCACATCTCCTGTGACAGCTGGGAGGTGAACAGTCTGCAAACAGATCCCAACAAAGCAGCGCTGGCTGTTTCACTCATCCCACTCCCCAGCTAAATGTTATGCCTTGGTCCCTTTGGGATTATCAACTCCCCAGGTCTTCCTACACACGTAGCTCAGTTGTCAGTGGTAGCTTGGTGGTACCCGCAGTAGCACCCACAACAAACTAAAGTCCTGCAGCTGATAGGGTGCAGAGGGGAAAGGCATACAACCAGCATCCCCACTGTACAAGTCCTCTGCCCCTCTTAGCTTGGGAAGAGCTTTGCAAAAACAAAGCTCTACAGAAGCTCCTGGCCATCACTTTGCACTTGCAAATGACGGAGACAGCGGGCTGGCATTTCCAAACAGGGAGCTGACACCTCTACCCAGGAGATGTTAGGTAAGTAGGACTGTCACCAGCATGTGCCAGAGGACATAATGAAACATGCTGATGGCTGCTACCACAGGCTACAGGGTGGCTGGCGAGGGACAAGGTGGCCAGCAACTAGGCTGGAGGTGGGCAGGACTCAGAGGGCTGATGAAGACCAGGATGAACATGCTTTGGGGGACCTGACTCTGCTTCAGCACAACCTCTAGGCATGAGACTCCCATCAGCGGGCAGCAATCATATTAATGGGGTCCATAGTCCCCCTAGTATAGCTGGGGGTGGTTGCCCAGGTGTCCTCTTGGGGTAAGGACAGAGAGGAAGACCACCGTGGCTGTTACAAGACCAGGGACAGCTGACCATAGGTGCTATGGGAGTGCATAGCTGGAAATTGCTCCTGTGGTTCAGCAGTCAGCTGGAGAAGCGGTATCTGCATGCAAAAGAAGCCATGAGCTTATGATCTGTTGTATTTTCCCCAAAATGGCACCACCAGCTCACACCTGTCCTTAAACCTGGGTTTGTAACCGAGTTTTGACCAGGGTCAAGGGTTCCCATGAACTAGTGGAAGCTGCAAGGAAAAAGGGATCTCTTGGCCAAGGCTTAGTGGTGTGCAGCCAACTGGGAGTCACTGCAAGTGAGGAAACTGCTGTTTATTGTGTGCAGTCTCTGAATTTGCCGCATTTAACATGGGCAGAGCCAACACAGTGCATTCCCATTCAATAAATTTTACATGAGAAGGTCGAAACCAAGGCAAGGAGACACTTGTTATCACACGTCAGCTGGAGATAGAGATGCTGCCTCCTCTTCCTGGGGTCCCCAAGCAGTTCCTGACTGAATCAATCAATCACCTGAGCATCTCCTCCTTCCTTCTCCAGGCAGCCCTTGGCATGGGTTTACTGGGGCAGAGTCCACCAGCACTAGCTCCCACTACCCATGACACGGGCAAGCAACCAGGAACCCTCTCCCACCCTCTCCCTGCTTTTAGATGGAGTCACGGATCTTGTGTCAGACTTTCTGGGATTCTCTCTCATTGGAAAGTGCCAACATTTTTCAAGTCAGGTTGACACCTGGATGACTGTCCCAGGACTGAGGAACCAAGGAGCTCTGACCACCCTACCCATTTTATTAAACTGGTAAGATAACTGCTGTGTGTGCATACTCAAGGAACAGAGAAAAACCACAAAGGGTAACCTTTGTGATAGCCTGTATTTTTCTTTTTCATGTTTCTACAACCATCAGTACGAGGACACTTAGGCAGTAAGCCATGCATGGAACAGAGGTGACTGGTAGAGCACACAGTGGCTGCAGACCAGCCCAGTGACTGCAGCCGTGCAGGCTGGCCAAGCTCCAGGGCCATGATCAGCCCCAAGAAGGGGACTTCACTGCAGCTAATGAGTCCATCTGATTTCGAGAGCATCCAGCTGCTCTGACCTCGTGCACTTAAACGCGACCTCCTTCCTTAGCCCCGGCCCTGGTTCAGATCATTAGCTGATGAGTAATCGTCACTGCCTAGGACTAATGGCTCGTTTGCTGCTCAACAGCCAAAAGTGATCAGCAAGAGGGCAAAGAGCTTAACGCAGGCCACTGTCAACATGCCCACATGGGTGAGTGCCATCGTCTTTATTTTGGGCAAAACTCCCAGGGAAGGCTGCAAAAATCCTGCAGTACCCTGGCTTCATGCCAGAGCTCATCAGCTCTGCTAAGGTGGATACACAACCTCCTCCCGGTGTCAGGCCAGCAGCTGGCACCATGTTCCCCTTGAGCAACATTGGACTTTAGCTTTAACTTCTACTTAAAGTTGTCTCCTTCTCTCTACAGGCATAGTCCTGCATTGCGGCTTCTCCCCATGGAAAGGGGAACTCAGGGACACAACGGCTTGCAATGCAACATCTAAAAAAAATCACCATTTGAGGCTCAGGAGAATCCTTATGGGATGAGGCTATAAATGGGAGTTTCTGGGCTAAGAAAAGGCTGAACCTGAACTACAGTTTCATTAACCCATTGCCATGAAGAGGGGTCAGAAGACCAGTGCCTGTAACAACTGCACTCACGCTCCACCCTCTGAGCCAGCTAACAGGGAGCTGGGGAGGATGCCCTGGTGCCCTTGTAGCATTTTCCAAAATAGGATGGGCATTGCTGAGAGCAGCCCAGGGTTCATTCTCCCATTCCTAAAACACAAGCAGGATGAAAAGCCATAAGCAAACAGGCTTGCCTGTGGCTTTCCCCTCAGCCACAAGGTCCCTTTTAGCTTCTTGGGGTGGTTTTTCTAGATGAATCAAACACACCCTGCTGGATATGACGTTAAGGTTTTTAATTACCCTCCTTGAATACATCACTAACTTGCCACATCAGCTCACTTGCGGGTCTGTTCCTCTGACCGTGCATCTCTAGAAGGGGAGCTTCTGCCTCTCTTTAGCACACTGACCTCTCCATCCCCTGGTTTGGGTGAGCTGCGCAGCTGGGAAGGATGGTTCCCAAGTAGTCTGGTGATGGGACATGCTTGTCCTGCTCTTGAGGTCAACTCCACATGAAGAAACAGCCCTTCTCCGAGGTGTCTACACCGGGGTCAACCCTACCCTCAACAGAACAAGCACTCACATACTCCCAATAGAGCATCCTCCAAAGAGTCCATCCATGCTTTCACCCTGACCAGCCAGCAGCCAGAGTTTAGCTCACCTGAAGCTCAGTGTAGCCCTGATGTGACAGCCAGGGACAGCCTGATAAATCTGCACCAGTCTCTGACATGCTGGGTAGGATTCAGCTCCAGATTAAGGCATGCCAGTTGGGGTGCCCATATGTAAATCCTGGATTTAGTTGCCTAAATGCAGGTTCCCATTGCCACATTAGACTCCCTAAGCTATCCAAGACCTGTGCGTGGCTTTGCCAGATATGACCCTAGACCTGCACCCCTCTTCATTGACAGCTGGACACTAAGCAATATGTCTTAGTGTAAAACTAGACACTTATGTCTAGCAGCTGAATCATGACCTACATGTGTGGTGGCTGCCCCAGCTCTTACTGCAGTCCATGGGGATGCAGTCAGCATGATTTGGGATGTCTGGAGAGCCATTTAGTTAATCAAACACCAGTATCTATTTTGGGGTGTGAAACACCCTCCAGACTCCACTGACCAAACAAACATCCACTGACTATTACTGAAGACTAGGCACTGAGTTCATCTTTTTATCTTCCACTGCAACCCACCTCCAGCTCCTTGTCCAGGTTTCAACAGCTCCAAAATAAAAAACATCTGCATTTGATGAGGATGCTCTCCAGCTCTGCACTCTCAGGCCGCTGTTGTGATGAGTGGCACAGTCCTGGCACGTAAACACCTCCAGGATGGTTCCGGTGTTTGTGTGCCTCCTGCATAATATGACTGAAGAGAATAAATTTGACAAAGAAAGGAGAAGGAACAACTGATATACAAACCCATGTCATGAATCATTCACCACATGGAATTTGCTCTCTAGTTTTCAAATAATCTTGGAGGTTGCTTCCAAAGTGCTGTTTGCAAGCCCTCTGTTAATCTGGAAAGCAGATGCTGCTACAGGATCTATTACAACATCTTCATTAAATCCCCATCAAATATTACTTTAAAATGCCCAGGACTTTTGCAATCAGTTTTTTCACCTTTTTGGCATATCTGAAAACCAAACATCATAAAACACCTTTGCTGTGATTCAGGTTTAATGAACGAGCCTAAGCCTGGTGAAGAGCTCATCTCGCATCTCCCCTCATGCCCGGGTGACCCCAGGCTGCTCCCAGAGATCTCTGCCCATTTCCTTCATAGGCTTTCAAGAGCCTTTGACCTCACCAGACACATTAGTGAATCAGGAAGGTGCCAGAATCATTTTCTAGCAGGCTTAATAATGGCAAGCAAAATATGGAGCTGCAGGCAAACACCGCCATGTTGTCAGACAGAAATGAGGGTGAGCCCTAGCTTCAGTGAAGATCAGGAGAAAACTATGAAGTGCTGCCTTCCCATCCCAGCCTGAGCATCTGAAGTGTCCCAATAGCGATGAAATGACAGACTGGGCCCTTCACCATCTGAAAAATAAAGCTACAGCTGCATTTAGCAATGCTCACTGGTCTAGTGAGCAGACTGGGGTGGCCCCATCCCTTCTGGAGTTGTGTGGAGGTAGGTAAGAAGATGTCTGACCATGGTGCGTCAGGACCTGCAGCGCAACCACAGAGACCGGCCATGGTGCAACACCAAAGCACATGACATCGGGTGTGCAAAACCCATGCCACGCTGCCTTTTGGGAATAATTCTCCTTCCAGACATTCAGTTTTATGTCAAGGTACTGAAATGAGTAGTGGGAGGGAGAGACCCAGGGTCATAGACCCCTTGTGGACCTGCAGAAAAATGCGAGTAATCTAGACCGGGCTAGTCAGCTAGAGTCCCTCAGAAAAGGAGAGAAGCTACAGAAAGATCCAGCTGATCTCAGCTAGGTATCTACCTTAGGAGAACAGAAACCACACCACTGAAATTGTGCTTACTGCTCTCCATCAACGGTGAAGGCAGCTCAGGCAACTAGGGAAGAGGTGGCTACCATCCAGGTATCTAAACGCAGACAAATGAATCCCACCTCACCAGAAAATATTCTGCTCAGCTGAAAACCCCATTTCTGTCAACTAACAGAGGAACTTCAGAGCCTGAGACTTGCTGAAAATCTGTGTTGCCTCGAATAGGGCAGTGTCCTAGAGAAGCCCACTGGAGTCAACGGAACCAAATCACCCATGTCTCTGCAGAAAATCCCACCTGGCAAATGTACTTTGAAAAGGCACTTCTATCACGCACTGCCACATGTGACTGTTTCATTGCCTAGGAGAGTGTGATGATTATTGCTGTTTTTAATGGCAACTCCTTTTTGTGTATGGATAAAAGCTGCTTTGGCTCGTAGGATCCTGATGCTGGCTATGTGGGTGGATGCTGGCAGCACCCACAGTATACGTCAGGGTGCCCATGCAGTGGCACAGGGCTCTCCTTTCTGGACCAGGGCTTGCCAGGGACTGTGTCTTCCAGCCAAAAATGCCCCAAGAGAGCTCATCCCTCCCAACCCGGGGAGAAATGAGTGCATGGATCATGCTCAGGAGGAGGAGAGGCCTGGCTGCATCTTTGGGCTGACATCCTTTCCCATCTCCAGCCCTCAATTTTCCCCCTCCTGTGTGAAAATGGAAACAATGATGTCAGGCGTGGTTAGAAAGGGCTTTGAAATCTACAGATGAGAAGTGGTAGGTAACATGGCGCTGCATTCTTCTAGTAATGGAGGAAGAGGGACAGCTAGTAAAGGGGGAAAACCCCCACATAATAAATAATAGTCTATAAATTACATAAATCAAATGCGTTAAAAAACCAATCCTCTGAGAAGCAGCTGCTTCATTCTTTACTGTTGATAGCATCAATATAAGATGGGAAATTACCACCTTCTGTTCTGCAACACATCACACCGACTTTTCTTTACAAACTCTAATGTCCCCTGATTGCAAAGTTAATTTAGAATTCACCATAAGACACAGAATGTCATAAACTTTACAACCCAAATCACACTTACTCAGTGCTTTTGCCCAGATCAAATGCATAGGCACACCCTTCGCTCTCCAACATGGATATATGAGGACATGCTGCAGACAGCAGATGGGGAAGCAGACCAGGGCATCACAGTGGAGATCTGCCTGTTCTGGCCAGCCCAGTCAAAAAGAAAAAAAGTCAGGTTGGAGAACAAGCTGGCAAATGGCTCTGTTGGAAGTACCCTTAGAAGTACCCATCCCTGGAAACATTCCAGGTCAGACTGGACAGGGCTCTGAGCAACCTGATCTAGTGGAAGATGTCCCTGCTCATTGCAGGGGGGCTGGACTAGGTGACCTTTAAAGGTCCCTTCCGACCCAAACCATTCGAAGATTCTATGATTCTATAACCAAATACGATGTGACCTTGAGTGCAGTTGGGGAGCTGTAGCTCTGGTGCCCCCGAGGTGGGACCAGCATCCCATGACACTAAGCCAACCTCCCTCCTTGCACTGGGACATGTTTAAAATTCAGCTGGTTTTTGAGCCCTTTTGCAGGCTCTGATGCAAAACCCTAAGTCATTTCCCTGAACCTGGGTTTCCTCCAGAAATTTAAGCCCATGTAGATCCCGCAGTGAAGGTGGCGTGAGTTTTTATTGAAGGGATGGAGCATGCTGCTATGCCTGTGCTGGGAGTTGATCGCTCTTGCAGGCATGGGCTCCACTCATGGGTTGATGATGGAAAATTAATTAGGCTCCTAGTTTTGCTTCCTACATAAAACTAACTCCTTTCACTTCTGATTAAAGGGTTGTCACTGTGACAGAAAGCCCATCTCTCTGAAGGGGTAAAAAGGATTTCAGTTGAAGCAGCACAAAAAGCTGCATATTTGCACTTCCCTGGCATCCATGAAATGCTTCTCTCTGAATGGCTGTGGTATTCACGCCCCCCACAAGCTCTGGCTTAAAATTCCCCCCAGATTCACCCTCAGCTCAAAATTGCAGGATATATTCAGGGAAGAGTGTAATTTTTGCAACTTGCATTTGTGACTGACTTAAATTGCAATGCGATAGGTGCTTGAAGTAGAAGCAAGGGTTAAAGCCAGAACAAGGAAGAGGACAGGCAGGACTCAGGGATGAAGCAGTTGATCAAAGGGTAGCTCAGAAGTTATTTAAAAATAAACCAGAAAGTAGAACTTCCAGGCAGTTGCTGCTGTAATTACAATGCAGACAACGGAGTCATGGTGCTGTTAAGGTTACTGGATTTTCCTAGCAGCTGTGTTTAATTTACTTAAAACATGCAAAGCCATCAGGTCAGATCCCATTAGCAGAATCACTCCAGAGCACTGCAAGAGCCCAGCCAACCCAGCGCTGCAGAAATGCTGAGGACAAAACACAAGTGTGAAACGTCCCTGAAGAAGTAAGAGAGATTCATGTGATGGCCAACATCAATGTGCATTGCCTTCCCCCTGGGCCACAGCAGACACCAGGTGGTCAGTCCCTCCTGCTTACTGATGGACCCATCCCTCTGCCCCGCACCAGAAGTCATCTGCTGATGTGGTCTTCTAAGATCACCAGAGCCAGAAACCAGTGCAAATACCTTTACTGGCTGTGATGGAGAAGGTGCCTGAGAAATCTGGGATAGATCACCAGAGCCAGAAATCAGTGCAAATACCTTTACTGGCTGTGATGGAGGAGGTGCCTGAGAAATCTGGAATCAAGCATTTAGGAAAGTCCTTTGTGCTTTTCTATAACCCAGGTTCTCTGTGTGTCCTACAACCTGCTTATTGAACACGGACAATGACCCACCTGGATCCCTCTACTCTCCGAACATCCCCCTGACTTTCATGTTGCCTTAGAGAGGAGACTCACTTGGTATAGAGGAGACTCCTTAGAGAGAAGACTCACTCACTCATGGTCAGAGTCTGCCTTGGAGGTGGGAGCTTGGTGGGTTTGTGGGGTCAGGCTTCTACCTCTGGAGCTTTGTTCAAACGTACTGAACTGGGGCCACAAGATTCATCAGGAGCCTTTCCAAAATGCAGGACCAAACCCTAAAACCTCCTTGTCAGGAAAAACCTTCTAGAGATCTTTTTCTGTTTGTTTTGGGGTTTGTTTGGTTTTTTTTAATTCATTTAATGTTGACTCACTCTCTCCACCGAAGGGAACATCTACTATTTGTGGCTCCTACCAGCACAATTCTATTTCTAAAATTAGCATCCTGAGATACTTAATTGCTAGAACAAAAGGTGTTAGATCATGTTTCAGTCCCTGCACACCATGCTAAGTGCTTCTGCAGCCACATACAACCACCTCAGAGTCAACCATGGGCTGAAGCTCAGACACGTCCTGTTCCACTAAGCCCTACTTAGCAGAGCAACGCAGCTATAACCAGCACTGATACCAAAAGGAAGAGAGCTCAAGACAAGGACAGAGCTGAAAATGTCACGGGCTCCTTTCTGCATATGACCCAGATACAAAGTAATTCCTACAGAGAATGGGCAAATAAAATAAAAATAACATAAAATAAATTATACAAAATAATGTGAAGCAATGGGTTTGTCTATGGGAACTCTGAAAACGCCCAACCAAATTACATTACCCCCATTGACAAGAACCGGCACTGCTCACCACCAGAAGCCCTCCTGAAATCAGCTCTCGGCAGTGTGTGCAAGGGACCCCAGCCTGGCCCTGTAGTCACTGGAACAGCTTAAGATCACTCTTTCAACACAAACTCATCCTTCATGGTTTAGAAAGGTGTGAGACTTATTTGCATAATAAATGACAAGGCAGGGATACAGATTTCTGACAGATCACCCCGCTTCCCTTTGAAAGAAATCTATTTATTCTGTGTGAATCAGCTCTTCTTTAGATAAATGGTGTTTGCAGTCACTTTAGCTCAGTGAGATATGCATTCTTTTGCGTGCCCATAATGAATTTTCACAGCTAGAGCCTTAATCCAGTCTAGTCATGGAGGGTTTATCAGGACCTCTTATTTTATTTCTACCAGTAAATGGGAATTGCTTTCCTTATCACTATCTAGAAGCACCTGAGTGATTTTTGCTTCCTATTTCCTATCCTGGAATTCAGGGTGCGGTGTTATCTGATACTGTACAATTGTCACTTGTGTTAGTTGCCTTTTCATTTTAATTTGTTGGATTTATTGCCTTTTTTGTTTTAAAAAAAGAGATTTTAGTTTAAGATCTGAGTCCCTCCTTGCTCCCTGCCATGCTCCTGTTCACATCTTAGGGTGATCCTTGGGAAGGCAGGATCAGGGCTTGTCTTGCCTTCATCTGCCTGATGCCTTCCCTTGGGAGGGGACTCAGACACTGGGCTTGTCCCCATCCATCCCATCTCCCTCCACTGGGGAAGTGCAAAACTACACAATAACAAGCAGAGATTATTTCCTAACATTGGGTTTAAAAGCCCAGGAGAGCAGGGGTTTGCTGATGTGACCGCTACAGCTGCTGCAACCAGGGAGCAGGTACATAGGTCTTAGCTCCTGAAAAGTGAATCTGCTGTTGCTGGAAAGGCACAAGAAGACCTATAAATCCTGCAGATAACACTGTGATGGATCAGTAGTGGCAAGACATTAACCTTCACTCTTGAGGAGACACCCAAATGATAATACCTGTAGCCATGCCACTCCAGAGTTATCAGTCTTGTCACTTGCGAAGATAAATTTATCTGACCTAAACCATCATACTAAGCCCCTCCGGCTTCCTCACTCAAAATCCTCGTAGATACCAGCAGGGATCAGGAAAATCACACCTAATAATCAATTAAGTGTGAGTAACAAGGCTCACATGGAAACCATTTCCTTCCAGTATGTTAAAATAATTCCACAGAGCAGGGAAAAAACATGGTAGGCTTGAAGACCAGCCGGTAGGGAAAGTACTGCATGTCAGTGACAACTGTGGAAGGACAAAAAACAGCTACCAAAACCTCAAGGAGCTGTCACACACAGGAAAATGTAAGTTAATTAAAGCCATTTAAACAAATACATCTGGGACAGGGGCGTGGGACGTAGGGAGGGAGAATGAAGTGATATTAAAAGCTCAAACACATGGCAAATCCCAGACAGGAGGCAAGGAAACCTATTCGGCAAAATCCAAATGAGCTCCTTGCCCCAGAGCTGTGCTGGAGGGGGCAGGCAGAGCCCCCTCCACGCCAGGGCTATGCCTCATCATCAGGCACTGCATCTTCCTGTAGCCCCTACGGGGATGCCCGGGCTCAGCAGGTCTGCCCCTCTACTGGAGAACACCAGCAAGGCCCCATCGATGCTCTTCTAGACCAAGCAGTGCTGGCTTGGGATTATAAATCCATTTCTTGCCTTCTTAACATGTTCCCTCCTGTCCCTACCACACCATTCAGCTGAAATGAGAACCACAGGCAAAGCATCCGTCTGGCTAAGAGCATGAGGATGTAAATCCACCTCAAACACACGAACAGGACCAGCATCACCTCCGTCTTCAGCCCTGGTCCTCCTCCAAGCCCAGTCTCCCCTGAGCCTCCAGAGTTGACTTGCCTCCTACTATGCTCAAAAGGTAAGTACAGGTTACTCACACCAGCCACTGCTGATATAAAAGCAAAACAATAATGATTTGGGTAGGCTTTGTGCAAACATCACACCCTGTGTGATACATGCAGGATAGCTTTGAATTTAGATGCCCTGAACAAGACAAGAAGCTTGAAAGTTGCTTTGAGTTGTTTCAAGACATAACCCTGCCACTTTGCTTTGACCTTACGGCTCCACCACATGAGACTATTTTTATTGTCATCAGCTCCCAAAGAAACTTAAAATGTTGGGTCTTTATATATTCCTTTAAGCATTAATTCAGAAGCGGTACCAAAATACCCATACAAGGCTGGGTCATCATGGAGAACCTGCCTCTGCTACTGCTGCCACTCAACCAGCCCTTTGAGACACCCCTGCTTGGAAAGCAGCGCTGGCCAGCCTCAGCACGAGACAGACGGGAAGGGAAACAGCAAAGCTATCTGCACATTATCAAATCCCCGCTGCAGGATGACAGCACGCGAGACCGCTGCCTGCAAGAGGAAGTCTTGCCATGACATCAGCCCAACCCAGTTGGAGTGCAGGCGGCACAGAAACACAGATGGAGAAGTGAGGAGACTCCAGGCTTCTGACACATGTCGGTCTGCTTCCCATACATCCTTTCTCTGCTGGGATGGGGAATATGCAATGAACCCAACGCCAACCCAGCGTGGTGCTCCAGCAAAGACAGGAGGCTGCTGGAATTTGGTTGTCTTGGTTAGCAGGGAGCTGTGTAGTGAAGGACGCAGGTCACACAGAAGGTCTGAGATCTCCTCCCTCACCCCTGAGCTCATTTTCTAACCCCAAACCAAGCTTTTCTGTATATCTTTTATTCCAACCCTGGGCAAGATTAAGTCATCACAAGTGCCCATGGCTCTGCAGACAGTGTTACAGCCTGGGCTCTCTAAATATAGCCCAGTACAGCATCCCCCTCCCTGCCTGCAGCTCCAGGCAGGCAGGCAGGCTGCCAAGGCCCCCCACCCATGCCCCCAACCCCTTCCCTCCCAAGGGCTACTTCCTTAATGCAGCCCAGCTGCCTGCCCCCACCCGCCAAGGGCTGACAGATTTGTGCAGTCCCCTTAGGGTGGGGTAGGTACATTTAT
>VYZV01041678.1:81241-105165 GCA_013401275.1 Pandion haliaetus | reverse complement strand
AAAAAAGCAATTAACCTTTTCCTCTCCTTGCAAGGGGCAAGTAACATCCCTGCCACAGAGATCATTTCAGGACTAAGAGATCTGCTCACGCAGCTGCACCAGTGCTATTCTGGCTTAGATAAAATTAAAGAGCTGAAGTTGTATGTGGGCCTTCATGAAACTGTCACAGAGACCGCAAGATTAGAGGACCAGACAGTGACCTGGGAGGCCAAGGTCTATTCCCAGCTGTGCCAAGGGATTCTCATGTGAGTCACAACATGTTTCTCAACCTCTGTTTCCCCAAAGATAAAAGAAGGGCAGAGAAACTGAGCCCACCAAGAGTGCAGTCCTACATGTGAAGGACCTACAGGTCCACAGGACCAGGTAAATCCACAGGCAGGACCAGGCACTGATACTGCTGCACTCCCGGGAGGATGAAGTAACTCCGTTGCTTTTGGCGGCTAGAGCATGGAGAGGCTTTCCCAGCCCTTCAGGTCAAGCTCACCGTCCCTCTAAGCGATGCCAAGAGGAGCAGATCCATAGGTAAACCTAGGGACTTCTGCACAGCTTCAAGAAAGAAAGACTAATCCCATCTCACAGACTGTCCCTCCAAACCAACTCCCATTTACCCCACACTTCCCCAGCATGCCCAGCCCAGAGTGCTAATGGACTGCTGCTTGACAGACACACAGTGGGCCCATCTCAGCTATGGACACAGAAGCATCAGGACAACAGAGGAATCACAGCCAGGTCTTCATATAATCACAGAATGGTTTGGGTTGGAAGGGACCTTTAAAGGTCATCTAGTCCAGCCCCCCTGCAATGAGCAGGGACATATTCCACTAGACCAGGTTGCTCAGAGCCCCGTCCAACCTGACCTGGAATGTTTCCAGGGATGGGGCATCTACCACCTCTCTGGGCAACCTCTTCCAGTGTCTCACCACCCTCATCATAAAGAATTTCTTCCTTCTATCTTGTCTGAACACCCCCTCTTCCAGTTTAATTACGCCTTGTCCTATCGCCACAGGCCCTACTAAGAACTCTGTCCCCATCTCTCTTCTAAGCCCCCTTTAAGTATTGAAAGGCCAATAGGTTTTGCCTGATCACCGCCAGGGCCCACCCAAATGCTAGCTAGAGATCTAACAGCACTGATAAAACAGGAAAGCACAGGATAACCCCAGCATCCTGGCCACCATCCCCTCTCCCACCACGAGCAGGTCCTCCTCCACCAGCTGTGCCAGCTATTGTTGGGCACATAAAGACCACTCCACCAGCCCCACCATCAGCATGCTGCTCATTACTCTGCAAAGCGCTTTGAAATGCTCTGAATATGATGAATATGAAAGGTGCTCCATCAGACCAAATTCAGCTCCGTTTGCTATTACAATACAGTGCATTTCTTATGCCTATGCCTTTTGATGATGCCCAATTGTTCCCCTCAGTCAGTATTTCGGAGTCATTAGTTGGAATTAGTAAAGTTCCTGCTGCCGGACTTTTCCAAGGCTCTGTTCTCAGGCTACAAAGAGTTGATGAGGAGTTGTCCTGCTTTCACCAAGCTGGAGGCACGGCGGGGCGCATTTTGGAGGGAACAGGCAGTCTGCTCAACTCCACTCTCTCACAGCAGGCACTGGGAAATGCACATGCCGACAAGATGTTGTGGGTGGTCACAGGGGGACTGGTGCTTTCTGGCCAGGAGGGAACCTATAGACCCTTTCATTTGGTACCTCTGGTGGGACCAGGTGAAGGGCTTCACCCAGTCGCGTCCGTATTTAGGCAGCACATCCCACAAATTTCAGGTTTCTCTCCCAGAAATGCCCCACTCCCCATTTCAAGGCACCAGAACTAAAGAGGTTTCTCTGGGTGACAGAGATCTTTAGTTGGCCACTTCCATGATGAAAACACCTGGATGTTCCTGAGCTTGTCCTCCAACCTCTTGCTCACGTTACGCATTTCCAACTGTATCAGAAAGCCTCTTAGTATCAAGACACTTTTTCCTGAAGGCATTTATACATGGAGTAGGCCAGTTCCTCCCTACCCCGTACCCTCTCAGGGTGTTCACATGGTCTTAGGAGGAATTTGGTGGTAGGACATTTTCACTGGAGGATCTGAACTCATCTGGACTGTGCTCCTGCTTTGGCTGGGCATGCTGGGGCAAGCCAACTTGCAGGGGAAGGATTGCCAATATATCCAGGAATATCACAACCTGTGACACCCAGCTGGCCCGCTTTGGCAATGTCTGATCTTCAGGTATGGGTATGCCTTTGCCATGGGAAGGATGAGGGGGACAGCAGACGCAGCTATCCTTGTGCTCCACCAGCATGAAACAGGTTCAACACCAGAGCAGGTACCCAAGGTTCTGCAGCCCAAGATCCCAGCTCTGAGGGTGACCAAGGGGTGTACACATGGAGTACTTCTCCGGGTATATGCTCGTGATGGCTAGCAAGCAGCCAAGATGCTTCCCAGTCCGGTGGCTGTACCTGCAGCACTGCGCTAACAGCCTTTGATCAACCCTTAATCCACAAATTTCTCTAATCGGTTTTTGAAGCCATTTATACTTTTGGCATCCGCAACATCCTGTGGCAAGGAGGTCCACAGTTTAATTACATGTTTTGTAAAAAAGCACATCCTCCTGTTTAAGGCCTGCGCCCAACCGTTTCACTGTTTTCTCTCTAGCTGCGAGACACAACAAATAACTCTTCCCTATGCACCTCCACACCACGCAGGGCTTATATACTCCACTTAGAAGACTCCTCAGCTCCTGCTCCGCCAGACTGAAGGGCTTAGTCTGTTCAGTCACTTTTCACACTGAAGCTGTCCCATGTCATTCCTCCTTGTCCCCCTCTCTCTCCTACTCTTGTCACACCATGAGTCCACACGCGCCAAACAGGACACACTTTTGGCTCCTTCCTTCCCAAAAAACCATCTGCTGCCCAGCATGGTGGCAGATCCTTGCATCCCAACCTACTGCAGTGAGGAGGAGCAACTCCCAGCACCTCCACACAGGGAGAAGCAAATTCCCAGCCATGCCCTGTCCCCAGCACAAGAACCAAGGCACAACAGGTACGTCCCCCTCCCCAAAACACAGCACACACTGCAATAGGCTTAATTGGCACAGGTGTTAATCAAAGGAGGTCCCTTGGAAACTAATAGTGTAATGGGGCTGAAGACCAGCACTAGGGAGGCATGCACCTCTATAAGCCGATGCCAGCTAAGAGTCAAGGTAGGTCCCAATGCGTTACACACTTTAGAGATATAATACAGATACCACAACAGATCACAGAATCACAGAATGGTTTGGGTCGGAAGGGATCTTTAAAGGTCATCTAGTCCAGCCCCCCTGCAATGAGCAGGGACATCTTCTACTAGATCAGGTTGCTCAGAGCCCCGTCCAACCTGACCTGGAATGTTTCCAGGGATGGGGCATCTACCACCTCTCTGGGCAACCTCTTCCAGTGTCTCACCACCCTCATCATAAAACATCTATTCCTTCTATCTAATGTGAATCTCCCGTCTTTTAGTTTAAAACCATTACACCTTGTCCTATCGCCACAGGCCCTACTAAAAACTCTGTCCCCATCCCTCTTCTAAGCCCCTGTTAGGTACTGGAAGGCCACAATAAGGTCTCCCCAGAGCCTTCTCTTCTCCAGGCTGAACAACCCCAACTCTCAGCCTGTGCTCCGCTCATTTTTGTGGCCCTCCTCTGTTAGAGGATTCATTCCTGTTCACACACAAGGAGCTCCAGCACATATATGAAATGATGAGAAAGTTACATGGGCTATGCCCCATCTAACATTGCTATCTGGCCCCAAAGAGCCAGCTCGGGTCCCGGGACCACAGCAGCTCCAACTTGCACCCATGCCACTTGCCAGGGCAGACCCTTCTGCACCCAGCCATCCCATCACGGTTTCTGGATGCAATGTGGGCATTTGGCCACTACAACACTGAAACAAAACTAGGAGCAAACCAACCTTACAGGACATCCGAGAGGAGTGGAAAGAAGAGCCCAGCACTGACTCCAGCTCCTTCAGCAGCATGTCATCTTTCACGGTGGATTGTACTTCCATTCCCTAAGGATTTCCCTGAAAATCATCTCATAGATCATCCCACCTAACATTAGTGATAGCCTTTCCATTGCAGCACAACCAAATGCAGGCAATTCACACCTCTCACCTTGCATTTTTTAAAGTAACATGGTAAAATAAAACAGCCTGCCTAGATTCCAGCCTAATCTAAAAACAACTTTATGACTTCTAATTTTAGCACTAATCTTCCTTTGCTATGGTTGTGTGATTTCTAATTATTTTATCCCCAAGCCTTGCTTTGATGGATAGTTGTACCTTTTCCAATGCCGAGTGACTTGTAAAGTGCCTTTAAAAAATACGCCGATCATTTCAGGTTCATTTCCAGTGCCTACGCAAATAATATTCTTATATATGGCTTCACTGGGGAAATATTATTATTATTAAAATAATAATAATAAAAGCAATACAATTTAAAAAAGAGAGCACTATTTCTTAGGACAATCCCAATCTGATGCTGCAAACACCACATTTTCTCTTAAAAGTTGTTAAGAAGCATAAATCCGTTATCCAGATATGGATCTCTTAATAATTCAGTGCCTTTGGCTTGGCATCGCTCCCAGAACATTTTGCCTTTATCTATCCTTATTTTCAGGTTACAACACATTGAAGAGCGATCGGCCACGCCAAAACCTCGGGGGGACTTTGCAAGGGACGGCACGAAGTGGTGGAGGAAACGCACTTGCCTTGATTCTCCCTGGGAGCATTGCCTATCCAAATCCTCTCAATTTATAGCAGCAGAGATCAGCCTGGGCTGAAGATGTGTTGAAGGGGCTCAGGATGAGCCTCCAGCCCAGGCTCCTCAACAGGCAGATGTATTCTCTCCTACCATGCTCACCTGAAGCAACCTCTTGATCCTCCTAATCACTGACCTAGATCAAATCTGGATCTGATACTGTTAAATTTGCACAAAAATTTTGGTGGGGAGAAGATGCTGATTGCAGAAAGTTTCCAGATGCCAAGGCAGGCAGCTGCCTGCCTACCTGGCTCTGCCACTGGGTTGCAGGTCCTAGTGGAACCTGCCACCAGCAGCTGGCACTGGGGTGTGGTAGGCAGACATAGGGCTGGTGGATATTTGGTGGGTTATTTCTCTCCTCGGGATTTACATTGCGCTGTGGTCAACCGGAAAATATCCATTTGACCTGTGACATTTTTGTTTTAGTTACTCTCCAAGCTTTGACAGCAGCAGTTTAAACACAGAGCGTACGAGATTTGGCACCAAGAAAACACCCCATCCCCACAAATTCAGAGTGGATGGGGAAAAATACTACACCACAGCCCTGACGGTGAACATATTTCTTCTTTCTCATTCTTCATTTTCCATTCTTTCACTTTCTGAGCCTGTTACAGCAGCCACATCTCCTCCTCCCCCATTGGAAACGTGAGCTTAGCTCCCCACCACCCACCACAATATTCAAGAGAGAAGGGTACGGGTTGGTTTTTTTTTAATTCCCTGCACAATGCTGTGTATAGAGTATTGGAAATGGAAATTGTCAGAACAGGAAACAACCCAGTCAAAGTCCTCAGGCCTGGGTCCCGAAAATGTCACTGTACAGAGCTGCGAGGGATGGAGAATAGCCCTCTGTTCCCACACAGAGAGAGGATGCTCTGGGAGAGCGGCCAGCGACACACAATCTGCCCTCACGCCCCCCTGATCTTGAAAGCTGGGCTTTAACCTCTGCCGAAATCAGTGGGAAGCTGTTTTTTTATTAACTGACATATTGGAGGAAAAAAATCCAACAGACGGGTTAAAAAATTATAACCCTCTGTTGACCAACGCTTTTATCAGCATAGAGAATTCCATAAGGAATATCATCTTGCTCAGGAAGCTAACCCTACAGGAAATCCTTCATCCTTAGTGTTTCAGAGTAACATCCCCAGCATCCTGCTGGCTTCCTTCTTACTCCTCTTAAAACTCACCTCTGAGATCCTTGCTT
This sequence comes from Pandion haliaetus, assembly GCA_013401275.1. NCBI lineage: Eukaryota > Metazoa > Chordata > Aves > Accipitriformes > Pandionidae > Pandion > Pandion haliaetus. Next base: position 99,170 of record VYZV01041678.1, on the reverse strand, counting down.
CTCAAGCTCACGCTCTGAGTTTGAGCTGGCCTTGCTGGGCTGGAAGAACAAATCTTGGGTCAAAACCTGCCTATGCTCCCTGCAAGCAAGGCACCAGGCTGACACCGCATCTCCATGAGGATGCAGAGCAAGGCACTGCTTAGCTCTAGGCTCTTTGATTTCCATATATCCACCCTGGGGCAAAGATCTGAAGTTTCTGAAAGGCACAAGGAGGCCAGGTTTGGAGGAGAGAATGCAGCTGATGTCAACCCAGGTAAATAAGATTTTCACATTTCAATTTTCTGCAGAAAATAGTTGCTAGATTTATTTTAAAAAGCAGGCTGCTGCAGCTGTAGGTTTTGAGCCTTCTTAAAATTCTGACCTGAACAAGCATCCTTACCAACAAATATTGAAATTTTAAGCCTTTGATGCTTCTGATGGGAGTGAAAAACATTTGTATGTTTGTTTGTTTGTTTGTTTTTACAGCTTTCTGCAAGTTAACTTCAGGAGAACTTCCCAAGCAGAAGAGCTGGTGACCATTGCCAGAATGGTGATCCAGCAATTCAGATTGCCCTGACAGGTGGTAGATGCCCCATCCCTGGAAACATTCCAGGTCAGGTTGGACAGGGCTCTGAGCAACCTGATCTAGTGGAAGATGTCCCTGCTCATTGCAGGGGGGTGGACTAGGTGACCTTTAAAGGTCCCTTCCAAACCAAACCATTTGATGATACCCCTTCTGGAAACAAATGAGATACAGTGTTTTATTTTTGAGAGAACAGTGGTTATTATTGTAGTGTCAAGCCACCAATCTACAGTGACAACCTTCAGGGGGAAAAAGAATCCATGGATTCGTGGGATGGGTAAGTAGGAATGTAATTTCTGATGGCCTGCATAGCAAAAACATCAAATTTCACCCATCATGCAGGCAGAGAATTAGAATAATTACCTAGGGCCTGATCCTGAAAGGTCCTGAGTGCAGTCAAGTGGTCTCCACTCCCATAGAGTTCAGTATCTCAGGGGTTCTCAGCAGGGTCAGCCTTGGAGCCTGGGCAAAACAAGATACATTGGTCTTAGTCCAGTCTTTTGTAAAAAAACCCTATACAACCTATAATTAATAAAACCCCATCCCAGCTCCACATGCCAGCCCCATATTCCTGTATGGGGAGCTAACGCAAGGGTCACGCAGAGTGTCGCTGGGGAGATGCTCTCCAAGCCACAAGCATTCTCTGCAGATCAGATGGATGCCTGCAGCACACAGAAGAGAGAGTACACCAGGACAGATGTGTCTGTAGAGCTTCGGTCAACATCTAGGAACATCAAAATGATACTCCTCAGGAGTACTGCTTTATCCAAGCCATCAGATGTGGACACATACATTGTCAACACCGTCCCAGAGGTAACACGCCTTCCTGGCAGATGACGAACTCCAGGGTTGCCTTGCCAAGTCTATGGGAAGTGATAAACCTGGAGATAAGAAGAAGTTTGCCAGGTTTCCAGGGAGGAAGCCTAGGATCACCCGTCCATGCTCCCTGCCTGTTGGCAGTGACGTGTGACACACCAGCCCCAGGCAGTCACAGCTGTGCCAAGCACAGGGTGAAGGAAGGGAAGAGGATGAGAGGGACAGGATGACGGCACTTTTCTCCATACGGCCCTTTGTTTTGGGAGGTCCCCTGAGATGCTCGGCTCAGAGTGGCCAAGTCCTCCTTCTTCTTCCCCTATAAGGGGAATGGATGAGGGGAGGAAAACAATGCTCACTCCTCAGTTGCCTAATGGAAGAACAAAAGCACAGTGATCCCTTCCAAAACTGTCTTTTGAGGAACAGACGATAGAGCCCGAAGGCCCAGTATCCCTGGTTTTTTTTTTTAGTTTTGGATGAACTCCAGCCTGGCAGCGTCTTTCTGACCTTCCTCCAGGCTCTTGCAGGACTCGCCCAGAGCCGCATGGATCATGCACGTCTTGCACAGACCCCAAACCCAGTCAGGGATTTAACATGCAGCACCTCATAGAGGTGATGAAACCGAAGGTGATGAAACGACCAGACCCCATCACAAGCAAGCCTCGGCCATGGGGTGGAAGGGACAAGGGGGCATCACCCACCCATAGCCCTAGTCCAACAGGATATATTCAGCAGGAAGGGTCTGCCCCACCCTGATCCCACTAAAAACTGGGACCAAAATCCACTAAAGCCAAAACCAGTGCAAAACCAGCACCAGACCTTTCATTGCTCAGCGGCGACGGTTGCTACAAAGCAGAAGGGGATTTCTGCCATGCTGATTGCTCATGGAAAGTCCCCGACTGACCCAAAACCGTGGAAAAAATGCAAAATATAACTTTAATACCAAGTTGGTGGCAGGCTATTTTTCTCTCCTGTGACTAGTTACCATGGATAGATTTCTGAGGTCGACCATGCAATTGTTCACTGCACTGCTCCTATTAAACAGAAGATGAGCAAATCATCCCATTCATACTGTACTTTAATTTCCAGAAATTCTTTGTCCGTTTGTTTGCTTAAATTATTTCTCTCATTTAAAGAAACAATGCAGTCTTATAAAGCCAGGGCCCAAATCTCTCGAGTAACCCTGCTGTGGTTCGTTACTTCTATGCTAGTTAACAAGGCCAGTAATTTCCCTAAGGTTTAACAGAAAATCTTTCCAGATTGCAGAGAGGCAGGACATTTTAACAAACTCACTACTGCATCCCAGTTATGTCGTAGGTGAGGGATATCCTAGGCAAGGCACACGTCCTCCTCGGGTTCTGTATAAAAGCAAGTATCCTAAACGGAGCTTTTTTCACCCAGAGCTACCCCCTCAGTTGGGGAAGGGGACCTGGGGGTCCCCTGTCTCTCTGCTGAGCCTTGCCTTGTCACAGCATCAGCTCCAGCTCCGCTTGGCAATGGTTTCCTGAAGCATTCCAGTCCTCATCCCAAAATGCAGACTGGTTTGTCACAGTATACTGGGATGAAGTAGATGACACTGGAGGGCCAGATCCAAGATCTCCCTGGGGTGGGTGTGCTGGACGGGGTGGGCGTACAGCCTGTTTCACTAATTATATGGATTGCAGAGTAAACAGGACACCTGCCCATTGCCCGACCATAACTGCCCTTCTCACTAGTTTTACAAATGTCTTTCCATGACCAAATCAGAACACATTATTAAAAAATTAAAATAAACACAGAACAGAGCTTGTGGAAAACAAGCAAGCACATAAAATGTACATATATATATATAAAACAGCCCATTAAAGTTCTATTGAGACACACGTGCAGGTGAAATGCATCCTACGCTGGGTGAGAAGCTGGCAGCACTGCCTTCACTTATAAGGGCATTTGCCCTGTAAGTGCCTCTGCAGGTCCTTGATATTATTTCTACAATGGGATTTGTCAAGCAATAGCTGCAGATGTTTGCATGGAGTCTTCGCACATATCCAGTGATAATACTGTGTGCCTGCGACAGCCAAAAAAATCATACTGAATAAATAATAAATATATGGCTTTGTTCATCAGAAAGAGGCGGTGAGCAATCTGGAGATTCCCACAGACTCCCTGCCGTGAGGAAGGAAACAAGAAAATGCCCTGACCTAAGCAGGGGTGAGTCTCACATACACACAGATCACAGGGAGATCACAGGAGCTGTTTGCAGATCACTTACAGAACATGAATAATTCAAGCAGAAGTGGCTGGAAGTATGAGGACAGATAGATGGGAACTCACCATCGGTGGTTTGGCAGGTTTTATTTTATTGAGCAAGGCAAAGAAACCATAAGCTCCAACAAAAATCCTTAGCCTAACATTGCCAGTGTTGTGACTTTATTGTGAATCTCAAGATACACAGTTGTATTGGGTTTGTGTAACAAGGTTTTGGCAGTTGGAGGGGGGGGGTGTTTACATGGATAGGGCTTCTGATGAGAAGCTGCTAGAAGCTTCCCCTTTGTCTGACAGAGCCAATACCAGCCAGCTCTAAGACAGACCCAAAGCCGGCCAAGGCCGAGCCAATCAGCGATAGTGGTAGCGCCTCTGTGATAGTATATTTAAGAAGGAAAAAGTTGTGGGGCTCAGTAACGGCATCGAGAGAGAGGAGTGAGAACATGTAAGAGAAACAACCCTGCAGACCCCCAGGTCAGTGAAGAAGGAGGGGGAGGAGGTGCTCCAGGCGCCGGAGCAGAGATTCCCCTGCAGCCCATGGTGGGGAAGACCGTGGTGAGGCAGGCTGTCCCCCTGCAGCCCATGGAGGTCCACGGTGGAGCAGATATCCACCTGCAGCCCAGGGAGGACTCCACGCTGGAGCAGCTGGGTGCCTGAAGGAGGCTGTGACCCCATGGAGAGGAGCCGACGCTGGAGCAGGTTTTCTGGCAGGACTTGTGACCCTGCGGGGGACCCACGCTGGAGCAGTTTGCTCCTGAAGGACTGCACACCGTGGAAGGGACCCACGCTGGAGCAGTTTGAGAAGAACTGCAGCCCGTGGGAAGGACCCACGTTGGAGAAGTCTGCGGAGGACTGTCTCCCGTGGGAGGGACCCCACGCTGGAGCAGGGGAAGAGTGTGAGGAGTCCTGTCCCTGGGGAGGAAGGAGCGGCAGAAACAACGTGTGATGAACTGACCGTAACCCCCATTCCCCGTCCTCCTGCACTGCTGGTGAGGTTGGTAGACAATCCGGGAGCGAAGCTGTGCCCGGGAAGAAGGGAGGGGTGGAGGGAAGGTGTTCTGAGATTTGATTTTATTTCTCATTACCCTACTCTGGTTGATTGGCAATATTAATTTATTATTTTAATAAAATAATTTTCCCCAAGACGAGTCTGTTTTGCCCATGACAGTAATTGGTTGAGTGATCTCTCCCTGTCCTTATCTCGACCCGTAGCCCTTTGTTATATTTTTTCTCCCCTGTCCATCTGAGGAGGGAGTGATAGAATGGCTTTGGTGGGCACCTGGTGGCCAGCCAGTGTCAACCTACCACAACAGTGTTTTACCAGATCCCCAGCTGATGATGAGGATCCATTCCCTTTCTTCTTGAGGCACTTCTGTGATTATTTGGCTGGGAAGGTGGGGGAAAATGATGCATTTTTTGAAATCTTTAGTAACCACCAGCAGTCCACTGCCTAATTACATGAATCACAGAGTCATAGAATGATTTGGGTCAGAAGGACCTTTACAGGTCATCTAGTCCAACCCCCCTGCAATGAGCAGGGACATCTTCCACTAGATCAGGTTGCTCAGAGCCCCGTCCAACCTGACCTGGCATGTTTCCAGGAATGGGGCATCTACCACCTCTCTGGGCAACCTGTGCCAGTGTCTCACCACCCTCATCGTAAAACATTTATTCCTTCTATCTAGTCTGAACCATCCCTCTTCCAGTTTAAAGCCATTACCCCTTGTCCTATCGCTACAGGCCCTACTAAAAAGTCTGTCCCCATATTTCTTCAAAGCTCCCTTTAATTACTGAAAGGCCGCAATAATGTCTCCCTGGAGCCTTCTCTTCTCCAGGCTGAACAACGCCAACTCTCTCAGCCTGTCCTCACAGGAGAGGTGCTCCAGCCCTCTGATCATCTTCATGGCCTCCTCTGGACCTGCTCCAACACGTCCATGTCTTCCCTGTGCTGAGGAGTCCGGAGCTGGATGCAGTACACAAAGCATCCACCACCACCAAAAATAAAAAGTGTTTCTTTTGAGGGTTCACACCAGCTATCAATTTCCTGGCCTCCTCCCATCCCCAGGGACCTCTCTGGGAAAAGACACGGCACTCAGAGTCTGGTTTACAGCCTTCAGGCTCCTCCGCCCCTGGAAGAGCTCATGCTTCAGTGGGGTTCAGCTCTGCAGGAGAATGGATGGGGAAAAAAGGTGCCAAGGAGGATGCTGGAAAAGAGAAGAAACCAAAAAGGGGAAAAGAAGGGATAAGGGTTGTTATCTTTATTCCGAAAGGAAAACAGAAGTAGGGTTGCTCCTGCAGGGATAGGTTAGTAGCCCACACCCAATACATTATCAGGAGGACTGGAAGCCTGTAAGCAAATAAAAAACCACGAAAAAAGGCAGAGATGGTAAAGACAGATGGTGGGAAGTCAAACACAGCTTTGGTGCAACCTGAAGGAATCCAAAAGTCATCCCTGTGAAAGCACCTTGCTGTGTATTGATTGCCAACAGGAAGACCCTTCTTGTCCATTATCAAGTGGCAGCTCTCCCACATGGGGTCAGAAATGGGGCACCCAGGCTGGTGACTGCCCAGTGAGCTTGGGGACACCTCAGCTGTGGGGAACCGGAGGTGTCAAGGAGGGATTTGACAGCGAGGACCCTACCTTAGCAAGATTTCTAAAGGTCCCTGATGGAGATACATGCTCCACCACTACTGTCACCCTTTGGGAATTTCCGCCCTGCATCTACTGCTTCAATTCAGTACTCTGCACTGCACTGCTGCCAGGCCTGGATTAGGCCCCAAAACTGCACATCAAGCTCTCCTTCAGCTGAACTGGAAGAAAAGTGCTGTGCATATTGATGACACACCTGGTCATAGTCTCCTCACAATATCAAGAAATATGTCTTATGCATGCAATGTATCTGATTAAAAAATCACAGTGATAGTAAAAGACATTCACCCAAGATCACAACACAAAAATCCCAATAAATTTGGTTCTCAGGGTAAACTAGATGAGAAGCATCAGGGCGACCAAAGCTAGCTGTGACTTTTATGTTACCAGCAAAGAAGTCTATGCTTTCAGTTCATCGTTGAACATAAAAATATTTACTCTATCCACACTTTCTCCCATTCTTAAACTACTTAAGCTTAATCTTCTAAATTAAAAACATCCTTCAGCACCTTTGCCTGTAGCACCCTTGATCTAGAAAGCTCAGTCTGGAAGTGACATCTCAATGGTGTCTACTACAGATGCTCTATTACCCACATAAAGAAAATTTCACTCCACTCTTTAACATAAACTGAGTATCTCTGGTAGGAAACTTGTTTCTTGCCAAGAGCTACAGAGGCCTTTATAGACTGACACAGACCACATATGATACATCTCCACGTTACCCCAAAATAATTTCTTGGCCACACATCGCATCTGATCCTCAGGACTCTGGGTTCCCCACCCTTGTGTTTTCATTTCATGCAGAAAAAATAACTAATTAATATAGGTCTGACAGATGTTCTTTGAAAGAGATTATCACATCTTCAAAACACAAGATGATGAAAGGAGTAATCGAGTAGATTAAACTGACCAGAAAAGCAAAGATTGCAGCATGACAGTGGAAAGCACAGCTTTAAAACGTTCTCTGATATTTATGATGGTTTTATTTGCATATCAAACTTTGTGCCAGTTAGCTGTATATAAATCTATGATGAAATTATGCCATGTAGCTCTCCAAAGTGAAGAAATGCCAGGGCTGGGCTGTATAATCACCCTTAACTCTGCCCCTCCAGGTGTTCCCATTCTAGCTCACTCCTAAAGATCGTGTACTATTTCTCAATAATACAACTGAAAAACGTGCATCTTTTGCAACCAGATAGATGTATACACAGCATTTCCATACACTATAAGCTACTTTGTGCGTGGTGGGACCTCTGCATCTCCTGTGGCAAATTCAGGATCATTATTTTTTCATTCTCCTCCAGCTAGTTACATCTGCCTGCTGGCCCTTGTCTCAGACTACCATCTCTCTAGGGCAAGCTTTGGCTCTGTTGAGGCTTTGTGCAACCCTGTAGGAAAGTGGGGATCCTGCTTGAAGACCTGTAGGTGACACTGGGATGCAAACAATAATAGAGACACATACTCCCATTTTACATATCAAGAGGAACACGGGGATGCAAGAGCCTGGTCCTGGAGCAGCACCACCTGCCTCAAGTGTGCCCTGGAAGGGGTGTACACTTACAGTCAAACCAGCCACCACATTGAGGTCTTTGTGCTCTGCCAGATATCTGCAGAAGGCAGCATACAAATCTGGAGCCTACAGTACCATCTGCAGTCACAGCTAGCACCAGTTGCAGCCAGCACTGCCTGAAAATTGGGCCAGCCACCCTGCCCACGCAGGCAGGGAAAGGTCTGGGGAGAAGGGGTCCTGGAGGGGCAAGCAGTACTGGTGCTTCTCACAGCTTTGTCTAGATGAGGAGCATGGGTACAAGTCCCTGTAGAAATAAACTAGGCAGCCACACAATCTCAGCCCATCCCAATACCTGGATTTAGCATTTCTACCCTCTTTCAATACTTGGAATTGAAAATGGGGCTTAATATATCATGTTGTTAGAACAGTTATATAGCCGTTATGTCCCCCTCCCTCTCTTGCCCCCTTCACCAACCTGCCTATTTTACCCTCAGACAGCCATATTATCTCCCATGATGTTCTACACGTATAGACAACTGCTCAGGGCGAGTTTCTAAGACTAGTGCCTCTGCTCCCTCTCAGTTCCCTTCTACTGGGATGCCTGGAGGAGACTGGTTCTTCACAGCCTTACAACGGGACAAGCTGTCAACTGCTATGATGGGCAACTGTACCATCTTATGGTTACTGCCAGTCTCCCTTCATTCACCTAGTGCCACCAAATTAAGCTAACAGGAGGTTCAAGACAAGGAAACAGAGATGGTTTCCCTGCAGCAAACAGCGGATCTGCAGAACTCCTTGCTGAAGGACTTGCGGGAGCAAGTGTGCATGAGCTTCAGGAGAGACTGGATGATCCACTGGGATTAATAAACAGATATACCACTACAGGCTCAGGAAAGCCCTGTCACTGGAAACAGGTCTTCTTATGACCAAGTAGACCAAGGGGAAGAGCCTCATACCACAAATTTCTTGCCACTGTCACCACGAGTATTTGGTTTGCAGGTGACTGATGGCCCCAAGAAAGGGCAGCATCACAGCACATTAGGTACTGTACAGAGATACATCAAAAGAGTTCCCACCTCAAATGGGTGGGACAGACACATCATGGGAGGCATTTTACTGCTGGAGGAGTGTCACTCGGATGCCATGTAAGACATGCTGCACAGAAAAGCTGTGCCTAAGGTGGGAATCAAGCCTTGATCTCTTGGGCCCCCTTCCAGTTTCTAATGACACCCCTGTCCTTCATGGTTGATAGACACTGGTCCTGCCTGCCTCCCCTGTAGCTCATCCACTGATGTATCTCAAGAAACACCTTCTTCCACATGGAAATCTTGCCCAGGCAGCAAGTGAAAACATTGGACATTAATGGAGAAGTAACTCCATCGGATAGCCAGAAATCCCAACTCTAGTGCATTCAATGTGTGTGGGACACACCACTGAAGGTAAGCAACACTCCTGTTCATGCACTCACAATGCTATTTACCTTCTTGATGCCACTTGGGTTGGGATCAATATTAACCACTCTGAGCTTTCCCTGCAGATGTGCTACAAAGTAGGTCTTCTTCCAGGAAAATCCCAGACATAAACAAGCCATCCCTAGAGATGATGTGAAGGGGAGCAAGGAATGAGCCTGCATAACTCAGGACCATTTTTTTTGGCCCAACAGAGGTAGCAAGTTTGACTAATTTGAGTGATTAGGCACATATTCAGACATAAAATATGACAACAAATCAAAGGCAGCTTGGCTGGCTGGGCTCCTGCTTTGAATTCATTAGCTATACAAAAAAATAAAAAAGAAGGTGTAAAAAAAAAAAAGTTTTCTCTTTTCAAGTACGTATGAAAAGGTATAAATTCCTGCCTGACTGCACCACTTGGCCTCACTGCGCCTGTAATTGGAACCAGTGTGCTCTGCTTCCCAGGTGTCCCATTCACAGGCATGAGAAGGAAGCATTTGATTTTTCAATAGGAAATCTCATCGCCGGAAAACAATCCACCTTCATTGCCACTGAAGAAAAGCTGGAGGGCGAGTTTTCTCCTCGGCCACTGTTTCAGCTTACTGCCAGCCCCGGACAGAGCTGCTGGGGGGGCAGGAGGAAAGGCTGCAGCACTGACTTCTTGGACCATCCCAGAGCAATGAGATTGTCTTCAACAGTGCGAGCTCGGTCCTTTTTTTTCTTGTAAATACATTGAGTTCTGTTTTTTCCGTTTGGGATTACTCAGAGGTCAAGTCTGCAACAATTCTTTCCGTAACCATATGGGTTAAACAAAACCTGATTTTGTCATGACACTTATATTGGGTTTGTGTGGCAAAGTTTTGGTACCTGGGGGGGTTTACAGGGGTGGCTTCTGATGAGAAGCTGCTAGAAGCTTCCCCTATGTTGGACAGAGCCAATACCAGCCAGCTCTAAGATGAACCCAAAGCCGGCCAAGGCCGAGCCCATCAACGATAGTGGTAGCGCCTCTGTGATAACATAGTTGAGACAAGAAAAAAAGTTGCAGACAGCAGAAACAGCAGCTGGAGAGAGGAATGAGAACATGTAAGAGAAACAACCCTGCAGACCCCCAGGTCAGTGAAGAAGGAGGGGGAGGAGGTGCTCCAGGCGCCGGAGCAGAGATTCCCCTGCAGCCCATGGTGGGGAAGACCGTGGTGAGGCAGGCTGTCCCCCTGCAGCCCATGGAGGTCCACGGTGGAGCAGATATCCACCTGCAGCCCAGGGAGGACTCCACGCTGGAGCAGCTGGGTGCCTGAAGGAGGCTGTGACCCCATGGAGAGGAGCCGACGCTGGAGCAGGTTTTCTGGCAGGACTTGTGACCCTGCGGGGGACCCACGCTGGAGCAGTTTGCTCCTGAAGGACTGCACACCGTGGAAGGGACCCACGCTGGAGCAGTTTGAGAAGAACTGCAGCCCGTGGGAAGGACCCACGTTGGAGAAGTCTGCGGAGGACTGTCTCCCGTGGGAGGGACCCCACGCTGGAGCAGGGGAAGAGTGTGAGGAGTCCTGTCCCTGGGGAGGAAGGAGCGGCAGAAACAACGTGTGATGAACTGACCGTAACCCCCATTCCCCGTCCTCCTGCGCTGCTGGTGGGGTAGGTAGAGAATCCAGGAGTGAAGCTGTGCCTGGGAAGAAGGGAGGGGTGGAGGGAAGGTGTTCTGAGATTTGATTTTATTTCTCATTACCCTACTCTGGTTGATTGGCAATATTAATTTATTATTTTAATAAAATAATTTTCCCCAAGACGAGTCTGTTTTGCCCACGACAGTAATTGGTTGAGTGATCTCTCCCTGTCCTTATCTCGACCTGCGAGCCCTTTAGTGTATTTTCTCTCCCCTGTCCATCTGAGGGGGGAGTGACAGAACGGCTCTGGTAGGCACCTGGTGCCCAGCCTTTTTGGGCTGCTTTATCACTCCCCCTCCTCAGCTAGAGAAGCTGTTGGCTCTGTCAGACATAGGGGAAGCTTCTAGCAGGTTTTCATCAGAAGCCACCCCTGTAAACCGCCCTTTCCCCCAAAACCTTGCCACACAAACCCAATACAATAGTTTTCCTTAAGATTTTTAGCTTTCCACCCAATTCCAGACCTGGGATTTCATAGTAAGCACCCAGGTGTATTCAAGGGCCATGCTAACTTGGAAGGGGATATTTTGCACAGGGATTTCCTCAGAGACAGAACACACTTTAAGTGGTTTTTTTATGAGCCCAGGACACCCCCAGACATATGGGACTTAGTGAAAAATCACCTTACACCAGCAGCTTTTTTTAATAGCATTTTTTCAACTTCTTTTTCATGCCTAAAGCTGTTGCCTTAGCTAAGAGTTTAATAAGGTTTCAAGGCCACAAAAAACCCGTTGAGAAACTCCAGCAGGACTGAAGAAACCAAGCAACAGGCAAAGGGACTGTTGCAGTGCAATTGCAGATGAAAAGCAGCACCAGCCAACAAAAAAAATTATGCAAAACAACTTCTGACAGTGGTTGCTGTAAGGATCAAGCTTCAGGATTAAATAGACTCAGAAGCAATCAACCTGTGCTTCTGTATGCATAGCGCAAATTTAAAAATCAAAATGTACTTCTACTTTTAAAACTTAATTGAAAAGTTACTTTTCTCCTTGTTATTGATGTGTTTTAAAGCATTAACTAATAGTTCCCACTGTAATGGCTTATTTCTTTATGTATCTATAGAAAAGCTGCATTCTGCAGTCTTCTTTGCCTGCTTCCAAGCCATCCCTGGGACAGAGCTGGGAGAGGAAGGACTCCCTCTGTCATGTGGTCTTGGTGCCTTCCTCTATCACATCAGATCCAGGACCAGAGGGCTGGATGAGAAAGCAATCATAGGCAATGCATGGAGTTCCTCAGAAATACATCAAACTCCATCTTTACACCTCTTTTCCCCTAATATCTCTACATAAGGGTTGTCGCAGAGCCGTTCTTAACTGATAGATAGAAACAGTCTTCTAAGCCCCAGTGCAGCATCATCAGGGTACTTTTAGCTGTACTTTGGGTACTTTTAGCTGCCATGAGCTGATCAGCAAAGGGAATTTTCAAAGCAGACTGGTGTGTGACTGGCAGGACAGACCTGGACCAAAAACTGATAGCACAAGGGGCAGGAGATGGGCAGATGGGTAAAGCTGAGGGCAGCAGCTGGAGCAGAGTAAGAAAAGCTTAGCACAAAGTCAATATGGAGTCACACAGTGTTGGATATTTGGGGATATTTGGGGCAATGGGGGCACTTGCTGTTCCTCCACTCCAGTAGGAGATTGTGCTTTGTCCCCAAGAAACCCCCAGTTCCCCCAAGCCTATGCTGAGTTAGGCACAGGATGCTTTACACAGCCCTGAAGGAAGACATAAAAACTATAGCATCAAAGTACTGATAGAGTCCTCAAGAAGTCTTCTGGTTCACCCCTGGCCCAAAGCAGGGTGTTGCAAATGAGTGGTTTGCACCACTTAAAGAATCACCATCAAAGGTATTAGCGAAAGTGATTTAGTAAGAATTTAGAAAAGTGCAACATCATGAAGTTTGATGGCAAGGTTCACTCTATTACTTAATATATGGATGAAGCATACAAAGAAAATCAAGTTAGAATCAAACTAGAATGATTTATACAGAGACCAAAGACGCAAAAGGGTAAGGGAGAAATGTACAAAGGAAGATTGAGTTAGAATTGGGTTTTTTTATTATTTGCACAAAGATTGGAGATGTTAAAAGGTAAGGAAGATGCTCCTGTTGACTCATGAAGTTCAGAGAAGACCCCCTTGCTTTCTAAACTCCTGATGGAACTTACGTGCAGCTGGATCTACTCCTAGTCCCAGACTTGGGCAACACTTTATATCTAATGGAAGGGATATAAAGGGCAAGGAAGACCCTCCCATTGAGTCACAAGAGTTTCAGATGTGATTAGGGGGTGCCTAGTTGTCCTGACTCACTGTACCACAGCCAGAATAAGAAAGTACCAGGTTATCTCAACTCACTGCAGAAGAACATGATGTTGGCTGATCCTGACATCGCAACGTGGCCCGGGGGGGCTGCACCACCACACAGGTATCCCCAAGGATGCACAGGAGACGCTTGTCTAGTTCAGGACTGCCAAGGATGGACCCACAGCACTGACAGGTCCCTGGTGTTTCACCAGCCTTTTCTTTAGAGATACTTCAAGCCCCAAGGATCTGCTCTCAATGTGAAGACCCATCATTGGACCCTACTAACTCCTCAACAAGCCAAGAAAGTCAGGCAACACTTTATCTCTGCTGGACTTCATCCTGGCCTTGACATGCAAGGCTTGGACCCTCCTGTTAGACTCAGACTCCAAGCCCTAATCCAGACCTGAACACCAGAGTCTATTGTTCTCCTTGCACCGAGGATCACACTAAACCCCAACAAATTTCAGAGCAAATGAAATGCAACCATCTATTTTTGCAAGCCAGGATCACCTTTGTTAAGCTGCCACCAAAGCTTTTCTTAGAAGTCATTAATCACGATGGCCAAAACACAATTCCACCTTGCTCCTCTCCTACCTCTTCAAGGGCAGGATGGCAGCACTTGAGCCGCTGCAGAGCTGATTGTCCTATTGTTCCACAAAGTGGTTCCTCACCAGCAAACTGAACACTGAGAGCCATCAGAGAGAGCCCCGGACGAAGGGACCAGTGTCTGTTTCTGGGATTATTAGAGGGAAGCAGAAAGAAGCCTCTTGAAGAGTCTTCGTGGCACTTAATGTGACAGCTGAAAATAATGGATCAGAAAAAACAGAGCAAAGACGATTTAAATTAGGCAACTCCCAGAAAGTGGTGTTCACTTAGGCTTTCAAAGGAGAACTGCCATTTCTTAGAAATGGTAACGCTCACGTCTATGTCCATTCCCCCTCTGCAGCATCATATACACACACACATCCCTTTTTATGTGCTCTTTAGAACATTTGTTCAATTTGTCAGTGGACACTGCATCCTTTCCATTAGGAGATGGAAAAGGTGTAAATGAGCAACATCAGCTGCAGCTCATTAATCCTTAAACAAAAACAGACTTTAATTTTTATGTGCTGCCAAAAGTTCAGGGACCTGTAGGTAGAGATTTACATATACATGTTCCAGAAATCATTACACAGCTTCTCCAAAGTCACCCAGAGGAGAGGGGCCTCACTCCTACTCAAGAGGTTTGACCCAGACAGAATGACAAAGACTCTGAAGAAACTTTAGTGCCATCTCATGCCAGTCCCATCTCAGTGGGATCCATGTGGGGCTCATTTTAAGTTAACAGGTGTCTCCCGTCTATACACATCACCTTGCTCCTACCCCAGGAGCTCACCCATGCTGCCCATTGGGATTCACCCCTCTTGTGATGCTACATCTTCTGCCAGGGCTGGATCAAGATGAAGTCACTCTGAGCAAGTCCTGGTATCAGGGTAGCCCCGGGCATCCCCTCTGCACACATGGGTACAGCATCCCAGCTTGAGCAGGGCATTTCCCAGTGGCCCCAGCCACCTCAGATCTAGGCTGGCTTCTCCGCTCCACGCTTTCCCTTCTGGGAAACATAGCTACCACCAGCACGGCTGGAGCAACGCCAATGCCGAACCAAAGCACTGTCTTGAGAGATCATTCCCTTCATTGTGGTTGTCCTACCAAAGCAGCTCCTAAGTAGCCTTAGTGGTGGGTCCCTTATATTTGCTGCCATTTCCATACCTATTGCCCAAAGCATCCTTGTTTGCTGCCTGGACCCCAGTAAGTCCCGGCTGACCACAACGGCTTGCTGTGCTTTGAAATGGCTGGTCTTCAGCAGACACTGCCAGGTACTACCACATGAAAATGTGTTGGTGGTGCTTCCTCTGCCGGCTGCATGCCAGGACCTGCCCAGCTCTGTCTCTTCTCCTCCTCATCCTCATTTCATCCAGGCACTGAGAAACCCTGCCCGAGGCATCTCTGGACCAGGGCACCCAAGGGTCCCATGGGACACTCACACCTGCATCACCCCGGGCAGGATGTCTCTGCATCAGGGCATGGAGAACCCGCTCCACCCATGACTGCACTCTAGGCATGGGGTCACACACGGAGAGGCCCGGGGATAACATCCCATGCTCTCTCTTTGGTGGCTGTAAGTAGGGTTGGGCCCCCAGAGGACTTCCCAAGGCACGGGGAGCTAAGCACCAGCCCCAGCAGTATGGGTCACAGTGTGGCTATCACACAGCCTCCCTTACACTGTCATTACCTGACTGCTTCTATGGGTCCAAGACCCAAAGAAACCTGTTTCCCAGAGTCTTAAGGCTAAAGCCTTAATGATCAGCCCAGGCTACTTCCAGGATTCCTTCATCATTCTTGGGACCAGCCTTTCTCCTCACCCAGATGGCAGCTGTCACTCTTATTTTACTAAAAACAAGAGCTCCGGGACATGATTCCCCACCTGGGAGCATGATGGGGAATCGCCCAGAGGCCCAAGTGATTACTCCTGCTTTGTTTGGTTTCTAGAAGCACAATTTCTTTCTCCCTCTCTTTGAGAAGGCAGCAATGCTCAAGCCATTCTGTCTGGCCAGGAAAGCAGGAGAGGGGTGAAGAGAGATGCGCGTCGCATAGGGTGAATTAGCAAGCTGTCTGGATTCGATAGCTTTGCTTAGGCGGTGGCCACAATCTGTCTTTCCACGCACAGTGCTTTGGTTTTATGACCTGAAACACCATGAAAAGCAGCTCCCGAGCATCTGAGGATGCAGCCCGGCCAACCCTGCACTCATCACTGCAATGGATAAAAGCCTGCTTAAAAAGGCTCCCCATGCACAGAGACCTCTGCAAGCATCTTTGCAATGATGGATGCTTCATACCTTCCTTGCACCCATGTGTCTGTAACCCAGCAGGCACAAAGCTGCTGTCCTGTTTGGCCACTCAAAGCCCCAAGACACCATAGCAGCAGCTGGAGGGTGATGGTGGGACTGATCCTGGCAACAAACACCCGAGGCACTTGAAGACAAAAGCTTTCACAACAGCTCCCAGGAGTCCCACACCAGCACCCCTCTGCTGAGAAGCCATAGGGTCTCCCTTCTGTAAAGGCTGCCTTTACAGTAAAAGGGACAGATAGCTCTGGCTTTGGATAAGGCTCGTGGATATGGTAGTCAGAGCTGGGAATGTTGCTCTGGATTTGTGCATCTGGATCACTGGGACCTGATTTAGCTATCCCAGGGTCCCGCTGCAGCACCAGGATGCAGTAGTGGCTATGGCAGAGGAAAAAGAAGAGAAGGAAAGAGAAGGGAGAAGGACAAGGAGGAGGAGGAAGAAGGAAGGTGAAGGTGGAAGGAAAGGAAGGAGGGAGAGAGGAAGGAAGGGAGGAAGGAAGGAGGGAGGGGGGAAGGAAGGAAAGAAGGAAGGAAGGAAAGAAGGAAGGAAGGAAGGAAGAAAGGAAGTCTCTGAATTCATTGTTAATATATTTAATGGAAGTGGACGAATGCCTGGATCCATCCAGTATGAAACGAAGCCACAGTACTGTTTTCTCCCCAGGCAGTCAGTAAAGCAGCTCATCTCCTGTCTCCTGGTTGGCACAGATAACTGGCATGGAGAAGGCCCCAGAGAGGAGAAGCACAAATGTGTTATGGGAGAGAGATGCTGCAGAAACACCAGCCAGACACTCTCTAACAGGAAAGTGCCAGGTACCAGGGAAGGCAAAAACCAACCTGCCCCCATGGACGTGCCTTTCTCTTTTTCTTTCAATCCCATTTGTGAAAAAGGTGACTCAGGAAAATTAGAAAGGAAACCACAGGTGGTGTGAAAGTGGAAGAAGACATGATTTGTTCTGGAGCCTCACAGCTGGGAAGTGCATAACCTGCCCTTGCTATGGCTGCAAGGGACACTCCGGTCCAGAGAGGGCTTCTAGGAGAGGAGAAAGCTGCCTGCTGGGCTTCCTACTCTGGGGGTTCATCCAGCACATGCACACCCCATAGCTGAGCTGGAGACCAGGGACCTCACCCTACTGCCACCCCTGCCCATGAGCTCCCACGCAATCTCATATCTGGCAACATCTGCTTAGGGCAGTCACTAAACACTGAATAAAAAGACCAGTGTAGCTCAAGACGTGGGCACGAACCACCTCTACAAGGTGACTTGTGGGGCAGGCGGGCAGCGGGATGCAGGAGTGAACGGAGCACTGGTCTGATAGGTAGGTGTCCCTTTGTGATGCTCCTCTGCTTCTTACTCAAAATCAGCCAGAAAACTGCTACTGGAGCTTCTTAGTGCAGAGCAGCCTGAAAAGCAGTTCACAGTGAGCCTGCCATGCCACCACAAATAAGTATGCAAGAGAGAGAGGAATACACATGGGAATATTTGGGATTTTGTCATCTTCCTGAAGCACAAACGGAGAGGGAGTGCAAATTACCGCTTTTTATTACGGCTGACAAGAATTTTGTGATGTATCAAATACTGAAAATACTTTTGATACTGTAGGTGGGGAAATTCTTATATGTTACCAAATATAATCTATCTCTTAATGTATTTACAGTACCACAGTCCTCACTGTGGATTCAGAGTGGTATTTCAGAGCTGATGTTTATGAAGCTAACATTGAAAGTTCAACTTGTGCTTCACTGGAAAGAATGAAAGAAAACAGAAAGAAAAAAGATGATAGGCAAAAAGGAAAAGGCAGAAAATGGAAAAATAAAGAGAAGAAGAAAGGAAAGGGGGGAAGAGAAAGGAAAGGGG
>VYZV01041678.1:24393-81054 GCA_013401275.1 Pandion haliaetus | reverse complement strand
CATCAAGCAAGAACATCTAGAGAACTGATAATTTCCATATACTAAAGGAACAACCTAAAGTAATTTTTTAAAAAGTCCAAGTCCTTTCTAGTAAGATGCCTAACAGTCTGTGAATTATACAGCCATAAAAATTCTACTTACATGTGACATTTGCTGTTAGGAATAAATCAGGGCTCAGAAAAGAGGAGACTCTTTGGAGTTCAGTGGGTATTATCCTAACTCTAACTGTATTAGTGGTGGTCTGAAAGCAGGACACTGTCATCCAGACAGACGGACGATGTTCACAACCAATGGTAATTTGTAGGACACGTAATTTGCTACTACCAAAATAGCACAGCATGTGGGCTTTTTTGCCCTTTTTAGTATATACTTGTGTCGTTTCTTTTGGCTTGTTGAAAGAAATCTGCTCTGCACAAGCAGAGCAAGAGCTCAGACCTTCAGCAGCTCATATAAAACAGGTGGCCAAGCATCAAGGGAAATACAACTTTTTTTGAAAAAGCTAATAAAATAAACAGATGATTATAGAAAATGGAGATGAAACTGGCTTCTCTTTCAAAAACAGAAAGTCAGAGACAGAAAGTTTAGACTGAGCAAACACTGATTGAAAACACACCCTGCCATCACCTCTCTGAGTTTTACCAACACACAGAGTTTTCAGCTAAAAAAAAAAAAAATATTTAGGAAAAGAAGAGTCATCCGCTCAGGTCTGATCTCCCCCAAGCCCACAGCTAGCTTAAAAGATCAGCTGACCCTGGCTAACCTGGCTGTTGGCTTAACATCAACCAGACTGGGGGCTTGTGAAAGTCAGGTTAAGACAGTCTTGCTGTCTTAACCCTTCATCCCTGCCATTATCATCTCCCCATCAGACGAGAGCATGCAGCACTTATGTGAAAGCTGAAATTTGGAACTGGTTAAGTCCCAATCCTTTAATTGTCCATGGGGAAAACATTAGGAGATATCTCTCCTGCATGCTCCAAGACCACTCTCTTAAACTGTTGGTTATTTCGTGGTGGACATTCACCAAAAAAAATAAAATAGGAGGGAAAAAAATAAAGCAAAAACCCACCCCAGAAAATAAATGCCTGTATCCCTAACAAAGCAGCAGGGTGGAGCCAGCACACCCTTCTATTTAGCTACAAGCAAAGCCTTAAAGTTGTAGCACATTTATTTTCCACGAATCACGTCAAAGCTACAAGATCAAAAGCCCCCAAACTCTTGCTGTTTGCCCTGCTCTGTCTCTCACGGGGCACACCGGGATTGTTGGTTTTTTTTTTTCTATTCTATTTTTATTTTCTGAGCTCAGGAGTTTTGGGATGGATCAGAGACATCAACAAGCTCAGCTGAAGCTACCTCAAGCTAAAGTAAGTGCAGTTTCCCACAACCCTGAATTACCAAT
Organism: Pandion haliaetus; assembly: GCA_013401275.1. NCBI lineage: Eukaryota > Metazoa > Chordata > Aves > Accipitriformes > Pandionidae > Pandion > Pandion haliaetus. Next base: position 79,658 of record VYZV01041678.1, on the reverse strand, counting down.
TTATTTTTTTACAGTGGAAAAAAGTAGTTATCAGGCTTAAATCACACCTCGTAGTATTTAGAAAACGCTTAAGGGCTGACTACTGGTCTCAAAGGCTCCAAATTCCTCCTATCTCTACCTGCCCCAGCAGAGCAAGCTTGGGTTGCAGCCAAGGTCAAAGCCCATCTGCAGAGGGCACGATCTGCTGGAACGTTCAACACAAACAGACATGGAGAAGAAGAGAAAACAACAGCTACGGAGAGGAGACAGGGACCTGCCTCCAACCCCCCCTGAGGCCACATCCAGTCCTAACCACCCCACCGCCTCCTTCTTGGCCTTGCAACTTGCTTTCACTTTCATGCAATGCCAAGCGCCCAGGCGCCGCGGCAGATGCCACATGCTGAATTGCAGCCTCCTTTGCCAAAGCGCGGGGACAGCAGAAGGCTCAGCCAGCCCATAAAAATTAGCATCTGCACTTTGCCACTTGCACAGCTGTACTGTGACAGCAGGGTCTGGAGCTGGGTTATCTACAGGGACATCATGGGGAAAAGGGGAACGAGTCCATCATGCCATAGCAGAAGCTGCCACTGACCTTCCAGAGGTCCTTGCACAAGCTTCAGGGAAAGGTCTTAAAGGATTGAATAGGAAATCTCATCTTTCTCAGTGTTTTCCCTGTAACCTTCCAGCAAAGCTGAATGCAGAAGAGTGTCTGAAAGCCCTCAAGAGAAGAAATCAATCATTTGCTTGCCAAGCAAGTACCCACAGAACTTGTTTGGTTACCCATCCACCGATTTTCTCTTCATTCCATCAAAAGGGTCATCCCCTCAGCAGTCGTAACACCCCAGAGCAGGACAACCCACAATCCCTGCCACGAGGATCCACACACTCCAAATGGCAACCACCACTGGGTCAACCCTGCCTTAGAGAATAAAACATGAAAGTATCAACCAAGCCTACCCTCTGCCATGAAAGCCCGCCTCCACTTCCAGCAAAGACATTTGCTCCCTTTTGCTTATGCTTCAGCAATATTGATCCCAAGGTCTATTTTTTTTCATGCATTTTAAGAAAATATTGAAAATATTTCTTAGCACACTCTCTGCAGGTAGGGACCGCTGTCCTTCCTACACCTCTCACCAGGGGACAGGGAGGTCCCCTGTAGAAAGGCAACATTCTGCTGTGGCTTCCCCCCGGCCCCCATCATCATTTCCTACATCAGATCAGTAGATAGGAGTGAAAAGCCATTTTTCCTCTCCACCCTGTGTTTTCAAGCTGCGTGGCGATCTGTGATCTCCCCTTCTCCTGCACAGGGCCCTGTAACAGGACCTGACATTTACGCAGCAGTAAAGAAGGAGCATCATCATGGGCTTAAGAGCATCAGCCTTCAGAATGATGTCCCACACCTTCCATCAACCCTTCCCCTCCAAAGCATTGCAGAGCTGTTTCCAGGAGATCCTTGGCACAAGCTGGAGGATCACAGAATCCTAGAACGGTTTGGGCTGCAAGGTCCCTTCAAGATCATATAGTTCCAACCCCCCTGCCATGGGCAGGGACACCTTCCACTGGACCAGGTTGCTCAAAGCCCCACCCAGCCTTGAACACTTCCAGGGATCGGGCACCTACAACTTCTCTGGGCAACCTGTAAAGATGAGCAGGTTCGGCTTTAGCGCAAGGTTGAACCATGCCACAATGACAGCCAAGACACAGCATGTTAGATAGCTACACCAGATGTGATTAGAAGCTGGTAATCAACTAATGATGTACACAGCATAGTGTCTTTTCTTGTTGCACAGGCCAGCTCTGGAGGGACACCATGAGAAAAAAAAATTATTTTGTCAATGTGCAGGCATTTGGAGACAACCCAACAGCAAATCTCTTGACTGAAAGAGATATTTTTGTTTGTTTGTTTTGAACTGTTGCTTGCCAGTCCAGGACCTCATGTTGGGCATTTGTCCTAGCATACAATTTGCATGCCAGATGCTCTTTCGTCTTGCTAATTGTTGAAACAAAGTGGATACTGAACGAGGTCCTTGGAGGTTGGCAGGAGCTTCAAATACAGCCAACGTTGAGCTAATTCTGCTTCCAGTGAATGGAACAGCAAATGCACATTGGCAAAATGCTCTTTGCTTTTTTTTTTTTTTTAAACACAAAACCGAAAGCGCTAGAACAATGGTGAACGCCCTCAGAAATCTCTTTTCTGTTAAGGTCAAACCACTTACTGGCCTCCAGCTTGCAGAAAGACCACTGTGAACCTGAATACCAGAGATGGGCAAACTACCTTGCTGGGTCCAGTGGTAGCTTTATTCAGGCTCAAACGGTCATGTGTCAGCCAGCCCTTCTTTCTCCTAGTCCATGTGTGCTGCGCTCTCCAGCAGAAATAAGAGGAGCTGAGCAGCAAGCTCAGAACAAGGAGTTTAAAAAGCTGAGCAGAAGACTGGAAATAGCTGCAAGAGATGGGCCTCAGAGACTTAACAGGCATTTGCCAGAACTACAGAAATAAGGGGACTAGAAAGGACCACCTGAAGGACTGAGAACCACTGCAGGACACCATGTGAAAAGATGGGTAATCTACACGGGACCACAACACGTCAACTCAGGTCTGCACCGTGGATGAAACACTGTATTGGGTTTGTGTGGCAAGGTTTTGGTACCTGGTGGGGGGTGTTTACAGGGGTGGCTTCTGATGAGAAGCTGCTAGAAGCTTCCCTTATATCGGACAGAGCCAAAACCAGCCGGCTCTAAGATGAACCCAAAGCCGGCCAAGGCCGAGCCCATCAGCGATAGTGGTAGCGCCTCTGTGATAACATAGTTGAGACAGGAAAAAAAGTTGCGGACAGACAGAAACGGCAGCCGGAGAGAGGAGTGAGAACATGTAAGAGAAACAACCCTGCAGACCCCCAGGTCAGTGAAGAAGGAGGGGGAGGAGGTGCTCCAGGCGCCGGAGCAGAGATTCCCCTGCAGCCCATGGTGGGGAAGACCGTGGTGAGGCAGGCTGTCCCCCTGCAGCCCATGGGGTTCCACAGTGGAGCAGATATCCACCTGCAGCCCAGGGAGGACTCCACGCTGGAGCAGGTGGGTGCCCGAAGGAGGCTGTGACCCCGTGGGAAGCCCGTACTGGAGCAGGCTCCTGGCAGGACCTGCGGATCTGTTGAGAGAGGAGCCCAAACTGCAGCAGGTTTTCTGGTAGGAGTTGTGACCCCGCAGGGGGACCCACGCTGGAGCAGTTTGGTCCTAAAGGACTGCACACCGTGGAAGGGACCCACACTGGAGCAGTTTGAGAAGAACTGCAGCCCGTGGGAAGGACCCACGTTGGAGAAGTCTGCGGAGGACTGTCTCCCATGGGAGGGACCCCACGCTGGAGCAGGGGAAGAGTGGGAGGAGGCCTGTCCCTGGGGAGGAAGGAGCGGCAGAAACAACGTGTGATGAACTGACCGTAACCCCCATTCCCCGTCCTCCTGCGCTGCTGGTGGGGTAGGTAGAGAATCTGGGAGTGAAGCTGTGCCTGGGAAGAAGGGAGGGGTGGAGGGAAGGTGTTCTGAGATTTGGTGTTATTTCTCATTACCCTACTCTGGTTGATTTGCAATACATTAATTTTCCCCAGGTTGATTCTGTTTTGCCCGTGACAGTAATTGATTGAGTGATCTCTCCCTGTCCTTATCTCAGCCCGGGAGCCCTTTGTTATATTTTCTCTCCCCTGTCCATCTGAGCAGGGGCGGGGAGTGATAGAATGGCTTTGGTGGGCACCTGCTGCCCAGCCAGGGTAAACCCACCACAAACACTTCAGAAAAGGATGTCTAGCCCCGTATCTTGTTTTTAACGGTGGCTGACGTAGGATATGCAGGAGGAATGTACAGAAAAGTATGAACATATGGAGATCCCTCCTTCCCGCTCGACTATCCATCCACCTGTAAGAGGTTCCCAAGTTGAAGGCTGCATCAGAATCCTAGAGCTAGCAGCCCTCACTGAGCCTTGAATGTGTCTAATTGGTTTTTGAACCCTATTATACCTTTGACCTCCAAAATACTTGGTGCCAACAAGCTCCCAATTTAATTACGCACTGTGTGAAAAACTATTTCCTTTTGTTTGCTTTAAACCTGCTGCCAAATAATTTCATTTCACAGCCATTCATTTCTGGGTTAGAAAAGACACAATGAATAAACCGTTTCCTGCTCCCCTTCTCCACACCAGTCATGGTTTGATATTTCTGTCTATATGAAACCTCCAAGGACAGGTTTTTTATGGTCCTAAGGGGCCTCATCTGTTGAGCCTCTCTTCCCACGGAAACTGCTCCATTCGTCCTACCTCCATCACTCCTCCTGTGTCAGGCTGCACATTGTCCCAGATGTTCCTGCAACATGAAGTCCAGCCATATGTCTCATTCTCCTTTTCTTCTCAACCTTCATCCTAACGACTTCTAATGTTCAATTTGCCTTTCTGACAGTGACTGAGATTTGAGCTGTTGTTTCAAAAAAGTATCCACAGTGATGCTGAGATACTTCCCCACACCCCTCTGGTTTTAACTACCTGAAATAATTCACTAAAGTTGGTAAATATTGTCATCTCCATCTGGTCACCTGTTTCCAGATCATTTATGAATCTGTTGAATAGCTAAGGTACTAGTGCACATCCCTGTAGGATTCCCCTGGTAGCCATGGTGAAAAATGAGCATTTCCTTCTTTCCCGTTTTCTAGATTCTTCTTTGGCCTTCCACCTCCCTTTTGGCCTCCACCTTGCTAAGCCTCAACTCTTTCTTGGCCTCCCCCCCCACCTTCTGGCCTCCCAGCCCCTTTTGGCCTCCACAATCCCTCACCTGACACCAGCTACGTACATCTCAACAAGGGTCTTCTCTCTCCTGCCTTCTGCCCACACAGCCTTGGGCATAGTGGTGCAGATCATCTTCTCCTCAAACCCAACCCTGAGCCTTGATGTTGATGTTCCCCAAAACCTAAAAGCAAAGCTGGAGCCAGAACGCTTAATTCCCCTGGGGCTTACCCAAGCTCTATGTTTGCAAGGGAATCCCAGCACAAGTCCAAGCTGGGATGGCATCTCTCACCACTTGGATTGGGATCATCTTTCAGACGTGGTCCAAAGAACAAGAGAGCCCCAGGCAGTCTGTGGAGTCCTCAGACGTCATGCCTATTTCTAATTGGGAGCCTCAGCTTCCTGGGAGAGGAGCCCCCAGGACTCAAGGTTTCCTTAAATCAGAAGTTCAAGGTGGAACCCAAACCCCTCCATCCAGATGTCCCTGAGCTTTGGGCCTCTGGACATCTGGCTCTAAATTCTGCAGCTTGCACACGTGATGCCTACACACCAGATGACTGCAGTGAAAAAAGAATAGTCATCCTTCTCCAAGTCCAAGCCACAGCAAAGCTGTAGCATCACTGAATCTGCAGTGGCTCTCAAAATAAGAGGGTGGGCCACGTGGGTGGGAGAAGAGGGCACAGAGGGATAAATGGCATCCTAGGACATCAGAGACAGCAAGACCTTGGCCAGACCAAGGGCAGGTTTCACTGAAATGAGTTGCCCAGAGAGGTGGTAGATGCCCCATCCCTGGAAACATTCCAGGTCAGGTTGGATGGGACTCTGAGCAACCTGATCTAGTGGAAGATGTCCCTGCTCATTGCAGGGGGGTTGGGCAAGATGACCTCTAAAGGTCCCTTCCAACCCAAACCATCTGATGATTCTATGAGTGTGCACATGCATGCGTGCACACTTGTGGGTGGCTGCTCTTCTACATAGGACGCTGCAGTCTTGAATTGCAATGCTCGGCATGGCACAGGGCAGGGCAGTGTCTCCAGCTTCCTCTATCCCCCTTGATATTTATGTTACAGCCATCCGGATTCATTTTTTGCTGACTGCGCTGGCTTGCCCTCCCTCTGCCCTCTACAGAATTTCATTAATGCTGCTCTGCTGGCTGAAGGGACAAAACAGTCTCCTATTTTTATTTATCCCCCCCCCCCCCCCCCGCCCTTGTCTTCAAAACACTTTCAAGGATCTCCTCCTGGTATCTACATGTAACATCCCTCGGTGTTACCCCTGGTAGGACAACACTCTGGGGCCAAACACTACTCCTAAATCTTAAGCCCTGATACCAAGCCAGCACGATCAGAACACACTGAGCACAAAGGACCTGATTGCTGAAGATCAGGAGCCCAGCCTAGGACCAGAAGGGCTCTCACTATCACCACCGTGGTGCAAACCTCTTCCAGGGAAGATGTAGCCCTTGAAGGCAGCGGGGTGGGGAGGCAGAGCGGCCATCTCAGCACCAGGCTACCCAAAACAGACTTCAAGCCCCGCAGCCATCCTGGGGAGAGTCAGTTATCCAGGAAAGCCAGGGATGGACCTCAGCATCCGCCCCATCGAGCACCACAAGCCAGCCTTGCTTTGCACAGCACTGGCTGGCTGATTTTTCCCTGCACAGGAGCTCCAGAGTGGTGCCTAAATGTTTCAAAGACACCAGCAAGTGCGGCCACCGGGAAGCTACCCAAGCTTCAGCTGCCTCCTCTGCCCCTGCAATATACACACACACCAAGAAGTTTTCCAAAAAGGGTCTTGGAAAGAATAACATGCTCAGCTCTTATTTACCTGGGTGGGAGTTAGGCACTTCATGCCATCAGTCCTCTCAGAAATTCCAGCTTTACTGCTACAATGAAAAGGAAATATTTTTCTACACAGGGGTTATAAGATGTTGCCGTAGCAGCATGTGTGGGTGTGCAGTTAGGTATTATCTAAAGTCCCAGATCTGCAAAGATGCACATAAATCACTTGACTCCCATGAAAACAGCAGTAACAGTCATAGAATGACCTGAGTGCTGAGATCAGACCCACCCAGACAACATCAGTGTGTGCTACTGAAGTGTAAAAGAAGGAGAAAGAAGAGATGATGCATAAAATTTTTATTCCACCTCACAGTCAGTTTGCTTCTGCATTAAGTACGTTTTTCTGTGTCGATATAACACTTATTAAACTCTACTTAACTCCCTGCTGGTGCGATGGAAGGTGCTGCATGGATGCTGGTTGTAGTTTCCCATGCTCGCCCTGGTGTCCCACTCTGCCCTTGGGGCAGTGGCAGGGACCCAAGCAGTCATCCCAACAATCGGGATTGCCTTTCCCACCCCTTTCTCCTTTCTTTGCCTCTCTCCCACCTTTCCCAGGTAGATAAAAAAGCAGCCAAGCAGTTGTACACCACTTGCTGATCTGACCCGCAAACAAGGAGGTGAGGCTGGTTGTGGCAAGCAGGGGTTAAAGGAGAGGAAAGCAGGGAGGCAAAAACCTGTGTCAGCATGCAATGGGACAGATGGTTAGGGAGGAGGATGCAGAAAGGAGGTGACACCCTTGCTGAGGTTTTGTTGCAAGACTTGCAGGCTGTCCATCCTCACCTACCCACCTTCAGGCAGCAGGAAAAGGCAGCTGCCCCTTACTGCTCTGTCGCTGGATGTGGCCAAAGACACTGGGAAATCATTGCAGGCAGGAGGTCACCAGCACTGACACACTCTGTTATCACTGCCCAACTTCCACTGCGGCACTGGAGACCTCTGGCTTGGTCCACATCTCCACCAGCAATGAACTGAAATGGGTTTCAAAGCATAGAGACAAATGGATGCCCCTTCCACCCATGAGCACTTATAGATGGGCTCTATGCCAGCTGTGAGGAACAGCCGAACCCCAAGTGGCACACAGTGAGATTGCCACAAGTAAACGGTATCTCATTTGGCACAAAATCCACCCATACAAAGTAAATGTGTAAAAAAAAATAAATGCTGGACCACAGCTGAACCCAAAGTATCCCAGGCCAGCTCCCAGCTGCAGCTGCTCTGGCACCAACAGCCCTCAAAATAAAAGCTTTCCAGCTTTATTTTTATATTCTTTTTTCTCTTGCAAAGTGATGCTGGCCTATCTACTCCCTTCAACCCTACAAGCACACAAGTAACACCTAATACACATCACCTCTGATTGCCTCCATAGCTCCTCCATATGCTCTTTATGCAGGAACAATTATGCTTTGCTCAACTTTTCCATTAACCCAAGCAGCCCTCAGTCATGTCTACTGAACTAACAAGTTGGTTGGTTGGGGTTTTTTTTGGTTTTTTTTTTTTTTATCTGATTCAAGACTCATGTCTGGCCAGCTCAGACACATGCAAAAGGTTCAATTCCTCAGTGCCTCGCAGTCAAACATCAGTCTGGCTGCTTCTTGTCCCTGTTCTGCAGAAGCTGAATGACTACATGAGATGCCAGACAGCTCAGAATTAGGTCCAGGAGTTATCCTAGGAGTGTCTGCCTGTATAAAGATGGCAGGCACCCTTAGGATTAGTTTGTTAAAAGCATCCACCCAGAAAGCCTCTGCAGTCAGGTGGCAACTACATCACATGGCTCTACCATCTCCAGATTCACTGGTATCTAATACCACTTGCAGGTGTTTCCTCACCCAGGTCATTAGTACGGTCTCTAGCAAGATATTTATTGTCAAGAAACTTAGGCATTTCAAATTCTTCCTAGCCCTCCATCAAATTTGACCCTCAGCCACCACATCGTTCAAGAATTACTGTAAGGAGATATGTGGGCAGAGAAAGAGTCAGGTCTCAGATTTGTTTCCCTGGAAGCCGAGTGAAAAAAATGGCACATGCAATCATGGATTCAATCAATCAATTGAACATACAATCAATGCAAACATGGAAATGCATGATGTTAGCAGGCTTTGGGAGACTTAATCCATCCCCTCTGACACTTCAGACACTGAAAGAATCATCAAGAAAAAGTTAGTCTATACCAACCAAGGCAAAGCCACTAAGCTGGGCTCCTCAAAACATTTGGTAAGAGTCAGGGGAGTTCACTCTTTCTTTTACTATCTCGGGCTATCTGCAGACTCAGGAAGGGTCCACAGACATAATTTGCAGCCACAGTGGTTAGGGATTCATTTGGAGCTTGGCTTTCTAAAGAAGCAAACTTAATAAAATATGTGCAAGTCTCTGCGTCTACATTTTTTAGTACGACACCTGCTCAGGGCATCATCTCCACTCTAGTTTCAAAGAAAGGCATGACGATAGGAAGTTACAAAGCTCATGAAGTCTTTGTGAAAATGAGCAAGAGCCAGTAATGGCACCACTGCAAGAAAAGCTGCAATGTGAGCCTGACAGCTGACCATTCCCAGCAGAAACCCCTTCCTGAGAGCTGCTACCAGCCCTGAGAGCTGCTACCAGCCCTAAGCCAGCTCCATCCCAACACCTTGCCCAGTAAGCCCGACATGGTACGAGCAACCAAGGACAGACTAGATCTTCAAAGGACTTGCTCCTTCAAGCTTTAAACCCAATGCCCATGATGATGCTTTACAGCAGAAGGCACTGGAGGTTGCCTTAAACAGGATCATCCTCTGTTGGCAGAGCAGAATCCAGCCCTCCATTAATGACCTGGAGCTATACTGGAAACATCATGGTATAAACCAGAATAACTCAAGAAGAGATGGCCAAAAAGAGATGGCCAGCAGGTGATGCACCACACAACCTGACCAAATACAGCATCTGGAGAGAACAACCTGAATTTCACACCCTTCCTCTACCTTACACCTGTTTTACCCTGCTCTGATCCTCTCTCCCTCCATCCCTCTCCAGTCTGCAGTGTGCGGCGACTGTAATTATGGTTTGCCTTGCTGCCACACAGCCACACCACCTCCAGGTACTTAACTTCTTTTAATCTTGCTTCATGTTTCAGTCCCTGAAGCCCACTCGTAATGTCTGCTACTCTTCTTCCATCACCTTCGATTCATCAATAGCCATGTCAGGCTTTGACCTCCCATTTTCTAACTGCTCAGCTAAACCACTCTGTCACTGGCCCCATTCCTGCCTTTGTTAAAAACGAGGGGGGAGCCTCATTTGCTTTCTTATTTGATCGTCACTTCACTTCTGTGGTGTGCACTCTGCTTCCCCGTCTTGGAAACCCATCAACCAGCCCCATTCGAGACTGGCGCTGGGACTGTTGTTACCTTTAATGAGAGGAAATTATGGTTAATGCTCAATTTTAATTTTTTTTTCCCCTCCTTTAATTTATTTTTTTTAATGGCTTTCCCAGAAAAAGCAGCTTCAGCAGAGCACTGCCACCTGAATGCTAATGAACTCTGAAGGGACCCGACGTGTCTGCCTCCCTGCCAGACATCAAATTGATTTTCAAACTGCTTTGATGACATAAGGTGGTTGCACAGTTTGGACCCTAGTGATTACCTGAGCATTTATCTCAGTGGGCTCTTCCACTCACACACTTTAAAATAACCCAGGCTGCTGGATTGCACCTTTGCAATGGAGGTTGTGGTCCCCCAGGCTGCTGCCAGCCCACGGGAGCCTGGTCTGAATCCGGATAATTTGGATATTGCTCCTGGCTGAGCCCCAGCAAACAAGAGTGTGGAGGCCAGTTAGCAGCTGAACTTCAAACATATCTGTAGCCCTTCACTTTCAGAGTACAAAAAAACACCCAGACACGTGGTAGATGCCCCATCCCTGGGAACATTCCAGGTCAGGTTGGACAGGGCTCTGAGCAACCTGATCCAGTGGAAGATGTCCCTGCTCATTGCAGGGGGGTTGGACTGGACAACCTTTGGAGGTCCCTTCCAACCCAAACCATTCTGATTCTAAAATGGATGGTTCAGTGCTAGGGAAGGGTCTTGGGTGTCTGATGAAATCAGTTTAAAAATAAATTTAACTTGGGGAAATTAGGCTGCTGTGCATGGGCCAGAACAGCATCTGACCTACTGGCTCATGTTCTCTCCTTAGCCAAAAGTGTGAGGATGAGGAAGAACAGGCAATCAGGGAGCTGGAGGACATGCTGAGGAGCGAGGAGGTCCCCACGGAGAAATATCAGAGCTCAGGCACACTCATCTCTCCTTCCAAAACACTCATCTTCTGAGCGGATGCTGGATGGGAAGGAGGTGCGGCTGACAGAAGAGAAACATGATTTAGTGATGGCTGAGACCTCTCCTCCATAAGCAAAGACCCAAGCCAAGGAAGGAGGGGAAAACAGCCTGCCAAAGGGAAATCTGAGCATCACATCGGGCCAGGCACCGGTTTTAGACCCATGGGAAAGGGCAGCGAAGCAGGGTGGCAAAAAAAATAACCTTCTCCCATTTGTAGAATAGGTAAACACCCAGTATTTCATGGAGCCTCAGTCTGCTGCCTGGTGAGTAAAGACCAGGTCAACAACATTGCCCCAGCCAGAGAGATGCAAGATGGTCTCTGTTCTGGCTGGTATTAAGGACTCAGTAGAAATAAAGGCATAAGGTGCTGCAGGATGAACTCAGCCTCTGAATCAATGTGGATCAGAGACTGGGATAAGGGGGAGTGAAGGGAAATACGAACCACTCGCATTAACCTGTGGGTAACATAAGCAATGGCCCTAAAGATAGTATTTCTTCTATTCCCACACACAGCTCTATCTCGGAATGTGCAACAGCTGGAATGCAAAAGGCTGGAGTGCAATTTATGGAGTGCTTTGTGACCCTAAGGGATGAGTGGAACAGCAGGATAGTATTTATTATTACTATTTTACATTAAAAGGAGTACGGCTCCTCAGTGGTTTACATTTCTGGGGCACCTTTCATCTCAAAGGATAACAGAAGCATCCCACAAATAAGAGGGGGGTGAGCCAAAGCCTCACCACTGGCTCTACCCAGGCTCAGATAGATAGATATATACATATACGTATTAGGGACCAGAGAAATTCAAATCACCTCCTTTGAGCATAGCCATTTCCAGTATCAGAAAACACCCTTCTCCCCAGACCTCTGAAACTCTGCCATGCCCACATGAAGAAATAATCAGCATTTAGCAACATTTCCCTCTCTGATTTGTACCACCAAGCAGGCACTCCCCATTTGCACTATATAAAGAAAAAAAAAAATCACAGGCACCCTAAATAGACTTGAGGGTGGAGGGTTTTTTCAGCCAGACAAGCTAGTACTCCTTTGGCACAGATACTGATGGGTTTGGAGAAAGATGAATAAGACACAGGTTGCAAGGGAGAGCTGTGACCACCCCAAAACCACCGACTCAGCCCCCAAGCTGATGGATGGGAGACCCTAGCATCCACGAGTGCTCCATGCCTGCCTGTGGATGTGCGGGAGGATGTTCCTCCCCAGATGATATTTGGGGAGATACTGCAGGCAGGTCGAGGGAGGGGATTCTCCCTCTCTGCTTCGCTCTGGTGAGACCCCATGTGCAGTACTGCATCCAGCTCTGGGACCCCCAACATGACAAAGACATGGACCTGCTGGAGCAGGTCCAGAGGAGGGCACGAAGATGATCAGGGGGCTGGAGCACCTCTCCTCTGAGGACAAGCTGAGAGACTTGGAGTTGCTCAGCCTGGAGAAGAGAAGGCTCTGGGGAGACCTTATAGCAACCTTCCAGTACTTAAAGGGGGCTTAGAAGAAAGATGGTGACAGACTTCAGTAAGGCCTGTAGCGATAGGACAAGGGGTAATGGCTTTAAACTAAAAGAGGGCAGATTCTGACTAGATAGAAGGAATAAATGTTTCACCATGAGGGTGGTGGGACACTGGAGCAGGTTGCCCAGAGAGGTGGTAGATGCCCCATCCCTGGGAACATTCCAGGTCAGGTTGGATGGGGCTCTGAGCAACCTGATCTAGTGGAAGATGTCCCTGCTCATTGCAGGGGGGTTAGACTAGATGACCTTTAAAGGTCCTTTCCAAACCATTCTATGCTTCTGTATCTGTCCCCACTGTGCAAAGTGGAGACACCTCCACCAGCAACCACTTGCAAACCCCAGTCCAGCAGGTACTTGCACAAAACAGACCCAGCGTGAAAATTCAGCTGGTTTGCAGGATTAGGGCCATACCAGCTAAAGCAAAAGAACAACAACCATGTAGAACAGGTATATTTTTACACCATCAGGTACCCAAATCACTTCTAGACTTTATCCAAAGCTTGCTGCTGCCACAGAAAGCCTCTTCACAGCCTAAAATGAATTTTGTCTTGCGCCCTGCAGCAGAGAGGTACAAGTCGCCTTTTCCAGACACAGTTGTTTCCAGTATAAGTAACAGAAAATGTGTTTCCCCACATATGGGCAACCATCTGAAAGCCCTGCTACACCAACATGTAGGCAGAACTAAGCAAATGTTTGGTGACATTTCCCTATTGCCGTCTCACTGTTAAATGAGCTTTAAAAAAAAATAAATAAAAAAAACTTGCTTTACTGCTAGTTAAGTCTATTTTGAAAGCACAAAAATCCTCCAGAGCTCAGCAGCAAAGATTGAAGCAAGTCAGGCAAAAGTAATGGGAGAAGAGAAAATATAAACTCAAGCATCTCCCCTCTCCTCCAGCAAACAGCAACGCCTTGCTGTTAACAATTAAAGAAACAAAAGCCATGGGGATGCTGCCATCACCCTGCACATGGTTATTACCAAATCTCAGCTTTGGATGACAGCTACTAGACCCACGCTGTGCAAAATGTTCCTCCAGAGGTTCGCGACCTCCATCTTGCATGTCGCAGCGTTGACAGCTCCAAGTCGCCGGTGGGCATTGGGATTCTCCAGCGACTCCAGTGGGATTGCTCACCACTCCCAGCATCCCAGACTCCTCCAACTTGCTTTTGGGATACATTTGGAAGCTTTGCCTGTTAATTAGGGTAAAGGAAGTCAATGTGTCCAACCCTGGCCTCTAACGTCCTCAGCTCCTCCCTTTGGGAATGCTACCCTTTCAAAAAGCCCTCCAGTATTTCAGCAAGAACAGGCTGCTCTCTGCCTTGCTGGAGCGATGGATAACACAGCAGAGAATTGCATGCCCCCCAGATTGCCAAAGGATGTTTTAAAGAGAGGAGGGGGGAAAGAGTACAAAGGATTTCATGCTCTGGTTTGGAAATTCAGCATTTTCAGAGTAATTTCTGGACAGCCCTGTTACTTTTTTTTCCATCTCATCTGTTTCCTTCCTATTGACTATCACAAAGCTTCCTCCAGAACCCAGAATAAAATTAGTAGAGACTCACTCAGATGCAAAACTTGTTTTTTTCTTTCTGATTCTTCTAAGTGACAGGAATGACTACAGTAGAAAGGAGCCGAAGACAGGAGCAAGCTGGCAGGCTGATCCTGAAAGGTCAATCAAGCCTCTCACATCCCTCATTTTGATGATGCTCCTCCCTGGACTCCAGCAGGCAACATGATGCATCTTGTGCCCAAAACACTAAGGAAAGAGCACATGTTATTGCCTGCAAAGAGGGTACATCAAGATCAATGGCTTGCTGCAGTCCCCAGTGTGAGCATGGTCTCACTCCACTACCAGATGGATGGTGGCGAGCCCTGCCAAAGGAAAACATGTCTTACATTACCAAGCCACCCGCTGAGCCTACTCTCCATAAAAAGGAGCATCCACCTGAAAAAAAATCAGAGTTTGGTTTTAGGTGGGTAGGAAGATGGTGGTAAGAGAGGGCAGGCAGCACAGAAGCTTAGAATCATAGAATGGTTTGGGTCGGAAGGGAGCTTTAAAGGTCACATAGTCCAGCCCCCCTGCAATGAGCAGGGACATCTTCCACTAGATCAGGTTGCTCAGAGCCCCGTCCAACCTGACCTGGAATGTTCCCAGGGATGGGGCATCTACAGCCTGTCTGGGCTTGGCGGGCTCAGCTAGGACAAAGCTCCACGAGCTATGGTGCCAGCACCCCAAGGTGTTTCACCACCTCCTCCAGCCCTGCAGCGATCCCGCAATAGCTTTTGCTACTGAGTTATTGAGGGCTTCACCTGCTTTACCATGAAACCCAGAATGGCCAACATGGGCTGGGATACTGCATTGGGCACCATGGGCATCCTCACAGCCCCACCATGAAATCCTGTATTTAGGATCATCAGATGTTAAGGGGCTGTTCTACATAGTCCTGCATGGGTTTTCCATCAGTGGTTTTCACAATTTCAAAACCAGGGCGCTCCGGGAGCTGGAAGGGGGCAAATAATGATTTTTTTTTTAATCCAGTGACACTTCCTATTTGTGCTAAAAGTAGAAGGAAAATGGCTTGGGTCAATGAGAAACAGATTTGGGGGGAAGCGAAAGAGGTTCAGCCACACAAAAAAAAGTAAGAGTTTGCCACCCCTCCACGTTTTGTTTGAATCCAAACAAAATGTCTTCAGTCACTACCAAGTCCTGTTTAATCTTTCCTCCTTCTAACTGCAAACTGCCATTTCCAAACAAAAGTTGAAAAGCTTCATTGAGATGTCATCAAAAAGGAAATGTTTTGGCATTTCCGAAATGACACATTTCATTTCAACATTTCAAATGAAATGCCTGGACATTAAAAATAAATTAAATCCCCCTAGGGATTTTCATCTTATCCAGTTGCCAAATTCAACTTAAGCTTATGAATAATCCAGGCTTTCCCAAATTCAACTTTTGAATTAATTTACACTGGAAGTTCAGTTCGGTTTTGGTCCACACTGTGATGCTGAGACCCTGCGATGCCCTTATAGATGATCCACATCTGTACATTCCCAAAACTTGATCTCCAGCCAGTATCTCAAGCCTAGAAATATTTACACCTTATGAAAATATTACATATGAAGAGAATGGGTTAGCCTATGACCCAACAACAGCCTCTCAAATTATTTTAACATGTGCTTTGCTGCTAATATACTGCTGTCATTCATAGGGATTAATGGTTGTTATTAATCACCCAGTTTGAAGGCACAGGAAAAAAACATCTCCCTATGCACAAGACAGAGGGAACATTATTTATTTGCTAGCACTAACATACAATAAAAATTTCTCAGTAGATCTCTCCTCTCATACACAGACGACCATGTCAAGCCATGAGTGATTTGCAAGGCTTTGGAGGCATGACAAAACCAGGCGGCAATGACAACCAAGGGTATTGTCTCACAGCCCCTCTTCAGATGAGTAATACTCATGTGGATAAGCACATCCATCAACTAAAGGCCTCGGTGAAGGGTTTGGGGGACATATAGTGGTCACATCCATGCTTGCTTTCCATTAGCCTGGTGGTGGGACTCAGCAGAGCCCCCAAGCCAGCTGCAACGCTCACCAGGAACTGGGGCTGTCCAACATGATGGGGCTGCCTACAACCGTGTTTCTAGAAGAAATCACACTCAATGGTTCCAAGCCAGCTTGGATAGACAGTGGCTAAAGGAAAATTTGCACCATTAGGCTTTAATCTGTCGCCGTTCTAATGTGATGTCCCACGGTGAGTGACGGACCGAAGCACTTTTGAGTCAGTCAAGGCCAGGAGAACCCATCCCCAAGCACTGTCAGCAAGGTATCAGCTTCCTCCAACAGCAAGAAATGTGAATACAGGGTCTCGTGCCATTAGGAACATATTATCCCCATTTTGCTGTGATAGGTCAGGGGGGTTGTTTTGCCTGTTTTTACTTTTTAATGCTGTAATTTGCTGAGACTGAAAGCACTTAGCACCAAAGACAAAGCTGAGAACAGGACAGACAACCAACCTGCCTAGGACAGACAATAAGTTTCCACTCTCCTGGATTTCTGAAGGGTCTAACCCAAAATATCCCTGCACCCTCCATCAAGATCCTGAACAGGGCTACGGGATGTCTGAAATACTGACTGTCCTCCAGCACAAGCTTTGCATTGAACTGTACACTAAAGAATTACTTAAATGTTTATACGCCTTTCTTGCACAGCACGGTGCTTGTAGGCTTGAGGCTCAAGTTCGTTCTTTTGATTCACTCCTTGAGTGAGTCAAGCTATTTATTTGAACTCGAATCCACATGAGGTGCAGAACAGCTCAGGCTTCAGCTCAATGCCAACTGCACTGCCATTGTCCACCATATAAAAGCAGGTATCCCGGCATGGTCACGGGAGGTATGAAATACAGAAGACAACAAAACACTGTTTTTATGAGACAGCTGCAGAAAATAAGAATTAATGCAATAGAAAAAAATGTAGATCTATATTTCCCTTTTCTCCCCTGTTGTCCTTTCTCTGGATCCCTTTGCCTCTTCTCTTTTTGAGGTTAAGAACAGGAGAGGAACAAGCCTCTTCACATTCAGCCTTTTCTCCACTCTCCACATATTTCTGTATTTAATCCATGCCCTTGTGTACATTTTTAACTGCTGATTCCTGAAGCTCAGCCAACATCCCTTATTAAATGAAGTTGGCTCTTCACCTGCTGAACTATGAACAGCAAAAAAAATTAAAAAGAAACCTTATGGGAATACAGAGCTCCTGGGAATACTCCGAAGGAGGCTGCTCCTTTTATCTAGACTCCTAAACTGAAAACTTCTTGGTATAAAGTCAGATCTGGGCTTTTCTTCAACAAGAATCCTCCAGCTGAAAACCAAGGCAGTGAAGGAAATATTCTTGTGCATGCCAGTGCGTGTTAGTACTGGACCAATGCACTAAGGTGGCATCTCCAAGACTTGATACACATGCACTCTTCTAGGCAAGATGCATTAAAGGTTTCTTGACTCTCTTCTGCAAGAACAAGTCCTGACCTTGTTGACTGGCATGGCTAGTAATTTTGGTAACTATTTTGCTCACGTAGAAGTTCCCTGTCATTCCAGGTGAGTGGAGTAACCTCTCCATCATACTGCACCCAGTATTTTCTCCTACCAATACCCCATTCTGAAACATCTCATGCATAAGCAGTGACTTACACAAAGGAGTAATGGCAAGGAAGAGCTCCAGGCTTTGGGAAAGAGGTTCCTGGATACACATTTTGAGATTTAAGGTATTATATAAATGTACTTTCTTGTAAGCAGTATCTGATGAGCTCTGTTCAAGATTACATCCAAAGAGTGACAGCCCCTGGAGTATAATAGAGTACAAATGGGCTCTAATAGGGTATTTGACTGTAACATTAGTATTAATCCACTCAGTGGCTGAATTGTGGGAGGCTGATGAAAACTCTCTCTTTCCCTCACTGTATCAGTGAAAGGTCTTCAGTAATTTGCATCCAAACAAATGTGCTTTGTGAATAACAGGACCTTGCATGGGAGTATAATTTTATTACCTCATTCAAGCAATTTTAGCCAAATTGTGCTTCCTCTTTGAAGAGCTGCCATTGGTGAGGGGAGATTGTTTGCAACTTCACATGCAACAAAAGTGCACATTTTGGACTTCCAAGACCTGGGGGCTTTTTTGTCATTTATTTCCAAAATACCTGCTGTCCATCAGAACAATGCTTCTGATCTGTCAGAGCCTATAACCATCACTCAAAGCCCACAGTATCTCACAAGGGTTCAGTGGAAAATGGGAGGAGAAACTCCCAGGGTAGATATCTGAAGCTTTCCTTTGATGAGGGGTAGTAGATTATCTGAAAGGAAAATAAATAAGCTCAAAGGTCCCAGCTCACTGCTGGTATGAGTGGGTGCAAATCCCAATACAAAGCCAAGGCCACATCCACACCATCTCTCAGAAGGCAGCAGGATTACCACTGTGGGAAACACTCAACACATGTTAGGATGTAGGGAAAAGTCCTTTAATCACTAGACTGACATGGGGCTAAACAGTCATTAAAATCAAGGTGGGACAGCCCTAGGGCAGTTTGGTGAAGAGGAAGACCAAGAAACAGTTATCCTGGACCTATGTCCCACTACTTCGCCATGTTTCTTCTACGCCTGCATCCATTTACCTGTCTCATCTCATAAGGTGAGCTCTTCAGGATGCTGATTGCATTTTGCTCCTTGCACAGCACCTAGGTCACTGAGCCTGGAGCCCTAGCTACTGCTAGGACGTATCTCCACGTAAGAGGTTGGCCTCCCGTCTTCCATCTCCTTCCCACCCCAAAGTTTAACACCGGTTTTCTCTGCTTCACACCAAGGTCTGTATCTCAAGTCATTCAATGCAATCCCATTCCACTGTTATCACAAATGCTGGCATATGCAAAGCATAAAAAAGGAGAGAGAAATAGAGATGGAGAGAGAGAGAGATCCCCCTCCAGCATATATCCGAATCAAGTACCATTCATATGCCTCTAAACCAACAGTAAGGTATCTGCCAGTTGAAGAAGGGACATACAAAATGACACCATGATAGGCTTTTAAGCGAAAAAAAAGAGGGGAAAAACCACAGCCATGATACAAGCAACCACTTTTCAAGCTACTTAAGACAGATTAAAACATAAAGGCAGCTTCTTGGCTGGCCTCTGCCTGCAGCAGACCAGCAATAGACCGGAACAAGACCCTGGTTGCATTTGAGGTGTGATGCATTTAGGGAGGAGACATTTTGTCCCTGAAAGACCCCCCCACCCCAGGCATAGCACATACTCTCATGGACACCCTTTGGCTCTCCTGGTTACTAAATTTACTCGGAAGATTAAGCAAAACTGCACATCCCAGCAATAAAACCCTTCTCTGATGGCATCACTGGAAACCCCACTCCCGCATTAAAGCAGAGGCTGCCCATTACCTATTAATTAGAGAACACTTTTATGTGAATAATGAAAATTAATTAAGCCATCACTTATTAATCTAAAACAGTCTCTTCCTTGCTGTTCTCAAATATACCCCAGGCAACCGGCTACAATTTTTTTAATCATAAAAGTGACAACCTATGAGCTGACACTTCTTTAAAGGATGTCTTTAAAATCAAAATAAAATAAAGTAAAACAGCCTAGTCTCCCGAGTGGGCCAGGAATAACAAGATGTTAACCCAATCTCCCCCAGCCTGCTGGGTTGAGAGAGATGGGAAGTTTCCTTCTCAGAAACCTCATCCTTCTCCCAGGAGGCTGCTTCTCCCTGTTCGGTATACCTGGGCACCAACAGTCCTGGCTGGATGTTTAGCTGAGCAGGCCATCACCATTGAGCCTGACACTGCAGCAGCTGGCTTAACCACAGCCCAGAGGGACAGAAGGACCTGCTGTGGGGCATCAGGATGCTCCACTTATCACCACCAAGTTCACCAGGGGGAACTAACATGAGCCAGCTCTACGGGCAGCACATGGGAGGTTTCCTGCCACCAGGAACGATCCCAAGGAGCA
This sequence comes from Pandion haliaetus, assembly GCA_013401275.1. Classification (NCBI taxonomy): domain Eukaryota; kingdom Metazoa; phylum Chordata; class Aves; order Accipitriformes; family Pandionidae; genus Pandion; species Pandion haliaetus. The sequence continues at coordinate 59,748 of VYZV01041678.1, read as the reverse complement.
GAAAAGGGGTATTTATGCCTCATTCCACTACATGCATTTTTGTTGGGTTGTCTTCTGTTCTAAACCCATTACGACCTCATGAATGAATTTACTTCCTGAATTTCTTGGAAGTTTCTTCATTAAAGCTGACTGCTGCTAGTCATAACCAACAAACAAATGCTTTAGCACCTTGCTAAGGTTCATTTCATGCAGGACCCATACCTGCCTAAGCTCAAGTCTCACCAGCTGAACACCAGGTCCAGGACTTGAACGTCCAGGCAGATGTTTGCAGATTTGAGATCATTTCTGGGGGCCTTTTGGAGGTGGCAATGTGAGAGGTCACCACTAGCACTTGCTAGATGAGAAGATGTAGCTTTTCCTGAGCACTTCACGGCAATGATCTCTTCTAGTCAACAGCTAGAGGACAGCAGTCATACTAATATGTTGCTCCATCTACAGTCCTCCTCACCCTACAAAATCTCCTGCACAGAGAGGATCTTGTAATGGTTCAGTGACAGCCCTGACAACTGCTAGATGCACTTGTCACTGAACATAAGAAACACCACCTCAGCAACGGGATGAGGATGGCAGGTCGCCCTCGGCAAGGACAGAAAGCATCACTAGACTGAACGTCACGTTTCTACCTTGGAGGAGCAGATACAGGGGCCAAATCACCAGGAAGCCAGGACAGCTCTGAGCTCATGCAAGAGCTATGGGCACAGCGAACATCATGACATCCTGTAAAGAAGCAATCATATTTTAAGCACAAGTCCTCCTCTGCATGCCAGTTCTCTATCCCATTTTTGCTCCTATTGCTCCAAATTTCACATGGGATTAATGAACATGCAGTTCAATGAGGTAAGGCCCCCTCAAGGTACAGTTTAGTGAGAGGACTTCACCAGACTTCTCGATGTCTGAGCTCATCCCAGACAGCTGAGTCTCTAGGCCAGGATATGGTGCACAGCTCACTCCACCACTGGAGGTCCATCCTGCCTAGTCTACAGATGAGAGGCTCCTTCAGAAACCCCTCCTGGGCTGGAAGAAACAGGTCCTTGACCCAGGGACAGCCAGCATGGCTGAGCTTCACAGGGTGGGTGAGCCCCCCGGTGAAAGGACCTCTCTCAGATGGAAGGTCTTGTTGAAGGTGCACAGGTTGACCCAGCAAGGTCTAAGGGTTGACATTTGCTGTAAGGAACACAAGCAAGTGAACATGGAGAAGGGAGAGTGAAGACCTGGGTACCGACTCCATCTCCACACACAAATTAAGCAATGTTTCTGCATCCCTCTGGGAACGGTCTCAGGGTTGGATGCGGTGTCTTACAAAGGGGTGAGCTGAGGAAGGCACCAAACCATCATTTGGGGGTGTACTACATATTCCACATTAACCCATCCAGGTGACAGCCCTGGAGCAGGATGCCCATGACATGGCCTACTCCAATCTGAAGTCCCAGGTTATCCTGGAAGCTATTTCATTTTTGCTTCAGACCCAAAGTACCCATGTGGGAAATCAGTGGGCAGTAGTTCATTCAATGATTACTCCCTGTGGATCAGCCTTTAGATGAACATGTCACCCACTGTGCTGGATCTCAACGACAGGGACGTGCTCTGAACTTGGAGCCTCTCTACACCTACAAAGCAACTTAAATCTAATGCCCTTTACCATCCCCAGCACACAGTTCCAGCCAAAAGCAAGGAAAACCCTGATTTTAACAGCTCACTGCAAAGTCACTGGGGTCTTGCTGCCCAGTCTGTACCCTTTCTCCTCCTCCTGGTTTCACCATCTCATTTCCCATTTGCACAGCTAAAACTTTATACCACAGCTTAAAGGGTATAATACATTCACAAGCCTTTCTACCTCCATGCACCAATCAGCTAGCAAGGGTGAACAGCTGCACAGAGGAGAGAGCATAATTGAATCCCTCTTCTTTCTTCTCCCACAGCCATATATCCACGCTCCCTAACAGCAACCTGTCTTTGCAGGGAGCAGACAGTGCCTCCTAAACCACAGCCTTCAAGGCAATCTCCTGAGATGCAACATCTCCTCTGACTGCCAGGTGGCTTTTCTTGCTTGCGTGTGTTTTACATTATGCTGCAGACAATTTTTAAGAGCTGTACTTACTGCCATTGCTGCAAATCGCCCTTTGGCTCCTGTTTATCCCCTTGCATTTCTTTTCCCTACCACACAGGGTGCCATGCACCTCGTTTTTCCCAGGCTGTGTGTGCAAAGCCAGGGCACAGCACATAGGGCTGGGCGCACTCTACATCACCACTCGCTGCAACGATGTCATGAGCCGCCAATGTGAAGGATGGAGGCTAGACGCGTTGTTTTGCAGTTCTTGATGTGACTCAGAACAGCCTGGGAATTACTCTTGGAATAAGTGATTAAAAACCTGACTACTCCTCCATTACCATGCACGGGTGACGCTCCCAGCAGCGCCGATCACAGCTGCACCCTTGTGAATGAGAGCAAAATTAGAGATGCTGCCTGGTGAGGATGAGTTACACCAGCAGTACCAAGAGCTGGGACTCCTCCAGACTGTTTCCTCTTAACCTGGGATAAACCCCGGGTGTGTGGAGATGGGAATAAGGGCTTGCAAAACCCATTGATGGGAGCGGAACCACCCACCCTGCACTTAATTATGCTCTAAACCCCAGCACCCAGACACCTCCTGCAAAAAGCCCTTCTCCGAGATGCCAGCCTCCTCCGGGCCAATATTTGCACGCAGTAGCTATTTGAAGAAACCTTCACAGGCACTGCAGGCATTTTGAAATGGAGGTGCCCAGACCTTTGATCATATTTTATACCCATCTCAAGCATTAAAATATGCAGCTTGGATTTCCTTGGTAGGGAGGGAATCCTGGTGGGAAGAAGGAAACAGGATTTCAGTGGAGGAAAAGGAGAGCAGAGGAAGGGTTTGAAGGGGAAGGCAGGAGGGCTTTTGACTAAAAGCAAAAATTTTAGCAAAACAAACTTGTTCAGATGCTCTCCTGGGGATTCAGGGCCCTGAAATGCCAACACGAAGCTGGGAGCCACTTTGCTGCATCAGAGCCCAGGCAGGACCTTTGCACACTGACCCTCAGAAGACGAGGGGCAAGTCAACGCCAGGGCTTTGGCTTCTCCCAGTGAGTGCTGAGCACAGCTCTGAGCTCAAAGGAGGCTGCTGCAGCCCTTCATGCACAAGCCTGGAAAGAGCTGAAGGGGAAGGGGTATCCAGCAGCACGGTCTGCCTGCAGTAAAGAGCCGGGGCTGCTCTGGATCCCACTGCCAGACCACTTACTGGCCATGCTGGTTTTGCTCTCTGCAAGAGAAAACCTGCTCTGACAGGAGTTTAAATGCATTTAAGTGGCTATGTGCGATGGCAGTGCATGAACAAGCCCACCTCCTGCTCAGCCACCCATGCTGTGGAGCAGCAAACTCCATCCGCAGATAAGCAAAGAGCCTATCATCAGAGGGACCTGCAAGATACACCCTTGGTGATCTGCAATCACTAGTACATGGACATCTGTCAGCTTTACAAATCACTATCACAAGGGGTAGATGACAAATTCCCCTGTATTTTTCTGGGAAGCTCCACACTGTTGCAGTCCCATCCTTCCAGGTGCCTCATAAACCTCCCAGTGCTTGGGCAAAAACTATCATCACTGCTCCTCCAGCTGGGAAAAAAGAGCACAGGAATTCAATTAACAGATAAACTTGCTTACGCCTACATGCATGGGTAGTCCCACACGGGATCAACTCATGGGCTTCATATCCGAGGATCAGGTCCACAGGGCTTCCAGCCCTTATTTAGGTACCCATCAAAGTCAAGTTCATGTATCTTGGTCTAGAGTGACTTAGCCAAGGTCATACACAGAGTCTGAGCAGAACTCAAAACCATGGAAGTCACTAAAATGAATTGTGAAGATCCCACAGAGGTTTTAAAAGGGAGAATAAAACGTCTCTCCCTCTCAGATCTGAACTACTTTGCATTAATCCAAGACTGTTCTGCTCTAAAACATCAACGCACCCACCAAGCAGCTGGATCTCAAAGCCTTGCCTTTTGCTCATTAGCAGAAATTAGCACCACCAAAAAATTCAACTCAAGCCTGCCAGCAGATGGGACTGAGCCATATGCTCCTCCCTTGTGCTTCCCAATCCATACCCCATGTCCCCTCTTTCTGGAGTTATTTCAATTTACCACCAGCTGGATCATACACAATGATGCTACCATATCCTGGTGGGACAGACACTCCTTGGCTATAGTTTGAATTAACTGGATGACCATCAGTCTAAGGCTCCCCATCTCTTTTTCACTACCAAAAAACCTCTTTCATTGACCTCCTCCCATCCAGGTGACCATCCCACCCATGCAAATTTGTTACTGCCTTCTGTGGAGTTTGCAAAGGTCAGAGTAACAAACTTTGGGGTCCTTTGCATTTGAAAGGAAAGAGGAAAATCCAAGCCATCTGTTATTTTGAACTTTGTGTGTATTTTGTGCAAGTTTTATGAGGCAGCAATCTCCAAGTCCGGATAGTTTGTGCAAATCAGGGTCATTTCACTGTAGACCTTCTGAGGTCTCCCTCCTTAAGGAGGTAGAAGATCTTAAGAATCACAACTACTGGCTTTGGGCATTGGCTGAATGCTGTATCTTTACAATTCACTGTCCATATTATGCAGAGGTCCACAGACCTAGCCAAGAGGGCCTATCATCATGCTAGGCAAGATACTAATGTTTTACTTGCAACATCAAAGACAGTCCCTGCCCTGGAAAAGCAAAGGGATGCTCCACAGACAAGGCAGTGGAAACACAAAACCTGGACTGACCTGCCATGGTCACCCAAGCAGGTAATGGCCAATCCAGGGAAACACCCAGGTGTCCCCTCAGGGGTACCCCACATCCTGGGATGAATTCCAGTCCTCAACAACAGCTTTTTGCTATCTGTTCTCACCTTACTTCCTCCCCCAAGTTGAACTGTCTGTAGATACAGGTTGTGCAGCAAGCCTGGAGATCAGCAGGGTTCCCAGCCGCAGACAAGAGCCGACCACTGCCAGGACCCAGGAGGAATTGTAGAATCATTGAATGGTTTGGGTTGGAAGGGATGTTTAAAGGATACCTAGTCCAACCCCCCTGCAGTAAGCAGGGACATCTTCCACTAGATCAGGTTGCTCAGAGCCCCGTCCAACCTGACCTGGAATGTTCCCAGGGATGGGGCGTCTACCACCTCTCTGGGCAACCTGGTTCAGTGTCTCACCACCCTGACCATAAAACATTTATTCTGTATATCTAGTCTGAGGAAGCAACGGGTCATGTCGCCAGGGCAGCAGCCTTCCTGATGAAGAGGCTTGACTGAACCCTGCAGAGCTGCTGGGGAAGCAATGGCCAAAGCCCAACACCCTCTTGCTTACCAATGTCAAGCACTTTGCCCCTCCCTGCCTGCTCTGGCTTGCAGGCAGCTGCCCTCCCACACCCTTTGCTCACCACCCACCACTTCCTTCTCCCTCCCTGGCTTCCCCTTTTCTTTGCTACTGAAATTCCTCACACCTGCATATCCACTGACCCCAGGGCCACTCTGCCATCACCTCCAGAAGGAAGCCCAGCCTCAAGCCATTTCTTCAAAGACAATTTCACATTCAGGCTTCCCTTCTGCACCTTTCTTTGTACCCCTGCCTTCCTAAACCCTCCTTAGCTTGTATCCTCAAAGGCCACTCCTCTGCCAGAAGAAAACCTGTACAAGGGTTTATCATCATCAGGCACTGCTGAGACCAATGCAAACAAGCACTGAGTTGCCCGAAGTCCTGTGCAAACTAATTGATGCAAATATTGTGTGTGGAGCAACAGGGATCCTGCTGCCAAGTACCGCTCAGCTTCCTGTGCCAGGGACAGGGCAGAACATCAAAGAGGAGCCTAGTGCCAGCCCCTAGCCCACTGCTGGAGTCCTTCCAGACAGGGAAGGCATCCTTGAGTAGAAGGGATGGGGAACACACCAACATCTTGTCTACAGTCCTTTGCAAGCCAAGCTGATACCAGCAAGCTCTCGCATGTGGCAGAGGGATGCATAATGGTCTTTACCCTGAGGTAATGGTCCAACATAAGAGCAAAAAAAAAAAAAAAAAGTGTGCAAGTGTGCTTGTGTGTGCACTCACGGGGAGCTGGAAGGACAGCCACCTCGCTGCCCATGTCTGCTTGCTTCAGGGCAGCCCTGCACCAGACGTCACTGCGTGATCCTGCCTCTGAAGAGCCACCGTGACGTTGCTTTGTCACCACATCAGGCTAACACCAACATCATGTTTGTTCTTCCCTGCAGTGCAGCGCTGTCTCTGCAGACCTCAACTAACACCATTTGCCTCTCTGTTGTCATGTTGGGCAACCATCTCCACCCAGACTCATACCAGCATCATCCTGTCTCCTCCAACACAAAGCACAGCCCTGCCTGGATATAGATCCAAACCAACTCCTACGTCTTCATCACTCAATTCTGTCTTTCTGCCTTTCCACTTGGGCACCACAAAATGGGCAACAGCCTTGAAATAATGACTATAATTACAGTTTGGTAGGTCTTAAATGTGGCAGAGAAAGACAGTCCTCCTCTTCATGACGTTCCCAGTACAACATAGCACAACAAATGACCCGAGGGAGATCTGCAGAGCTGGATGTAAATGTTTCAATGTGCCCATAATAGGGCTTCTCAGTGCTTACTGTCCGCTGCTAAAAAATTGGGCTGCTCACCATGCTTACTTTGCTACCCAGGCACACATCCTCATCTGCTGTACAAGGAGTCCTGCAAAATCCACCTGCTCTTATGAATATTTCTGGCTTTCCACTAAAAGAGGGCTATGTTCCTTTTTTCTTCCATTAAAAATAAAATAAAAAATTAGAGAGTGGACAGGCAGCTAGGAATTTCTGAGGTTTGACAGCCCGTAATCAGAGACGAACTCAACTGAAATAGAAGTCATCTTCCCAGGAAACAAACCCCTGAACTGTTCTCCATTCATTTTTAGCAAGCAAACCAGGTGAGCACAGCCAACTACTAGTTATCCTCTGAGTCACAGGAAACAGCACCCAAAACACATGCCTTGCCCAAAGCTTTGGAGGACTAAAAAAAAAAATAAAAAAAAATTATGCAAACGATTTGAGGCAAGTCTCAGGGCTTGCAAATTCCTTATGAAATCAGAGCTTCGGCTAACTAAGAGCTCCAGGGCTGAGGTCAGGCTGCTGCCGAGCACCTGCACTTAGTAATGCATCATTGACCGAATTCTGCTTGGGGCATCAAAGCCCCACAGATGTCACCGGCTGCACAGTCTGGCCCAGTAACCCACAATTTCTCCGTAATCAGAAGCAACAGGGTGAGAGTTCTAGTGGCTATACATAATGCATGTCTGCTGGCATTGCTGGGAAAGTGGAAGATGAGCACCACAGGTGGCAGGGCCAGCCACAACGTCAAAGAATCGGACACCCAAATAACTAAGAAGAGCTTCAAGTGTCTGCTATGATCCTGAACGCAGTTAGGAGAATATCCTCCCCTCCCTCCCTGCTCCCCTACCATATCCCAGCTCTTTTCCACATTCCCCATACAGCAGCAACACACGGATGCTTTCACCGTGGCTGGTACCTACGTACTGGTGGGTATCTGCTGCTCCTCAGCACAGACAAGGGCTGAGTATATTGCTCACACACATCCCTCCTCTGTCATACAGTACGAAAAACACTTACTGAGTAGTTCATCAGCTGTAAGGACAATTAAGTACTCCAGGTATGACGTGCCACACACTCAAAGGTCTCCTTGGTAGTTTGAGAGTATCCTAGGCAATTGCTCCCTTGCAGCCTGTTGCTGCTACTTTCCTTCCCACTCCCACTGCCAGTCCACGATCGACCTCCTCTTCATCATCTTGGCTAGTCTCCTCCTATCCAGCCTGCAGTATGCCTGCCCCAGATATCAGATCTAGTCCTCACCCCAGCTGTGACCCTTCCTCCTTATACCCACATCCAGGGAAGCTGCTTTTATCCCCTTTTCCCTTTATTTTCCCTTGCGTGCTCTTCCCCAGCCCACACTGATCCCTCCCTCCCTGCACCCTTGGTCCTTCCCTAAAAATCCCAGTAAGTTTTGCACATCCCTGGAAACCCCTGAAAGCATCTCATACCGTGTTTTACACAATCCCAGAACACTCTTCTCCCTGACACCCGTAACAAACCCACTCCACTGTGGGCAATCATGCCCTTTAGCTCGCATGGCTTTCAGGAAAGATTTCCTCCTCTGGACACCTGTGGGTGGGTTTCATGCCATGGCCAAGTTTCTACCCAGTGCCCTCCACTAGCACAGGAGACAGACAGGGAGCACCTATGGGAGAGTCCCCCCCTCTGTTTTGTATCAAAAAGATGCAGGGTTTGGACCAGAAACCATCCACCTGGCCAGGTCCAGCCTCCTCCTGCCTGCCTGGGGCACCACTTGTGATGCCACCGTGTCATGCTTTGGTCTCTTGGCCACATCATGGTGAAAAAGAAGCTGCTCCTCCTTTAAAAGGTCCCTGTCGCTGTAAATCAAGGATGGTTGTGGCAGCTGCAACCCAAGTGGCAGCAAAAAAAATCTGCTGGAAAAGGGCAAGGAAAAAGCCAATAAACCTTCCCAGAAATGGGGGTTAGAACCTGATATCTGGATTTCCCTGGGAGAAGGGCTCTCCACCCGGCACATTGGAGCACGATCACATAAATATCAACCCTGATTGAACTGCACAGGGCATGACATTTACCACCAGGATGTAACCTTTGAATACATCTTCTTCAAGTGATTAGCACTGAGCACACTCCGTGCCATTTAGCCATCACTGCTGAATGATGATCAGATTAAGTCATGACAGAGCTAACGAAAAATGTGTGAATGCAGTATGTGGAAAGCACCAGATGGTGCTTGCCAGCCCGACCATGAGTGGAGAAGAGCAGCAGCGGGAGCAAGGAGAACATCAAGATTTGAGTTTGCTTAAGCAGAGCAGATCAGGCAATCAACACTGAGCAACACCTGCAAATAAACTAAGGGAAAGATCTTCAGACAACCCCCTCCAGCTGTAAGCCTCCACACATCTGGGAAGTTCAGAGGACAGCGAGTTGAGGACACAAGGGTAGACAGCAGGCAAGCATCAACAGCAGCACAAATTGGAGCCCATCAGAAAATCTCTGGATTTCCAAGAACTGGATCTCTTACAGAAAACTGGATCTCTGACTACAGTCCTCTTTGCACAGAGAGCTTGCAATGCTGCTCAGGAGATCTGTTTTCAAATATTTCACTAAAAATGGAGGTTTGCTCTTGGAGAGGAAGAATAATGTACCTCAACCTTTGTTAAGAACACATCTATCTGCTCAGAGGATGAGAAACCAGACCCTTCCCAGGCCACAAACCCAGCATCGCTTGCATTTTCCATGTCTCTGCTCTGAACCTGTGAAACTTGGCAGACATAAGACACCTCTTCTGCAAATCCCACTCCAGAGTTCCAAAGCTGCAGCAAACGGCAAGCCCCACGCATTGACTGGGGTGCAAGACCCTGGAATGATCTCAGTCAGGTTGTGTGTCATTGCTTGTGTGGTTTGCATAAACGATTGATGGGGGCCCCAGCAGCAGAAGGGGATTTCAGAGAGGAAAAACCCAGCGACAAGACCTTCAGCTTAAATAATCTCATGAGGCTGCCACTGCCACCAGCCAAGGACCTTCTCTTAGGCTATGGGGCTACCACTAGCTCTTCCCTTCATGTTCCTCACAAGTCTCAAGACAAGAGAGGTTTACAGACACAAACATCTCTGGCTCCCCAGCAAAAACACAAGCTTTGGGAAGTGCACGCTGCAGCAACATGCCCAGAAGACCTATGCCCTCCACCCCACTCCACATCCTGGGGTACCAGCACGCAACATGTGCAAAATACAGCCTCGAGTCCAAAAACCATACCATTACCTAAACCCTCCATCCCCCACAGACAGAGCAGATTGCACAGATGCCTCTCCAGAGCACGTCTGGTACTGGGCCACAAAGGGTTAAACTTTATGGCCTAAAAAATAACATTTTAAGCCCAAAAAAGGAGGCAGAGGGGAGGGACAACATGCCATCCCCCAAGCCGTGTGCTCCTATATTTGGGGACATCTCACCCTAATTCTTATATAAACCGACCCAAGTCCCCAGGCACACTGAGAAAATGAAAATAAAAACTAAGAAAATGAAAATAAAAACTACCTCCTGCAATCCGACAGTCCCTGGGTCAGTTGCTGTACATCTTCGGGAGTTTTGGGGGAGGACACCTCCACATCAGCAAATAATCGACCGTATCAAAATGACTGCGCCCCATCTTCTGCCTGCAAATGCTCTGGCTGGTGTTTTTTTTTTTTTCCTACAGCAGTTTGACTCAGAGGTCTGGCCAGACTCACAGCTCTCAAATTCATTTAATAAATCATCTCCTCACCACGCCCAGAAGCAAAAGGCAAATCTGTGTCTCCCAGGCACCTGCTGATTGGACTAACGTGCCTCTTGCTAATTACCCTGCGAGGAAGAGTATGGGTCGAGTGACATGTTTATGAAGATAAATATTTTAACTTCACAGTTAGCGCTGTAAACTCATTCCAGCCAGAGAGTCTCTTAAGTTGATTCCAGGAGAAAATGCCTCGACAATTAAATTTGGTTGTTTTTTTTTTTTTTAAAGGCTATGAAATATTAATTTTGGTGAAATATGTAGCATATCTTTCAGGTGCAATTAGTAGCTGCTGGTGGAGGGGAAAAAAGCTTGCTGGTGAAGCCCAGGGAAGGGATGGGAGTGTTTTCTCCCCTCGGCACAGGGAATGCAGCACTCTGCCCTATCTAATCTCACTATAGCAACGGGAAGACCTTGGCAACCCCGATCTTTACAGTTATTAAGACAGGAGTGGGAAGAGTCAGGAGCACAGCGCTGAGGGATGCTCGGCCGAGAAGCTGACCTCGTTCCTACAAAGGAAATAAAGCACCCTGTCTCACGCAGGGGCAAAGGACGGTCTGTCAAGCTCTTGGATAAGTGGTAGTCCCAGGTTGGCTCCCCAAAAATTTCTTGTGGTCCTTTTTGGGGGAGAAATATGCTGGAGAGGAGACGTGCATCTCCCCACCACATCCAGGAGAAGGATGTCCAGGACCTGCTGCTCAGATGTCTTGGAGCAGGTCCAGAAGGGCCACAAACATGATCAGAGGGATGGAACCCCTCTCCTCTGAGGACAGGCTGAGAGAGTTGGGGTTGTTCAGCCTAGAGAAGAGAAGGCTCCAGGGAGACATTACAGCAACCTTCCAGTACCTAACGGGGATTAGAAGAAAGATGGGGAGGGACTTTTTCGTAGGGCCTGTAGCTATAGGACAAGGGGTAATGGTTTTAAACTGAAAGAGGGGAGATTCCGACTAGATAGAAGGAAGAAAGGAAGAAATGTTTTACAATGAGGGTGGTGAAACACTGGAGCAGGCTTCCCAGAGAGGTGGTAGATGCCCCATCCCTGGGAACATTCCAGGTCAGGTTGGACGGGGCTCTGAGCAACCTGATCTAGTGGAAGATGTCCCTGCTCACTGCAGGGGGGTTAGAATAGATGACCTTCAAAGGCCCCTTCCAACCCAAACCATTCGATGATTCCCCAAAGTCCCAAGAAGAATATACTGCTTTCAGAACCAGTGGCTGAGTCTGTAGCTGGCTGGTCTCCCTCAGTCCCCCTGATCTCAGCCCCAGCTTCAGCCATGAGAACTTGCCCAGATGGGACAGTGACAAGGAGGCTCCTCTGCGACTGCCACCCAGCCTGGGCCTGCCAGCAACCTGCACCACTGCCATCTCGCTGCCCCTGGAAATCGTTTGCTCACTCTCAGCTCTTGCCAGGATGATTCACCCCCAAATGCAAAGGTGCAGAATGCTCAGATCAGCTTGGTGCAAAATAGTACATCTTGGTGACTGCCTGGCCCAGAGCCACTTTGGCACTGGGATCCTAGACAGCGGGGACAGCCCCAGGGCTAACTTGGCTGCCACCAACTCCTAGCCATAGCTTGGTCCCACCTGGACAGAGCAGTGTTTGCTGTAACACTCGCCCCTGTGAAAGGGGGCCACCTTAACAGCCCTGCACCACCCTATAAAAGGGGACTTCAAGCTGTTAGAATCTCCAAAACCAGACCCTACAGCTCACACACCAGCCCTGAACATCTCTCACCCACTCTGCTCCACCATCTCACTGTCACTGCCACTCACCAGAACAGGCTACTGACTCAGGGAGGGCAGGCTGAGGACCCCACAAGATTAAATTACTACTACTATTAAGACTGCTAGTAGAATAATAATAATAATAATCCATACTAAACTTCCAGGGTAGCATAAGTCAGTCTTTTTGGTGGCAGAAGTTATGTTTGTCTCTAGCACTCCTCTTCTTGGCACCTTGAAGTCCCAGGACCATATCCCTCCCACTGCTCACTCCTCTATCATGGTTTCCACTCGGACTCAGCTATTTCTTTCCTTCCAGCATCTGGATTAGCCCAAAGAAGTTTCTCCATCAGCCTCTGAAATGCTGTCCCACAACCCAACCCCACTGTAGATGCACATCCCCAGGTCGCAGCAGCTGGGACAGCCCTTGGTGCTCCACGTTACCTCCTGCTCCCCACCAAGACCTTCCTCACCACCAAAGTTCCCAGCTGAGTCCCAGTCACACTCCTTGTGATCCCAGCTTTAACTCCTCCAGGGTTTTACCAGCATTACAATATAAAGTAGGCAACTGGGCCAGTTCCAGATGGAATTAGATGCTGCTGGTCATTTTTTCCTCCAAAGAACAGAGGAATCCCCCATCACTTAGCTCTGTTGAGTGGATGTTATTCAGCCAACACCTTTGCTAGACAGCCTGATACTGGGCACCAACACAGCCTAGTAGAAACGCAGCTCTGTACTCAGAGCATTGCTCACTCCTGCAGCCCTTGGAGGCAGTTAAGCGATAGCACTGGCAACATAAATCCTTCAGCAGCTGGGAGGAAAGCTGTCAAGGAGGTTTTGAAGGCCTGGTAGCTTTGGACCATGGAAAACATAGAGGTAGATTGTGTTTAAATACCATTATGAATGGAGGAGCTGCTGGAAAAGAAGTTAGATCAGGTAAAGCAATTGCAATTTCACTTGAGAAGGGAGATGGCGTAGAAAACTTAAATATATGATTCCCACCCCTCAGCCAGCTCTTCAGATGGTGTATATTGGCGAAGCTTCATGGACCTCTCTGCTGATTGCCGCCCAGCTGAATGGATCCAAGTTTCTAGGACTCTTCTGAGTGTTTGTCAGCAGTTTTGCTTGCTTTTATTTTTTATTTTTGACTGCGCTGGAAAGTACCTCAATCAAAATACACCATGCCCTTTAGCACACATTAAAACCGAGAGCTGTTGGAGACAAATGTCAGAATTTTAATATTGGGCTAGATCCTTATCTGGTCAAAAACAGCACCCTGCCATCCTCCCTGTAACCCTTCCATCCAGACAGGGATCACAGCTGCCAGCAAGGCACCAGCCCCTGTGCCAGCTGTCCCAGCAGTGGGAATTTGGGGCGGGGGGGGGAGCGGGCTGCCAGTTAGGATGGCGGCGGCAAGTAAATCAAAATACAGCGAGACAGTGTGTCATCCTAGGAGCCTGTTTCAGCCTCAGACACCCGCCAGCGTTAGATACCAGGAGGCTCTTTATCTTGTCACCAGTGACTAAGAGCATCCATGGCATGACGGTACCACAAAATACAGGTGATGGAAAATGGCCCTTTTCCAAGGAGGATGGATCTTTTATTATGTTCTGTTTATCTCCTATATTACTAAAGAGAAAGCCATGAAGCATGCGATCCTTTTAGGTTCTCTGAATCCACTTAGATTTTATCTCTGGAGCCAGAGCTTTCCAGGAATGAAATAGCTGCAAGACACAACGTGGGTGAAACGAAATCAAATAGCGAGTCTCCAACATGAAAGGCAAACTAAAAGGATGACAGCACTAGTTATACGGAGGGAGAAATAGGGAGGAAAGGAAATTAAAAGCAATTAAAGGGAATTAATTAGAAGGTATGATGGAACTATGAAAGAGGAAAAACAGCTATGCAGAGTTCACTATAAAACCCAAACTTTTAATTGTCACACTTGGAACTGCAAGCCCTGGAGGTTCAAAACCCCTCTGGCAGTTTCCAAGAAAAAAAATTCCCATGGCTTAAACAAATTACTTCTTTGCCTCTATGTCTGCATGGCAGACAAGTTTCTGAGCTTCTCCTCCAAACCACGAAGGCAGAAGCGCATTCTGCTCTCCCCTTCACTCCACTGGCCAAAGCTGACAACCCACACTGGCATCTGACACCAGGAGTTGGGGCTTTGAGTAGAGTATTGATGCTGTTGTCCCAAGCATTGGGCTGAATTATTTGCAGTTGCCCAATGTTCCTGGTAGGGTTTTCACAGGGCCTTGGGGGTGGTGGGGCCACCATCTGCGCTTGAAGTCACCAGGATGAGACCAGCCACTGGGTTAGTCCTGGAGGAGATGGCTATCAGCCACAGCATCTCACCTTTCATCGAAATGCATTGCCTGCATTTCCCACTAAATTCTAACAGTCCTTTTCATAGGATCACAGAATGGTTTCGGTTGCAAGGGACCTTAAAGATCGTCTAGTTCCAACCTCCCTGCCATGGGCAGGGACACCTTCCACTAGACCAGGTTGCTCAGAGCCCTGTCCAACCTGGTCTTGAACACTTCAGGGATGGGGCATCCACAGCTTCTCTGGGCAACCTCTTCCAGTGCGTTACCACCATCACAGTCAAGAATTTTTTCCTAATATCTAATCTAAATCTCCCCTCTTTCAGTTTAAGACTTGCTCACCAACCCCAGTTCCGAACTGGAACAAGGATCTAAATCAAAATGTTGCCATGAAAAGGGCTGCAGAGATCAGAAGCCCCTACACTCTCCAGGTCTTCCCTTTACCAACTGCCTTGGCCTTAACCATGAGAAGTAAGGAAGTCCCCTACAGAGATCATAAAATCCTTTATTAAGGGAACAGTGTTGATGACTGGGAGGAATGACAAGAGGTCATAAAAAAAGCAGGCAGACACTGTTTGCCTTGGCCTCCTGGATACGTATTATTTTCCTGGGATGCAAGCTCTGGCCCCAAGCTGAAGGCACAGATGCACAAACGGAGACGGGGCCACCTTGCCAACACGGGGTTTGTTTCGGAAGAAACTCCTCACCCGGCGTTTCCATGCGGGAAGGAGACGGTGGGGCAGCAAAGCCAGAGCTGCTGGATGGTGCTTGGAAAGCAATGGCCAAATCCTTCAAGCCTGGGATGCGTGCATGGGATCCATGCAGCACCCCAAAAAATCCATATGGGGAGATGGGCAAGGTCTAAGCTCCTTATGGTCTTCCCATGTTCTCCATCCATCCATACCATGCTCACCTCCATCAGCTACAAGGCAGGTCACATATAGATATAGGGACTGCGCAAAAGGCTCCATCTCCATCCCCTGCACCAGCAGCAGCGCTGCTGACCCCTCTGCTCCTGCCATTGCTGGATGCTGCTGTCTTCAGAGACCCACAAAGCTTTGATTGTGTTTAATTAAGTGACTGCAAGCTGATTAACACAACAATAACCCTGTTTCCAAACACTGGGCTTCAAGCAACTCACCCCAGTGACAGAACCACACTGTCCCTATGAAAGGGAGAATTTCATTATCAGTTACCAATTACAATACAGAATTGTACAAAATCTTCTTTTTTTTTAAAAGCACAGCTAATGTGACATAAAATACCCACTCAATTTCAATCCAAGCATAGGGAGGATTTTTTTTTCCTTGCTTGAAAGACCAGACTGTTTCATCCTTTGAAGTTAATTATAACTATTTTGCTTTATACATCACTTGCTCAGGAAGTTACAAGCCTTCGAGATCTCCCTGGTTTATTTGGTACCGAGACAGACTGAGGTTTGAAAGTCACAGCTGTCACAAGCCCAGCTTCCATTAGGAAGATTAATCTTCCCCAAGATGCATCTATGGGAAGGTCTGAATCACAGGGTTGGATCCTGCTGCCGGTTACAGAGCATCAACAGAATTGCATGAAGATGAGGAAAAGCAAAGCTGGGTTGGTGAGCATCAAACCTCCTGCTGTGGGACCGGATGGGAGCAAGACAGTAGAAAACCAGCTCTTTGGGACATTTCAGCAGAATATTTATGCCCCATGTAGCAAAGCAGAGCCCTGGTCTGGTGCTGGGTCTGCCAGGCACCAGGGCAAGTCAATAACTGATTAATAATAAACTGATTAATAATCAAACTGTGATTGGAAAAGTCAACTAAGCATCTACCAGTGGTCGTGCCTATGTGGTGAGATGGGAAAGCTTCAGCTGCTGGTCCCTGGGATGCTCACGGAGACCCACTGCTGCTCTGGGGTGTGCCATGGCACATATTGCAGCCTCCATCCCTAAATTAGGGGAACCTCCCGATTCCTCATTACTAAATGAACTCAAGTAACAAAGCAATGAGGGAACAGCCCATCCCATGGCAAACACCAGGCACTGCTGGGACAAACAGCTTGTGAACAAGCCCCTGCAAACAGCCTGCACCTCCTTTTTCGCCCCCACTTGCCCTCCATCCACAGGAGCAAAATGATTTCACTTTGGGCTTTTAATAAAAAGAGAAAAGCATCTAACACATTGAATCAGGGTCACGCCATCCTTCCCAGGCACCACGTTAAGAACACAGGCAGCACCTACATGGAAGAAATACATTTAAGCTGCCAGATCACAGACCAATTCAAAGCAAACCCTGAAGAGTCACCAGGTAGTTCTTAGATACTCCTACACACACAGACACCAAAGGGACAGAAGAAACTGCCTGGCAGGGGTGGAACTGGAACTGCTCTAAATGAAGGGCTGCGCTCATGGTGGAGTTGGTACTAAGAGGTATCAGTGTGCAAAGTCTCCTGCCTGTCTCTGCTGCCTGCAACTTGCAGGCAAATATAACCAAGAGCAGATTTTCTGCTGGTGCAGTATCTGCTGGTGGGTTTTCTAGGTGCACCTCAAAGGCAGAGGACTTTCAGCAATGGCCAAGCTGAAAATGGGGGAGAGAATCATGGGTGGTGAGGTTCAGCTCTAGGTTAGTGCAATAAGAGCTTCACCACTACTACAACACCTGATCTTGAACCACGCGTGGAAAGAGGTGGCGGTCTTCAACCAGCTGCAAGCCACTGCAACGAGGCTTTGGGGGACGTAATGCTTGCTTTGGTTTGGGTTTTCTGCCTGCCAAGTCAGGCCTGTCTCCTTCAGGGACCCAGGTCAGGAGCCCGAGTTACAACTCAAATGTATCTGCAGTAAACACTGCTAAATTCAGAAGATGCAGAGAGATGCTGGTCTTTAATTTAGGGAACCTGCAATAAGGATTAACATTACCTTTTCCTTAGAAAAGCAGCAGAATTCAGTTTAAAAATTAAAAGGCAGCAGCTCATAAGCTATTAGCATACACTTTCCACTGCATGAGGCTGTCATCAACAAAATAACTATAAACCTTTTTTTTAAAGCACCATCTTTACAGAATTATTCTGCCTCTGGACTCCATTGAGTTTGCAGTGCCCTGTATTTGTTTCCCAGCTGAGACAATTGCAAGTTAAGCGTTCGCTGGCATTGTTGCTGTTACAGGGATTGTGCAGCTAAATAATTCAGTAACCAATTACTGTTTAACAATATCACTCTCCATCATTTGAGTACCGACCTGTCATCCAGGCCAAGAGACTCCAGCAAAAAGGAATCTGCAAGAAGCCTTCGTTTGATGCAAAGACATTGTCTTGTGCACTTCTTCTGTGTAAAATACAATTTATTGACTGAAAGACAAGGTATACGGCGCATTTTATTGCTTGCTAAATGAGGGCTGTAATGAATTGCCACTTGCCTCTAGGTCATTTGTTTGACTGCCACCTAAGCAAACCGGTAAGGCCAAAAGGTCCTGCCCATGGGATGGTTCCTTGGTGAAATGAACTGCTGATCAGCTCAAGAAAAATAGAAAGCAGGACAGCCTAATGCTGATTCTGTGCCCAGATCAGGAAATCTAGATTTCTTCCTTGTCCCCAAAATGTACAAGACACCACTGTACTTGAAAACTTCACCATCAGCATCAGGGCCACTGCACCAAGCCAGCTCTCCAGCAAGGGCAACCAGTGCTCTTCAGCTCAGACTCATCCTGCTCAGGACCTGGTCCTCCCAGTCTGCCTCTGTGCCTGGACCAGGACCTAAAAATACAGCTGCTCTCATTTTTAAAGACTCATCGATGCACAGCATGCATGACCAGCTCCCCTCTTGGCTATGGGACGGGAGCTTATTTAAGGGCTAAACCTGATCTTCTTCATGCAGGGCATCACCAGAGCTTACCCGGCCCATCTCCACCACCGCAGCTCAGCAGAGAAACATTCCTGGTTTTTAAAGATATCCCTCCTGCCTCCTTGGTTCCTCAGTTGCATGGCTTTAAAGCTTTCTTCTGCACAGCTATAAAAGGGTGTGAGAAAACTTGGAAAGGAAACTCTGGGTGGTACAGACAACTGGAACAAGGAGCAACCTGTGCCCGGGGCAGGGGAGGGGGTGGCAGAGCCCACACGGTGCCATGCTGAATAGCTGCTGGGAAGGAAATGACACACGGCACTATCCTGCTTTTGTCCAAGGGTGAGACCGAAACGCTCCAGAAAAAAAAAAGAAGAAAAAAAAAAAGGAAAACAGAAAGGGATTATTCTGGCTTGTGCCGCTCCCTCCTCTCCCCTCCCCGCTGCTCCCGTGCAAGCTACTGGTGACCACCTCCTCATCCTTACTCCTGTGAACTACAGGGCACCGTGGCCTGAGCAGCGCCTGGTTCGGTTTAGCACCAGGCTTATGCTCCCCAGGTTTCTCCCTGGTCAGTGCTTTTTAATGAGGAATTATGGCCATAAAGCCACCCGGCACTGGGTTTGGCTGGCCGGCAAAGCCAGGGCATGGGAACACCCCGCTCCACTGCACCTCATGGTGAGCTGCCAGCAAAATGCTGGGGGCAGGGAGGAGCAGGCAGCGTCCCCCAGCCCTGTCCATGCTGCCCTCATGCGAGGTGCCACCAAGCACACCGGCCATGGTGCCCATGCTGATGGTTCTCCCCAAGCCCCGTCTCCCAAAGGGCTGTGATTACAGCAGAGTCCCAGCTGCATTCACCCAAAAAATGAAGTCTTAAAAACTTTTTGCACTCATCATTCCAAAGAAAAGCTCAAAACCATGGTGTTTTCCAATGCCCCATTGCTGCCCATGAAGTCCACTCTGATTTACCTCTGCTGTGCCCCACGCTCAAACATGTCCTCCCCTGCTCCCCCATCTCAGGCACCCCTCCATCCCAACAGCCTCACACTGTGAGCCTTCCCCAGAGTCCATCGCTGGGACGATCCCCTCCCTCCCCACAGCTGAGGCTCATCCTCCAGCCACCTCTGGGTCAGATCCTTCACCCACAGCTCATGAACCCTTTCCCAAATGCCCAACCACCCTTTCAAGCCCCACGCCACAGTATCACACATTTTTTCCATATCTCTCTTTTTTCCTATTGTTTCGGTACCTCACCCATCACATTCTCCCCTGTAAAAAGGCCAGAACTCACACTCTATTCCTCAGCCAAAACTACCTCTATATCTGGGCCACCCTTCACTCCTCTCTTCAGGCATGATGAAAACAAGCAAGGCACAAATGCCATTTTCTTACAATTAAGGTAAGAAGCCCACCCTGAAAGGAACCCCAAATCTCTATTGTTTGTATACATATCAACGCTGTATCTTATTAAAAACAAAACCCCAGAGGAACTCCAACTATACAACTGTCCATAGACACAAGTTCTCCTCCTACATCACACCAGCCCTTCAAAAGGGCTCTGGCCAGATTAAGTAGAGATGGGGACTGCAGGAGTCAAGAGAAAGCTGAATATTTTGGGACAGATCCACTCTTGGTGGGACTTCAAAAGAATTGCAAAAAAGTCAATAACCTAAAGGTAACTTGCCAGCAGACACACCCATGTCAGACAAGAAGGCAACTCCAACTGATGTTCCTCAGTACTAGTGGAGGAGTTGGAGGGACAGAGAGGATTAGCCTGAACAGGGTGAAAAGCTTTTGGCTGAGCAAAGGAGGACTCCCTGGCTCTCTACTCATCACACAGGGACTCAAAAGTCTCCTCCTTTAGTTGCCAGCACATCCAAGGCTTGGTCCAGTCTCAGTCCAAGTACTCAAAGCCTATGGTGGAGAAAAGTCACCAGGGTGCAGAAGGAGCTGACTGCAATCACCTGTTTTTTGTCTGGAGACACAGGACACCCTTATCCAGAGCAATTTCCCTCTGCATGAAACCTCCTGGGGCAGAGCAGAGCTGCCCAGACCCAGAGGACAGCACTGATCACTGCTTCCCAGGCTTTGCCCCAGACCACAGGCACATCCTGCCAAGCTCTGGGCACAGAAGAGAAGCCACCGAGTCCATCTTCAGCTGGTGCCAAACATCACAGCATCCCTTCAGCCCAAAGCAGTGCTGAGCCCAGCTCAGGGTCTGCTCTCCCTCTGCAGACACCAATGCTCCTCTGCCTGCACCAGCCATAAAACCCACTGCCCACCCCACAACTGGCTGAGGCCCTCAGTGCTAGAAGCTGCAAACAAGCTGCAAACAAAAAAAGTAAAAATTATCAATTGCAGCAGACACATCTAAGTCATACTTTTCTTCTTTCGCATGTCAGAGCTTGCTCCTCATTTAAGGCATTTTTATCTCAGCTCCCCAAAGCAGGATGGGACTCTCCCTCCATCTTGCAGAAAAGAGAGACGAGAGGACCACAGCACCTCCCGCACCCCACTGAGCCACGTCCCACCCCCATCTTCACCCAGCCCCAGTTCTCAGAGCCACCCTGCAACCCAAGGAAGCTACGCACGACTACCTCGCACGACAGCAGCTCCCTGTTAACAGGACACCAGCTAATTCAGCTACATCCATGTGAGCAGTGATAACTACAGCAATGCTATGCCTGAGCACCTGCCCCAGTCACAGAAGATGCCTGCAGGAGACCAAGACACCCTTGCATGGGCTTCTCCAGGCACCTCCTAAAACCCAAAGCTTCCCCTTTTATTCCTCTTTCAAACAAGGGTATCTAAACTTTCAAGTCAAAACAATAAAAAATAAAGCCAGTTCTCCACCCCTATCCTTAGTTTAATATAAACTGGAAGACCACGGGCTTTGCAAATGTATTGGGTTTGTGTGGCAAGTTTTGGTAGATGGTGGGGTTTATAGGGGTGGCTTCTGATGAGAAGCTGCTAGAAGCTTCTACCATATCGGACAGAGCCAATACCAGCCGGCTCGAAGACGGACCCAAAGCCGGCCAAGGCCGAGCCCATCAGCGATAGTGGTAGCGCCTCTGTGATATAATATTTAAGAAGGGGAAAAAATTGTGGCGGGCACAGAAATGGCAGCTGGAGAGAGGAGCGAGAACATGTAAGAGAAACAACCCTGCAGACCCCCAGGTCAGTGAAGAAGGAGGGGAAGGAGGTGCTCCAGGAACCAGAGCAGAGATTCCCCTGCAGCCCATGGTGGGGAAGACCATGGTGAGGCAGGCTGTCCCCCTGCAGCCCATGGAGGTCCACGGTGGAGCAGATATCCACCTGCAGCCTGTGGAGGAGCCCACGCCGGAGCAGGTGGGTGCCCGAAGGAGGCTTTGACCCCGTGGGAAGCCCGTACTGGAGCAGGCTCCTGGCAGGACCTGCGGATCTGTTGAGAGAGGAGCCCACGCTGGAGCAGGTTTTCTGGCAGGACTTGTGACCCTGCGGGGGACCCACGCTGGAGCAGTTTGCTCCTGAAGGACTGCACACCGTGGAAGGGACCCACGCTGGAGCAGTTTGAGAAGAACTGCAGCCCGTGGGAAGGACCCACGTTGGAGAAGTCTGCGGAGGACTGTCTCCCGTGGGAGGGACCCCACGCTGGAGCAGGGGAAGAGTGTGAGGAGTCCTGTCCCTGAGGAGGATGAAGCAGCAAAACAATGTGTGATGAACTGATCATAATCCCCATTCCCTGGCTCCCTGTGCCGCTGGTGAGGTACGTAGGGAATCCGGGAGTGAAGCTGTGCCCGGGAAGAAGGGAGGGGTGGGGGGAAGGTGTTCTGAGATTTGGTGTTATTTCTCATTACCCTACTCTGGTGATTTGCAATACATGAAGTTAATTTTCCAAAGTTGCATCTGTTTTGCCTGTGATGGTAATTGGTTAAGTGATCTCTCCCTGTCCTTATCTTGACCCATGACTCCTTTGTTATATTTTCTCGCCCCTGTCCAGCTGATGGGGGGAGTGATAGAATGGCTATGGTGGGCACCTGGCATCCAGCCAGGGTAAACCCACCACAGCAAAACCAGTGAGTTGGGTGATAGAAATGGTCTGGGTTTTTTCCATTGCATCCATTTTTGCAGGGTTAATGTGCAATCCCACCACTGCCCCCACCTCCACCAGCAAAGTGGAGGGGGGGCTGGGAGCAAGCACATGGCTTAGGGATTGGTTTCGGTGCCTTTGTCAGGTCTGACTGAGCCTCAGTGAGCTACAGCCCTTTTGCAAATCAAAACTAGAGGCAGAAGAGGGTCAGAAACAGTGCAGATGTCTTGGGTGACATCACACCAGCTTGCACAAGGTCACCTTACGGAGTACACCTCAGTGAGGTGAACCCCAAGTCAAGACTGAAGATCTGTCACTTCCATGTGGATCAGATCTTGACTGAGAGGGGCTGCAAACCTCCCCCATGGGGCTCTGCAGTGCTCAGCCTGGATTAAGGAGGATTCCCTTTTCCTTTTGCCCTCCCTGAAGACTTATCTTGAGCATCTCCAGCTCCAAAGAAAAGCAAAACCTGACTGTTGTCCCTCCAGAAAACAGCAGCAAGCAGAGGCACCGTCAGAGCTCCCCTTCCAAGCCCAACCACACAGCAAAGCCACCTACCGCAATCCTCCCACCAGCAACCATTCCTCATCCATGGAGAAAAGCTGCTCCATGCAGATACACTGCCTCTTTATGTTCCTAATGACTTATTATTGGTAACGTACAGGTGCAGCTAGCCAGCCAACCTGCCGTACCTGCAGCAGAGCCTCCTCCTGCTCAGCTATTGAAGGATCTGACCTGCAGGTAGCTAGATGATGAGCTTCAGCTGCAGGGAGGGAGGAGGAGAGCCCATGGGAAGGTGGGAAGGGGATCATCCTGGTGATGGACTCTGGGGAAGCCACACAGCACAAGGCCAATGTGATGGAGAGGTGCCTGAGATGGGGGAGCAGGAGAGGACAGCCCTGAGCTTGGGGTGCAGCAAGGGAGGAAGATTTAGCCCTCTGGGTCATCTCACTCACTTGGGTGTCCCCTGGGACTTGAGTCACCAGACACTCATTAGCCACCTCAGTCACCCAAGGCACCACCAGCCCCGGGGCCAGCACGATGCGGGGAGCCCTGGGGAAGCATTGAAAGGCTGCATGGAGCCGCCTGCTTCAGATTGCACTGTCTGAACGTTTGCATATTTGGAACCACATAAAACCATCCCCCATTACTAACAAAAATAGCTTAAAAGCAAAAGAGAAGTGCATCTGCAAATATTTTGGGGGTGCGCAAACCCATGCTGAACCCACCACAGTGGTTGCCAAAACCTACAAAGATGTCCCGATCCCCAGGAGTTCATGGTGGAGCATGAGATGAGGCATAGCATGCAAGGGAAAGGTGTTCAGCAGTGGCATCCAGTGCAGCAGAAAAAATGGTTTATGATTGGTTTTTTTTTTACAACCCGTACCTGCACATCACCCACCCATTCGTTCCCCTCCAGACTCATCCAAACACTCACTACTTGCAAGATGCTTCCCACCAAGGATCAACTTTGTTAAGAAAAAGAATAGAGCCCTAGGCAAAATTAGCTTTTTGTCTCCCAAACAGGCAATCACCTCTTGGAAAACTATGTAAGTCTAAAATGCACGAAAGGCAATATTAAGCTTTACTAAAATGGTGCCTTTAAAGTACAAATTGTTGCAACATGTGAAAAGAACATGGGGGATTTGCAGCCATGGAATACTGGGACCACTTTTTATTTTATAGTTTCCAGGCATACCAGCTCCAATAGAGATGACCCTAAAAAAATCACAACTACAGCTGTATTACATACAGCACCCCTTTTTTAGATTATTTTAGAGGAGGTGCAAATTAATTGCTTCCCTGTTCCTCCTGAAGCCCCCACAGATACGCTCTATAGACCACGCAACCTGGATTCCCAAGGTATACCTGTAATATACGTAAAATGTAAACCAAACCGCAACATATACCTAATATATGGTGGTGTGATGTGGCTAAAAATGTTCTTGCTGTTTATTTGGGACTGCCTACAGAAGAAAACCCTGATGTTCCTACCTACGTGGCAACCTGGGCATGCTAGATGAATATTAAAACATCTTCATTGCCCACCATCAATACACATAGCCATTAAGTAGACAGATGCAGACAGAGATTAGGAAACATTTTTGGAGATCATTAGGACAGGGCTTGTAAAGGCAGAAGCTTCAGGATGCAATGAACTGAAAGGCAAAACAGAGATTTGAGATTTACATCCCAGATCAGGCTCCAGAGTGTGAAGCAATAACGGTGGTTCTGGATAGCACAGGCAGCAAACTGTGTCTAATGCGTCTTCTTCAGACAGGCAAAGCAGGTAGGAATGAAGCAGGCACAGGTCTATGCAGATTCCAGCCCATGACACACTCGGCAGAGATTAAAAAGTCTAAGTGCTTTCTGAAGAACAACCACCAAAAAAAAAAAAGCCCCTTTGGTCATTAGTTCATTTCTTTTTATATGAAAAAAGAAAATAAGCAGCATCTCCTAAAACAGTTTCAGGCATTTCCCTCCTGCATATCTGCTCTCCCCTACAACCATCAAAAGAAGCGAGCTGAAGGTGAAGCAGTTTTCTAGGCGCCGGGAAGCACACAGTTCTGGAAATCCCATGGAAAAATGGATTCCTTCTCACACCTGAGCATGTCACACCCTTGACCTCTCCTGCCACAAGGATCACCAGCATGTCCCCATCCAGGACCACAGCTGGCATGAAACCACCCCAGCATTTTGCAGGAAATGCACAAAAATGCCTGCACAAAACAAATGCAAAATTATGCAGCTAATTTGCATGTGTAATTACTATGAATTAGTATGCAATTGGCCAATTAGATTCCCTTCTTCCATGTATGCCATTTCTAAATTCAGGCCTCATCATGGAGCAATCTCCTGGTTTGATAAGCGCTCCAGCCGATGGGCTGTCTCCAAGCTCTGCTCCTAACCTCAAAATCATCCTCCAGCTCCTTTGTGGGCTTCCATCACAAGTACGGGCTAAAAACATTCACTGATGCCAGACAGCTTTCAATAAATTCACAGGATTTTATCTATAAGGGACCTCTGAGATGACCTAACCTCACCTCAACTCGAAAAGCAGAGCCTTCTAAAGCCTACATGTGACATTTGAGCTAAAGCACGTTTTTCAGGAAGACACTTAATCGTGAACTAAAGATGATGAAGAACCCACTCCATCCCTACACAAGCATGTCAGCAGCCTGCCTGGAAGTTTATACAATATTTGGCACATCCAGTTAAAAGATGCAATGGAAATGCTTTTACTACTCACCCACAGTGCATGTGCTTTGAGGACTGAGAGGGTATCGGGGAGGACCAGCCATCCCCACCGACTTGGAAGCAGCACGTTTCTTCAAACTCCTTTTTCACCTCTAGATGCAACCTGGCAGAGTCCAGCCAGGGAAGAAATAATGATGGAAAAGAGCCTCCCAACAAGCCTGGTTTGAAGCCAGCCCTGTGGTACCAGGTGGGCTGCATGGATTTGGGGTAACAGAGAGCGGGAGGGTGGGGGCTCTATCCTGCTTCTCACTCTTCCCCAGGTCCTCTCCTGGGGCTGGGGACCCCAGTGGCAGGTAGCCACTCTTCCAGGCAGAGCTTCTTCGGCACCGGTGACTGAGAAGGTCTGGAGTTCCTCTTGGACAGAGGAGCCTGGCAAGCTCTGAGCCCATTTTGGGGAGCCCGGGGGCCAGAAGGGGAGTGTGGCCATGCCAGACCCCCTTGGCTGTGCAGGATTTTCCTATTCCTAGGGAGGGGGAGGAGGAGGAGGACAGGAGCACCAGGGAATGATTAAGTCCCATTAACAGCACTGGGGTTGCCAAGCAACTAGGAGGCACCTGCGAGAGACAATAGGGACCAGGGCCAAAATTGCAGTGGCACCATACGATGGTTAACCCCCACGCACCCACTGGCCGCTCCTCCACCCAAAATCAGGCCCCTGAGGTCTATCTCATGAAGGATGTTCACACAGCAGGACCACCTGTGAAGGCGAGGATGCCCCTACTCGTTCCACCAAGGAAGGCATCACCACCCCATGTTGGGTATGAGGAAGGGGAGCATCATCTCCCAGAAATCCTGACACCAGTGCCCCCATCCCCGACCCTCACTCCCCACACCTCGATCCCTGACCCTCACTCCCCACACCTCGATCCCTTTTATCCGGCACCCCCAGGCAATAACAATGGAAAGTTACAGCAGATTTCCCCTCCGACGCTGCGCCAGCTCTTGCCAAAACAGAGGAAACTCGCTCAAGACTGGAAGGTGACTTTAATTTCCTCCTCTGATTTTTTTTTTTTTNTTTGGCGAGGGTGTGATTTACTTATTTCTTTTCAATGCCTTTGCCTGCCTTTGAGGTACGCCTCCCAGAAGAGGAGCATCCCAATGGCATGCCCACCCGCAGATGCCCAGAGAAGGGAGGCTCAGCACTTGGCACAGCAGCATCTTCCTCAATTACTCGTGTTTCAAAGTCAGAAGTGCCTCTATTCCCCCCCTAAAACCAAGCAATCCTGCAGTTCAGCTTGGCCACAGGACAAATAGCTCCAATATTGCATGTTTTTTTCCCCAGCTCTGTAGTAGGCGCATCCTAGGGAAGCGGTCCGGGTCCAATACGGATCATGGTGTGAAGAGCCACTCAGCATTACCAACCCCGAGATGCTACCACCCTAAACTCATCCACAACCAGGGCTAATGGCATTTGCTCCAGGGCTTTGCTAAAGGCTCTGACATGATTCTCTAAAGAAGTCTCAGGTCTGCAGTTAGCTGCTGGTGTAAATAAGGTGACCTCCAAAGCTGCATCAGCAACTGCTGTGAAGACACCATCCTCCTTCTCCCTGCTTCTCCCTACACCGATGCACGTTTAAAACACACTGTGTTTTAACACGATAGTTTTTCCACCTCTTGCTTTCAGCTGGGATTGCACGCTTAAAACAAGAACAAACAGGTATTCTGCAAGGATGGCTGGCCATTTCTTTACAATTCAAAGCCTGATAAAGGTAACGGGCTTAGAATAACCCCGCACGCACAGTCCCGGAGAAGGTCTGCTCCTGAAATCAATGGACTAGCCAGGCGAGTAAAATCACTCACACTTGGAAGTGTCATGAGCTCGGTCCATAATAAAAGACATAAAAAAAGGCATCAAAACATAACACAGGTGGTGCTGCAGGAGTAACATACATACGCATACAGATGAAGCTGCTCAAGTGGGATACTCAAATTGCATCAACATCACAAAAAGTGAGGTTAACAACCTCTTTTTCATATTTTGAAGGGGAATCATAAGACAAGTTATTTGTAAACTGACACTAAATTAATTTATAAGTTGATGTTTATTTTGTGAAGCTCATCATTATTACGGGTCACTTTAACTTTACAACATGAACCTGGTAAATTCATGCATCATCATATTAATTGCACATTATCAAAGGGCTCATTTGTAGCCTTATCATTTGAAACGGTGATCGTTAAAGAAATCCTGCTGCTTGTTGCCCACTTACAATTTCACATGGCATCTCTGTGCTTCTCAACAGGCTGACCAAGTGTCGATCTTCTTGGGGGAAAAAAAAAAAAAAAGACTCTAAAATAGAGTATCAGGGAGTAATTTAATCAATCCGGGGCACCGGCCAACACCAGGTCTGCACCAGCACTTGGTGCCTTTGGGTTGAAGGGAAGACCAAGGCTCCCAGTACCAAATTCCAGCCCCAAAAAGAAACTCCAAGCTGCAAACATCCAAAAAAGGACTATTTATAAAGGCAAGGCTGACAAGTGGAACGCCGCCGGCAGACGGCAATGCAATAACAATGCTGCCTGCAAATCCCTGCTGAGCAACTTCAGTGACTATCATCAGTCATGTTTCTCTTCTCCTCTGTTTAATTGACAATCAAGATGCTTAAAAGCGACAATGAATACCCTGAATGTTTTCTCTCACATCACCGTGATTACTTCTGGAACTTAATTCTCAAGGTGCAAATGGTCACCAATTTTGGTGAATCTCCTGGACTTTAACCTCAAGCTCATTGCTGACCTAGCTGAGGTCACCATGCTCCTGCCCACCCTTTTTAGGTTTTACTTTGATCATGTGTTCATCACAGAGCAAGGCAACCTAAAAATAAATCCCCCAAAGGGATTTATATTTAAAAGTTGCCAACGGCTTCTTACTCATGTCCCTGTGCCAAGGTACAATATGCTCTACAGAAGGGCTCGTCTTCATTGCAGTCATGGAGTTCATCACCTGCCAATTAGCTTGAGGTCCACACATTTGCTAATGCTGATTTGGTTACTCCCATCAGATTTGATCAAGCATGCAAATCTTCAGGTCTTACACTAGGCAAAGCCTGGAGAAAGGAGAAGGCCTGAGCCAATAAATAAATAAAAATATCATTTTTGGATTAAACTGAAAAAGAGGGCAAGAAGCAAAATTTTCTCCTCCTTCCCAACCTCTTCCTCTGCTGCATGTTTTTAAAGACAATGCAATGAGAAGATTCAGACAGCGTTGGAAAGGCTCCTTCTACCAGGAACAAAGACCAAGAGGTCCTACAGGACAAAGGCCATCTTGCAGACTGGTAGATCTTGTATGCACTAGACGCAAAATCTGCAAGAAGTAGCAACAACAGGTTGGGAGACACCACTTTTCTCAGCAAATCAGTACCCTGTAAGGTTACTTAGAGACTTTCTAGAGCATCATTCACCCCACAACCCAAAAGGACCCATGTCCCTCTTGGGGGTGCTTGCATGGCATAGGCAAAAACTTTCAGATAAGCCAAAGATCTGCTGGTTTTTCCCACTGGAAAACATAAATAAAATGTCTGCGTCATGTTCATAGGGGGTGTCCTATCCAGTTTCCAACAGGGTTCATCCTGTTGGTGGACTCAGATTTCCCTGCAGCTCCAAGTGGAGGCAGCAATTCCACATTTCAGGTCCTGAACCATCATGTAGTTTTGTTATTAAACAGCCAATGCTGCCTTGAAGCCTGGGAGCGGTGTTTTATGTGCACGTGAGAGTTTATAGAACGTTTGGGTGTCATTTCTGATGAATGGCCCCGCATAAATGTTAGATCTCCAATCCGTTGCTCTTGCAAATACTGGGGTTTTTTTCTTATTTATTTGTATTGCAGTAATTCATTCAGGTGCCAACCACGACTGAGGCCGTGCTATCAATACGTAGGCTGACAGCAGCAGCCAGAGACAGCACCGGCTCTACAGACCGCACAGGAGAACAGGAAGCATCATGGCTAGTGTTGATTGGGAATGGAGGTAAAACCAGATGATGTCCCCAAATCCCAGGGAAAACCCTAGCAAAACAAACAGAAAGAGAACCCTGATCCACAGAGCACCCATCTAAGCCTTTACGCAGAAGAGGACCACAGAAGCCCCATCACAGGCAGAACAAGGAGTCTTAGACAGACCTTTCATATTGAAATGTGTGTCTCACCAAAACACCTGGATCACGACAAGAGCAACTAAAGGCCATCAGCTCATGCCTCTGCAAAGCCAGTCCCAGATAAAGCTGTCCTAGCTGGGACAGCCTCCTTATCCACCCCTGAGACCTGCTTCCCTGCAGGAATAAGCACACCCAACACATGCTCCAGCATTGGTTTGTACAGACCGGCAGTATGAGATGCTATCAGCCTGTACCGCTCCTCTTCTCTACAAGAGTGCCCCGAAGCAGCATGCAAGCCCTGCTGCTGGTGAGCAAGACAGAAGCAGTGGGTGGATTTGCAATATCCTGGCTCTGGTCTGGCAAGGTGAGGACCTGCACCATCCTTGACAAAGCCAACATGCTGTGCAGAAGCAGGCTGACATGGCCTATCAGCACCTTTGGGGATGTGGGCTAACTCCACATCTGTGGCCAGGCACTGTGTCACCTCCTTTACATGTGCCAGATGTTTGTCCCACTGCGTGAAGGACCATGTGTGTGGACGACCATGGTGTGTCACACCACGGGTGACAGCGAGCTGCTGCAACCTCAAGCCACAGCAGCCAAAGTGTCGCCAGGACAGGACGGACCTCCAAGCCACAGGGGTCTGCCAAGATCCTAGTCCTACTCCCTGGGAACTGCACCACCATCTGCAATGGAGGCAGAGCTGGCTCCTGGTTCTCCTTGCTACCAGGAACAGGCAGTGTCATTTCACCCTTTGAAATCTTTCTTCTAAGCCCTGCTCTTGTAGCAACTCCCTTTGCTCCTGGAGATCCAGTGGAGAGGAAACCAGCAGCCTGGCAATCCCCACCACTCCCCACCCACCTGCTCCTTCCTCCTTCTCCNNAAAAAAAGAAAACCCTTTCAGACCAACCAGCTTAGGCAAATAAGCCAACGCACCCCCTCCCAGCAAAGATAATGGAGAACTAAGATCTAGTTAAATAAATGAAACGGATTCATAAGAACAGGGAGGGTTGTTTCTTTGAGCCGGTCACAGTGAGATTAAATGCAGAGCTAGACCCGGATCCCTTTTTACCAGAGCGCTGTAAAAAGTGTGGCACAGACCCAGCAGAGCTTAAAATACACGGCAGGGCACACCCTTCCCTCCAAACACACCTGCCACTTTCCCCCCCACCACCACCTTTTTCTCTCCCACATCCTCTCTGGAAAAGCCAAACTTCATTCATTGCAGAACTGAACTATTTCCTTTTTTATTCTAATATTTCCTTTTTTTTATAGGCAACCATCTGGGAGCAGGGAGGGGAAAGGAAGCCCTGGAGCTTTTCAGACACAATTTAAAAAAAAAAAAGTATGATTAAAACCAAAAAGCATAAACAAACAAACCATGTTACCCAGAATAATGACGTCGGGGCAAAGCGCCAAAAAAATTGTATAAGCTTCTGGAGCATGGCAGGAGACGA
This sequence comes from Pandion haliaetus, assembly GCA_013401275.1. Taxonomy (NCBI): domain Eukaryota; kingdom Metazoa; phylum Chordata; class Aves; order Accipitriformes; family Pandionidae; genus Pandion; species Pandion haliaetus. Next base: position 28,610 of record VYZV01041678.1, on the reverse strand, counting down.
GAACGGAGAGTCCTTACTGCCGATGAGAGCGTGCTGCTGCGGTGGGATGGTGGCTGGGACAGCAGGGATGTTCTGGGCGAGCCAGGAAGGAGAAGGGTTTCACATAGATTTAGCTGCCTAAATATGTCTTCAGGCACCTGGTTCTGGTAATTGCAAAGCCCCAGTCTAGGCAAACTCAGATCCTTTCGATAGGACTTAATTGCCCCTCTACTCCGCTCTGGTGAGAGCCCACCTGCAGTACTGCGTCCAGCTCTGGGACCCCCAACATGACAAGGACATGGACCTGCTGGAGCAGGTCCAGAGGACGGCACGAAGGTGATCAGGGGGCTGGAGCACCTCTCCTCTGAGGACAGGCTGAGAGAGTTGGGGTTGTTCAGTCTGGAGAAGAGAAGGCTTCAGGGAGACCTTACAGCAACCTTCTAGTACCTAAAGGGGGCTTAGAAGAAAGATGGGGAGGGACTTTTTTGTAGGGCCTGTAGCGATAGGACAAGGGGTAATGGTTTTAAACTAAAAGAGGGGAGGTTCCGACTAGATAGAAGGAATAAATGTTTTACAATGAGGGTGGTGAAACGCCGGCACAGGTTGCCCAGAGAGGTGGTAGATGCCCCATCCCTGGGATCATTCCAGGTCAGGTTGGATGGGGCTCTGAGCAACCTGATCTAGTGGATGATGTCCCTGCTCATTGCAGGGGGGTTGGACTAAATCCACCTGTACTGATACCAGGGGTTGCCCCGACCCAGGTGCAGAACCTTGCACTTGGCCTTGTTGAACCTCACGAGGTTCACACAGGCCCACTCTCAAGCTTGTCCAGGTCTCTCTGGAGGGCATCCCATCCCTCAGGCGGGTCAGCCGCACCACTCAGCTTGGTGTCACCTGCAAATATAAACCCCTCCGAGCTATTCTTGTTTTATAGCTTCATCATTTTCAGCAGCAGTGTACAATATTCTGCAGTGATGACAAACGGGGGGCACAGAGGGTGGTCGGCATTACTCAGAACCAAGCTGATGTCCTCCTGAAAAACAGGGAGCACACAGGGATGCACCTATTGCTCCTGCCCTAGGAAGAAAGCATTTAGGGGGGATGCTTTGCACCCAAGGGTTTCCACCCTGATGCACCACCCTAAAAGTAACAGGGCACAAGAGCCACATGAAAATTATGGTGGGGAGGAGGGGGATAGCACGCAGCATTGAGACAGGGCTAGCAGAAAACGTGGGCAGTGCAGGCAGCCGTGCTCCTGAGATACCAACACTGCAGCAGAGAAGACAAATGACTGGCCCAAGGCCACAACACAGTGAGGCAGTGTCCCCTCTGCGTGACTTTCAGTCCCTGCTCTGGCACAGGATCACTAAGGGATCCTTCAACAAAATATTATATTGGCTTCAAAATCATGTGATTTTACACCCATACACACTCACACATATAAACATGCTTTTTTTTTTGTGTGTCCTTCTTTCTCCTCTATCCAGACGCACTCAAGCACACCTCAAAACCTCTCTGAATAATCAGAAAAAGCCAAAACTTCGTATTTCTCTGATAAAGGAGAACTCGCAGGGGTTGACTTGACTCCAGGAGCTGGGGCTTCACACAAAGCAGGATGCTGCCAACAGTCCCACCCGGCAAATCAGCACCTGTATTTACAATCACACACTGGGAGATACCGCAAATATTTCCTAGAAGCTAAAAAACCCATCCCGACGATTGCAACGGGAGCGGGGATGAATTAACTGAAGTCTGTCACTTGGAGAAGTCACGCTGGAGGAGATCCATCCAGGTAATCCATCTTTCTGCTGTGTTATACAATGACATGGTAATGGCCAGCCCAGAGGGATTTCCTTCAGGAAAACTCAACTGTTACTAAAATGGTAAGTTAATACTGAGCAAGAACTCAGCTGCTGTTAGACCAAAGGATGGGCATGACAGGGAATAAAATATTACAGTCCCCATTCAAATATTTTTATTTATAAGAGCAGAAATATATAGACTTATCTGCAGTCTGCAAAGAGAGGAGGCTGAGATAAAAAGAAAAAAAAAACCTGCACACATCAATTCCTTCTTTGCCATTTTTCCTAATAAATAGCCCAGCACGGCTGTGCTGATGGGTAGCTGGGGTGGAGGAGGGCACACTGCCCAGCACTCCCAGCGACACAGGACACAAATCTGAGCTCAGGATCTGCCCTTTTGTGTTGATTAAAAAAAAAAAAAAAAAAAAAAAAAAAAAAGAGGAAGAAAAAAGGAAAGCCAGAAAAGTTATGTTGCTAATAAAGGGCTCTATTGTGCCATCAATTTTTTAAGCTTTAATGATTTCGGGAGGAAGTTCAGCTCAGCAATCAATAGCACAATATGGGCAGGAGGGCTCGGAGGAAATTCAGTGCCGGAGCTGTGGCGAGGGCTGGTGGAAAAGGGGGGGTTCAGCGGAAGGGGGTTCCCCTTGCTCAGGGCAGAGGGGGGACCCCTGTCCCACACAGCTCCCCGTCCTGTTTAGCCAGTGCAGTGCGAGCTCCCCCTCCTGCCACACGGTGCGTGCGGCCGGGGGACAGCAGGGAGATTTGGGAATGCTAGGACTGCTGCCAGGAGCGCGGGAGGTTGGCAAAGCACCCATACCACCTAGGATGCTCATCCCATGCTCCCCACATGGGGGCTGAGTGCATCCCAGGGATGCTTGCCCCACACTGCGCCCGTCCCAGGGATGCTCACCCCGTGCTACCTGCACCCGAGCTGAGTATATGCCAGGGCTGCTCATCCCACACTACCCCCACCCAGAATGAGAGCATCCCAGGGATGCTCGCCCCACGCTGAGCCTGTCCCAGGGATGCTCGCCCCACGTTCCCCGCACCCATGCTGAGCCCGTCCTATGGATGCTCGCCCCACGGTCCCCGCACCCAGACTGAGCACATCCCAGGGATGCTCGCCGCACACTGAGGCCATCCCACGGATGCTCGCCCCACGGTCCCCACATCCGTGCTGAGCACATCCCAGGGATGCTCGCCCCATGCTCCCCGCACCCAGGCTGAGCCCGTCCCAGGGATGCTCGCCACCAGGCCCACTGGTCCCTGGGCACCGTGGCCAGGGGCACACAGCCAGGCCCCCAGGTCCCCCTCCTCCAGGCAACCCACTCGGAGGGCAGCCAGCCCCACTCCTGCCCGCAGCGGGAACCCACGCCGGGAGACGTACCACATCACCAAGGCTCGGTGCTGCTGCCGGGGAGGCAGGATGCGGGGTTATCCAGGGAGATGGGATCCTGCGCCAGGCAAACCTAAGTGACACGGTGAAACAGCGTGAAGCTCTTCAGCATCAGCGGGGACAATGCCTCGCCCGAGGTGCCACCCTAAGCCCGTGCGCAAACCACAACCGCCTCTGAGTTTACACGGGCTCAGGCAGCAGACGGATAAATAGCCGGAATAAAAACCCACCGAGGGCTCCCCTGAGCCACTGGGTCCCTGGCCCCAGGGCCAGGTGCAGAGGAGAAGGGATGGGCTGCGATGGGGTCACCCCCCTTACCCCACATCTCGTCCTTAATTACAAGTAAAAGCTGATCCTATAAGTCACCGTGCACTTGGCAGCGCTCAGGATCCTGTCGGCTGCAGCGCAAGCAACCACGGGCAGCAGGAACTCCAGCAAAAGTTTTGCCACAATACACACAAAAATTTTTTAAAATTGATAATAATAACTAATCAATTAAAAATAATAAAAATAGACAGTAATCATAATAAAACACAAAGAAGCGGGGGAAAATAGCAGACCTGGAAGCCAGGAGCGACTGTGACGGCGGTGCTGCCTCTGCGTGATGCTGCCGCAGCTCGGGGACCCACCGGTGCTGAGACCCCGCCGGGAGAACCGGGCACCGTTCCCCCCCCCCGGTCCCGGGTAGAGAGGGAGGGAGGGGAAGCTGCCGCCGCCTCCCCACGCAGGAGGGTCCACGCGGGACGGGGAGGAGGGCGCTGGGGACGGGAAGGGCACACACATCCGTCCCGCCGGTGCACCCCCCCGGTCCCCCGTCAGTGAAGGCAGCAGACGGCGGATCCCGAGCCCCGTCCCCCCCGGTACGGCAATTCCGATGGGGCTGACCGGGAGAAAATGAGGCGGGTTTTTGGTTTGGGTTTTTTTGTTTGTTTTTTTTAATATTAAATAAAATTTAGAAAAAGGGCTTACCGTCTAAAACGAAATTAAAAGGGAGGGAGCCCCGGCGGCACGGAGCGGTGGTGGGGAGGACCGTCGCC
>VYZV01041678.1:0-23811 GCA_013401275.1 Pandion haliaetus | reverse complement strand
AACAAACCGCGGCGGACGGGCGGGTGGCTCGGCCAATCAGGGTGGAGGGGCGGGGCCAGCGGCCGCCTGAGGGGAACGCGGTGGCCGCAGCGCCGCGGGGTCTGAGTGCCGCCCGCTCCCTTTCGCCTCAGGGCCGGGGCGGGGGGAAGCGCCTCCCGCCTTCCCCTCACGGCCCTCAGGGGCTTTCCGAGGGGGAATAACGGCCACCGATACGAGTGGGGGCTGTCGCCGCGATGCACGGGCGGGACGTGGAGGCGTGATCCCCTCATCCCCCCCCGCAGCTGTGCCTGAGGGAGCACGGGGGGAACCTGCCCTGTGACTGGGCTGCGGAGTGGCACCAGGCCCTGGCACAGCAAACGGCTAGAGTTTGGGGAAGCCGGTGCTGTTGGGAAGGGGGAGCTCCCCGGCATCCACCTTCACGCCCCATGCCACAGGTCACTCGCCTTTGCCGCTGAGGGGGTTTTGCAGGACTGACTCTGCAAAGGCCATGCCCTCTGAAGAAAAACTGAAGTGAGCTGTCCTGTCCTGGACTGTTAGCTAAGTCAAGCCGAATATACCCTCAGATGGGAAATAAACCCAAACTACAGAGTGGCAGGGCTGCTCCAGCATCATCCCGCTCCGAGACACCCAGGCCCCACTCACAGGCAAGAGCATGCTGGAGTGGGATACAGTCTCATGGCATTGCCCTGGCCCTCCCAGGGATCTAGCAGGTCTGGATCCTCTCTGCATCCCCTTCCTAATTGCCCCTGCCTGCCTGTGTTCTCCAGTGCCCTGGGAAAGGGGATTTAAGATAAAGTTTTTCTCCTGAAAAAAAAAAAAAAACCAACTTCCTGAAAGGATCAGTTTCCACGTTCGTGTGGATCACAAGCTTAGGGTGCCACCTGCCCTGTGTTTTGTCATATGAACATCATCCTTGAAGCCGAACTGACAAAACTGGGGGATGATCCTGTATCACTCCTCAGCCTCTTAACCGTTGGGCTGTGGGAGAATACAACCTGACTTGCAGAGAAAGTGGGCAAAGAATGTGCCTAAATCCAGCTCATGCCATGAAATCAGGATAGCAAGAAGCCTCCTTTATACGTTTAGACAACTTGGTCCCAAAACTGTTATTCCAAAGGAATAAATATCAAGGTCCTGACACCAGGTGTTTTTTGATGGTTGCTTTGTTTGGCAGGCTGTTGTTTTGGGGATTTGGGATTTTTAAAATTTTTTTTTTTTTTAATTCAGACCTAGCCAGAATCACAATTTGGTTTTATGTCGACTGGCAGCCTACCCCATCATCAGGCTTCCATGCTTTCTCACTGGGTGCTTGAATGCAGTTGGCACGATGCTGAGTCATGGAAGAACATTGTCAGCCTAAACTCTAAGCAGTTGAGTCTTCACCCTCAATATCGGCTATTTGGGGGAGGGGGGTGTCCTCACTGTGCATTTAGAACATTTCCAGCATATTTGCACACTATTTTCCAGGGTTTCTGTGGCAGATGCAGCAAACTTCCATCAAATGTTTTCAATGAAACACCATTTCAAGCTGTTCCTTCAGGGTATGTTGTTCTGCAATTCATCTGTTTCAGGTGGAGGACCCTGGCACAAGGGTGCTCCGATTCAGCCAGGGATCTCTGCTCTAAGATCGAATATATATATTGCTAACTGCTGATCCAGCCTGGGATCTGACTCTGAATGCCCTACTTAGTCAAAACTCTCCTATTTCAATGGAAATCCTTCATTACTGGTGCATTTTTAGATTAAAAGTGAAGGTTTAAATTAGAAAGGGTAGGAACAGCTGCTGTGAGTTTTCTCTGCTGGTGGAGGAATGTGTGTTCCCAACAGAAAGTGGAGGCAGGATTTGGGGATACCCCCCAAAGAACCACAGAGAGCTGTTGCATGATAAAACTATGAGTCCTCAGTATCGCATGGTTTTGCAGAGGAAGGATGCGGGGAGTGGGCAGCCATGAAGGACCAGCAGCCCTTTTCCATCCAGAGCAAGTATGCGGTCCAGCTACAGAAACTTTCCATAGGGGACAGAGGGGATTTTCCCTAGGGAGGCTGGAAGCCTCCTCTGTCCTCTATGGAAAAAACCCAAGCTTTATCTTGTTCTCTAGATCCAGAGTTAGCACCTGATTATTTCTAAAATAACAAACTCCTGTAAAACATGCTGACAGGAACAATGTGATGCTACCCCCTGATCTCCCCAGTACATGTCCTGCCTTCAAAAATCCATCGAGATGATATTGCCTTCCCAAGCTTTCAAACCCACTGCAGCAAAAGCATCTTGGAGAGAGTGTGTGGCACAAGATAGACGTGTTCTAAGGACGCCCGCATGCCTTCGTCTGGCTAACACTCACCAGCATGGGAGGCAAGAGGCTACGAGGAAGGGCAGCTTTGGACAAGGCATGTCACGAGGCAGAAAGTGCCACTTGTATCTGCTTGTGATTATTTTCTCCTCCCACCCAGCCACAGGCAAACCTGAGATGGGACCAAACCAAAGACAACTTTGGCCTGAGATTAGAAATGGATAAAATAGAAACATAATTTTTCCTGCTCCACTTTGCCTCTAGTTGTGCCAGGGTGCTGAGCACACTGATTAGCCTTAATTACCCCGACCAACCTCACCTCCTCCCGTGCATCCTCAACTCATTAGTCCAGAGGCTCCACTTAAGCTCAGGCCTGGCCACCTTGCCAGGGATGTGATGTAGGAGCACCTATTTGTAGTCCTGCCTGGGGTGCTGTGTCTCGGATCAGTGTCAGACCTACATCATAGCCTTGTTTCCAGTCCTGCTCCTGCTGTTCCCAAGTGGACCCTGGACCCAGTTCATCCCCTCATCTTGCCTGGGACTCTTGGTAGATTTTTACCAGCATCTGGCCCTGCCAGCCCTCTTCAGATCTGGTGGGACTACATCCCGGCCAGCAAGGACATTGCCTGCGGTGTGGTCATCCTTGGCACTTGGCTCACTTTCCCCTGGAAGGAAGGATCACTGAACCTGAATGCACTGCAGCACCTGGGAACCATCTTGTATGAGCATCCTTCTTCTAGACCGTGTTCCCTACCTAGATCTCCAAGGCATGTCTGGCAGCTGTTGCAGCTGTTGGACTTGTGAAGACTTTGGCATGTGGTTTATAGGGTCAGGAAGATGTGGCCACCCCTGCCTTACTGTCATGTTTGTTCCACTTGTACTTACGGAGGTCTTTGGTCAGCCCAAGTAGTCTCAGGCATTTGCCCAGAGATTTGTGACGTGTCAAGTTTATCCCTCCTAAGAGCAGTAACTTGGCTCTGTTAGAGAAAGCTCAACTCTGACATTTGCTTGTAATGTGATTGAGAGTGTGGAAATTGGCAGGAGAGGTAGGGAGCTACCTCATCTCCATGCGCATAATCAATAGCAAATCATTACTTCAAAAGTAAAGTGGTTGATGGTGTTTTTGTAGGGCAAGACATGCCCTGTATTTTCAGTCTTTGATTCATACCGCTTCACATGCCATGAGACGGAGCTCAGCGAGTGACTCACATTGTAAAAGCTCTCCAGTTAGTTCGTGGTGCTACCTCTCAGCAAGTGTGTCATGGTTGCTTCAGCATGTCTGCATCTATTCTCCATCCCAGCTCTCTAAGCCTTCAAGGCCGTGTTAGGGAAATCCCTAAGCCCAGACTTTGGAGAGATGGCACCAAAGCACGCGTGGGACTCTTGCCAGAATCAAGACATTCTCAGTCTGGATTAGGTCCAGCCTGCATGAGGCAGGGTGTGATACAGCTTGGTCCACCTGCAGATATCAGCAAGCATGGACAGGAAACCCGTGGCTCGGGGAGCACAAGCTGTGGCAACCGACTCCATCTTGCAGGAGAAAGGAACCTCACTCCTAGCGTCCATCGTGTTTATGTGAGGGTCTGGCTTGAAGGAGATGGCATACCAAAAGCGTGTTCTCTGAATTAACATCGCCACATCCATCAGAGATACACATCACTGCTTCTGGAGTGTCGGCCTTTCTAAACGTGGTGTGCTGCCCATTTGAGTACTCCCACTCAGGTGTGGGATTCAGCCAAGAAATCTAATGGTCCTTCTTTTACCATTGCAACATTATTTGATTTACTCCAATAACCTGCTCATTGATTTTGGTCTGGAGCTGCCTGTTCAACAAGTGACAAAGCTAGATAGGATTCTTTCCTACTTTATTTATACATTGAGGATGCAGGGAGTGTTCCCTCACTGATACCTCTTGTTCTCCCCTTGCACTGACAGCAATCTAATTCTACTCGCTTCCCTGGAGCTACCCTGAGGTTTTTGTCAGTTTCGGTGGGATGAGGGGTCCTTGGAGAAGAGGTGGGAGTTGAGAGGTGCTGGAACCAGGCTGCTATAGCTGAGAGGAGGGCAGTACAGAGGAAGGCCAGCAACCGACTTGTGGCTTGTGAGACCTCCAGTCAACAATGGCCTAAACTACCCCGTCTGAGTTTGCAGTCACTCGAATGTTGACTGTATCCCAGGCAGCTGCTCAGTGGTTAATTACTGGCCCCCAGCACAGACCCCAAACCCTCTTCTAGCCATATGTCCCACCTAGAGCCCTCCTTGTACTTAGGTTTATGCAGCCTTAAATACTGCTTACAACTACAGCTCTGGTCCCTTCACTGTACTGTGATGGTGAATGCCTTGTAGACCTCAGCCTGGTGTGTGGAAGTAAAACCTGCTCAAGTACTAACACGCACTCAGTGCTGGACGGTGCGCCCTGCGTGGGCATAGCTTTGGCCATCATTCCTGCAACTGGAGTATATCTCACACAGCTAAAGGGAGAGCTGGGGTAGTGAAGCTGGTGGACCTAACACAGTCCAAAGTCCTTCAAGACATACAAGCTCAAACTATGCAGCCAGGCTTTGCCGGGGTGACCTGTTCCTGGTATGATGATTGCCTCAAGTTAATGCATAAAGACTGCATCGCAGCCAGCTTACTAAACGTCTGCACTCATCTGCAGGAAGGTCAGGTCTCCTTTCACTTTGCTTTCTCTCTCAAATGAGGTGGTAACCCCGTCTTCCTCCACTGATGTTTAGCCCAATGGGTCTGCATATTCAGCGTGCTATTCAAAGGCTACATTAATGTTGGTAATAATAAAGTGTCCGTGGGGATGCAGGAAGGCAGCCATGGGTGTAGCACAGGCTCCACTGAAGGCAGTGACAAATCTGACTTCAGCTCAATGCACTGACTACTCTGATGCATCATCAAAGCATCACAGGGCAGCAAGGGACCTAGCCTGCTACGTGCAGTGAAGGAACTAAAACAGGAGAAAGCCTGAAATCCTGGTTGTGAAGCTGACTGGAAGTAGAGAAACCTTGCATCCGAGTGTGAGAAGCTGAAAGCAGCTTCAGCGACAAAATGCTAGTTGAGCTCAAGAGGAGCGTGAAGGGTTACGGACACTTATGCGGTAACAGGCAGTCTTGGGCAAAGCTGAGCACGTCCTGTGGAGGCCAGCCAGCAGGGCTGACCTGATGTAACTAGGAGCTGAAGCTGGCACTGGATGCTTAACTTGAAATGGCCCAGGGACTTGAACAGATGGCTCCGCTTTATTTGCATGCTACTTGGATTTGTGAGTCAAGCAGAAGAATAACTTAATTTTTGACATTTGCTTCTCCTCAGAGCCCGGCACAATTTATTTTATACTGGCATTTACGTGAAGGATGTTGCTTTAGGCACAAAACCCATCCTGGCTTTAACCCTAAAAGGAGCCAAATAGGCAGGAACCATGTTCCTCCCCAGCTCTTTTGTAGGCTCTGCCAAGGGATATCACACTTACACAATGACCCAAGAATCAGGAGAAAACAGTCATTTGGGGCTTGTGGAAGGAAGGGGCAGGGTTGGAGTTAAACTGGACTGGAAAATATCTTATTTGTAGGCCTGAAATGAGAGACTGTTGGTGGATGAGGTTTTTACCTCCTATTAAAAATACCCTTCAAGTTCTGTGCAGTTAGTCTTGAGCATAGGGGATAAATTTAGTAGAGTCCTGTTCCTGCTGGCATAAACTTAAGTGAAAATAATATATGTGGCCAGGGCACAACATCTGCAAGCCAATTAAAAACCTAGCTGATGGCACCCAAGATGACAATTGCCATGACTAGTGTGTCTGTGTGCCACCCCTTCGAGAGGGAAAAAACCAGATCCTGCTTGGCTGTGCAGCATCTTCCTATACTCTCGACAGCTAATGGTGATTATTTGATAGCTCGAGTCCTAGGAGTCTGTTCTCCTTGCCCTAATGGCTGTGCCTGCTGTCCCCGGTAATCCTGTTTTGTCACGTATGTGATATTCATGGGTTTGACTGTAGATCAGTAATAAAAGTCACAGCATAGGAGAACAAAGTGCTTTTTCTGGCCTGACTGTAAGACATGAGAGTTAGCTCGGGTAAGGACGTGTGTGCTTTGGCCAATATAAACATACGTATTTTTCAAAGGCTGTATTTTAAATACTTAATAGAAAGAGATGTTCTTGATTTTCCCGTGGACAAAGTGCAGGTCTCCTTCACCCATACTTTTAAGCAAAGTATCAGGTGTTGTTAAGGATATTGTTTTGTGAAGGGGAGATAAAGTGGCCAGAGCAGGGACATCCATGCCCCTGGGAGTCTGGGGCTCCCAGTATGTTTTCCAGTTGTCAGATTCTCTTGCATTCACTGTGATCCCCCTCTTGTGGCTAGCCCAGCACCTGCAAAATTTCCCTGCCTGTGCCTGTCAAGGCTCAGTGGCATTATGTGTCTGAACCAATGCAACCGAAATATGGTGGTTTAATAGGTTAGCTGCCCCTCAGCTGAGTTGCTGTGACTGTCCTGGTGTGTATTAGAAGACAATCCAAATTGTGAGATAAAGTGCATCGGCTCAAACCTCCTGTTGACTGTTATCCCAGCTGCCTAAGTTACCAACCTGTCTTGGAGCTGCTGACCTTGTGTAAGCTCTTAACATGCTCAGGTGGTGAAGTAAAACATAGTTTAAACCACATTAATGGCAAGTTCACCTGACACATTTTTCCTTCTCCATATGCACAGGCCATGAGCATGCACAGGAGCAATTTAGCAGCTCAGCTCATGGGCCATAATTTGTTATGTTACAATAACTTGGTCACATTTGATGGCATGTTTCAGGTTTGGCCTGCGCCCTGAGTGAATAAAACATGCTTGGAGCACACAGTGATTGCAGTGTTGCTTGGATGCAAATAGGTCCCCTGCACAATCTCCTCTACATCCCATGTGGAACAAAAAGTCCATTGCAGTTCTGACCTCACTGAGTTGGTCACTTTGAAAATGAGACTGAGTCCAGTGTTCACGTAGAGGTACTTGGGTTGGGAACCATGGCGTGGGGATCTGGTTCCCCTGAGCTAGCCCATTGTCTCTCTAGTGTCTTTGGGAGGCTAGGATCTTTGCAGATTGAACTCTACTGCTAGCTAACAAGTGGCCACTTAAGATTAGGGCCTGCTCTTTCCTCTTCCTTTAGTGCTGCAGGGAGGTGGGACAGATATGCTGTGCTCCATGTCCTCTTCAGGATCCATCCATGTGTTCAGATCCAAGCTCCTGAGATCCAGCACCGAGACCTCTTTGAATCTCCTTGTAACTTTTCACCTACTGTTTTTGCTCTCAGAAACAAAATGCCTGATGTTGAAATAGCCTGCCATTGCGGGTGGGCTGTTTGTTAGACGTGACACAAGCATACCATGATGCTTCATAGTTTTCTTCATAATCCTCACTGGGCGAGGCTCGCCACAGCACAGGGCCTACACCAGAACCCATCCGCAGCTGAAGCACAGCTTATAGCCAGAGGGCTGGCGTGGTTAGCAGCAGCGGGTTTGTGCTGCATGGTGAGAATAAGGAATTGCACTCCCTCTCGTGGCTATGCTCTCCCCTACCTTTTCCTAGAGCAGAAGACCCTAAAGCTTCATCATGTTTATAGAGCGTGCCCATGGCCAGTGCAGGTCCCCAGCATATCCAGAGTTATCAGCACGACAGAGCCCAGCACTTAAGGCGCTGGTAATTCGGCTTATGGTTTCATCAAACTGTAATTGTTTGGGCAAAAATTTTTCCACGCCAGATGTCTGCCTTAGGCTGAAGTTCTCTGGGAAGTTTCAGCCAAACTATTTTGACCATTTCCAAGAATGAGGGGAAAGCACAGTGTTTTGCCCAGATTTTGAAAATAAATAATTCCATGAAACTGTTAGAAGACAGAAAAGCCTCCATGTATTGAAGAAAGACCACGAAATTTGGTCCTGCTGTCAAAAAGTGCCATTTGCCACTTCCAGGGAAGTTTGTTTAATTTTGAATTAGTTATAAGCTCTGCAAATCATGGTTTGCATGTGCTCAACAGATCCGGTCACAGATTAACAGCTCTGTTCTCTGAGGACTATCTACAGCAGGCACACTCCAGCCCAGGGCTGCAAAGGCTTGACTATGAAATAGCTCCTTCCAGCACTGGAAATAAGAGCTAGGGAAGTGAGGAAAGCTGGGGAGAGCAGACGGGTTCAGAGGTGAGTGCGGGAGGTGTTGGGATGGGGTCAGCAATGGGTAGGTGCTGTTGGAGGTCTCTTTATGAGAGGGAAAACACAAGCTGGCCTAGAAAGAATCATGATGGTGAAGCTCCCATAAGGGGTACAGGATCAGGCATCCTCTCCCTGCTCCTCCAGAAACGCTTCCTCTTGGTGGCAGAGACAGGAAGGGCAGGTGCCCTCAACATTGGGTCACCTCCTGAGCTAAGCAACCTTCCCATGCAAGAAGAGTTTCTTCTCATAGCTGTTACAGGGACGGCAGTAAAAGATTCAGAGTTTGGTTGCCGTGCCATCATCCCAGAGGCAATTTCTAAGGGAAAGAAGAGATGCCTTAGGAGCATGTCTAGGGGACTTTCAGCTGGCATGTGATGGAGATGCGCTGACATATGCAGGGTGTTCATGGGAGCGTTTGCCATCCGGCAGCACGGCATTGCAGAGATGCAGGGCAAGCTGACTGGAGCTCTGGGCTGCTCCCCCCGGCACCCTGCCTCTGACATCTAAAGCTTGCACTGGGTGTCTGGACACAGCCCCACAGCATGCCCCGTGGACTGGAGTGCAGATAGCATCTGACTCACTCTTGTCCTGGCAAGAAGATTGTCTTCCTTTATAACGCTGCAAACCAGATGCCAAAAAGGCACTTTTGCCATCCAGTGGAGGCAAGGTTGTTGAGAATGGAGGCGTTGACACAAACTGCCTTTGGGGGAAATGGCACGGAGCAGCATCCCTAGTTCAAGAGTCTGTCTGAGTTTAGCAATAGTCTCTTTTTCCCAGGCTCTGGGCCAGGGTAAATTGGCTGCAGTGTACTTTGGGAATGAGGATTTTGCCTCCAGGAGAAAAAGAGCTTAGCACAGCTCTGCCGGGAGTCCCTCTTAAGCTCATCCACGCAAAGGGATGGGTGCCAGTTCCTCAGATGGGCTTGTTACTGGCCTTCACTGGGTGTAGCAAAAGCTGCCGTTAGCAGGTACAATCAAGAAATACAGATGTGGGGGCAGAAGGGGTATAGAGGCAGGAGGGGCCTGTGGATTTAATTTGCTTATATGAGGTACCCCAAGCTGATTGAATGGCATCTCCTGGATGGGGAGGAGAGGAAGGCAGAGACTAGGATGACTACTCTCTCCATGCTCTGTGCTTTGCGAACACAAGCCCGCATTCCCCACCACGCCAAGTATTTTAATGCATCATGCAGTATCTGGGAACAATCAGAGTACAAAGAGCCTCAGCCCTCCACCCTGCCCAGCCCCTGCTGCCCTGGATGCATCCCTGCCCCTGGGTCTGGGTGGTGGATGAGGCAGGAGCCACCGAGGTCTGCTCTAGCTGAGAGGTCCTGGGGGTTTCTCTGTTGGCTGCATCCAGCTGCTTTGCCTGGAAGTCTTTCAGGTTTCAGGACTGTTTGCCCTGCAAGGGGAAGAGTGAATTGGAAAAGGCACAACAGCTGAAGTCTCATGATGCATGTGGCTCCCATCCTCACTGGAGAGGAGCATGGCTGTAGCTCAGGCCCATGGGCCTCTGAGTTGCCTAAACAAGGGTCTCCTGTGCTAGCTGAGATGTTTGAGGCCATCTCTGGCCTTGCCTTCAGCCACCACTCCATGACATGTCTCCTGTGAGCTCTGTGTCATGCCCACCAGGCTCCATCTCAGTACCTAGAGCATCTCATGTGGCTTTGGAGACCTACCTTTAGGCAGCTGAATTGAGCCCTTGGCATTCATGCTGCACGCAGGTTGTCCCAAGATATGCCATTTCTGCTGCTCGGCTCGGCACTAACTTTCTTGGGCTCTCCATTCAGCCATGGATGAGTCCACCATGGGAAAGGTAGTGGGTATGTTCAGCCACCCCTTCCCAGAGGGCTGCAAAGCTTGACCAGGGCACATGATGGTCCCAAGATCGGGGTCAGGGAGCAGAAAGAGCCTCATTTTTCCCCCTGGACTTTGACCTCCCCTGCACACAGATCAGACATCCCCAGTTCCTACTTGAGATGCAGTAAGCCAGCAGGATGGGGACCAAAAATAATCTCTTTTAATGGTTTTACTTAGAGAAGGTTTTTGTATTTAAGTTACATACACCTTTAAAAATAAAGGATTACAACTTCTTGAAAGTCCTGGGCTTATTACACTCTATTAAATTTCCTTAATTAACAAATTTGCAAATGCTACCAGATCAGTGGAGCAGTCACAGTCAAGGTGAAGCACATGAAGCCCTGGTTTCTAGAGGAACTAATGCACCTTTTGAGAGAAGCCGACTTTTCCGCAGACGCAGGGAGACTATTGATTTCATTTCCATTTGCTTGTGTAGCTCAGCTCAATGACTTCTTCATCCAGGACTCAGAGGAGAACTGGCACTTGAAATAACCAACAAAGAATGTTTTAATCTTCCAGGGATTAAAAAATGAGGTGTGAAAATCCACTAGTTCTAAAAATTTTGTTTCTGGTCACTACATACATCTGTCAAGTCAGGTCACTGACAACAGGACTTTCTTCGTCTAAGTTGGTTTTAAACAAACTGACATTTCCCTTTCTATTTGTCCAACACATCTAGGCTTCATCCCTGAGAGCTCTGGCCAGCAGCAACCCATGTCCATGCTGTTCGACTCTCTCTCATCCTTCATAACAGGGTAGCCCTCTACAAACTGCTTGCTGGGGCACAGATCTCAGGTCCATAAGAATAAATTTGAATAAACTCGTTAATAATTCATTTCCCCACTGCATTTTAGCTAAATTCCATTAAATTGTGTGATTTGGTACAAATGAGTAAATACATATGCAACAGCCATTGTTCTATAATGTAAAACATCTATGTTTTAAAATTCTGAAAAATGGGTATTCATTTATATGGTGACCTAAATATGTGTTTCTGTCCTAGAGTCAGAGCAAAATAGAGCTGGGACAGACCTCAGCTGTTCAGCTCATCCATTCCCTACACCCAAGACAAGGTTACCTCTGATTTCTGGCCCAGTTTTCATCTTGCATGTTATTACTGATCTCCAGTGATGGATATTCCATGATCTCCACTTTGATTGCATACCCACCTACTAACCAAAATTTAACAAAATATTATATTTAGTTGGAAATCAGCACATTTTAGTAGCTACTAGTAAACGTCCTAGGGGAAAAAAAAAAAAGAGAATTCTCATTGCGAAACAAGATTAAGAATTATGTTTTCAAACACAACTGCATTTGAAAATTTACATAATTTGTTTGAAACTGTCCTTGGCACCAGACCCCACCCCAAACCTCCTCACTCTTTATCTTTAACCTGGATCAGTTTGCTGGTCTGCTTTAGTGCCAGGACAACTGAAGAGCACAGGGTGATGTAGTGAGCTGTCAGGGTGGGGAAAGCAGAAATTTTTTAAGCTGGCATTACTGCAAGGGAGAAAGTTCTCGCAAATCATCCTGCTGCCGCTTCAATGGGGCTGCTTTGCTCGGCTTTCCCTTAACCCAGCAGGTTACCTGCCTTCACCAGCAAGTTAAAGTGGATACGAGCTGCCAGGGACGAGCTCAGGGTCTCCTGTAGTTGTAAAATGATAACAAAGCATTTTGCTTTTCAAACGTTTGTCTAACCCAACGGGAATAATTTGCGAAGGAATCCTGACTATACTTGTCATTCAGTTCATTATCTTTATAATCCTGTCCCTAAAAACACTTAATGGTTAATAAACCTTAAGGAAATACAATCTTACAGGCAAATGTTTTGGCTGAGCATTTGCTTCAATACTGGAAAGGGCTGGTCTTCTGTCTCTTTAATTGCCTTTTTGACCTTTTCAGAATATAGACTTTTACATTAGCCATAGGACAGCTGCACAGAATCAGTGACACTGAACCCCTAGTTACACGTCCCCAACAGATGCTCTTGCTCCACACCTATTTTGATGCTAACCTTTCTGCAGGTTCTATTACTCATCCCAGAAAGGCTCTTTAAAAATCCCAGGGAAGAGTCCTGGCATTTCCAAAATGTCCACAGGGAGGCCCAGTGGCAGTTTGGAAGAAATCCTAATTTTGTAATGCCAACTCTTCAGCCTGTGTCAGGACTGCAGAGCCTCATTTGCATGCATGAAAATGATTTAGAAGAGAGCTTAGTATTGCTGCACCACGTTTGTAGGAGATCCTCAGTCCTGAGTGAGATGGTCTGTGTGCGCGAAGCTGGCCTACATCTATACTACAAGGGGAAGAACTTCAGAGATCAGCCTAACGCCATTTTAGGCTGAGCTTGAGCATCTGCAGCAAAGACAGTGGGCAAATCTAATCCTGAGACCAGGTCTGGATGCATGCTTAGCTGATCTCATAGTCATGGCCTGAGTGGCTGCTCGTGTGAGCTGCCTTAGCTGGCTGGGAGGAGATGATGAGACCATGGGGATGATGAAACCATGGGGAGCAGGTGACTAGCAGACAGCAAGGAGGTGCAGTCTTCCTCTGAGGGGTCTGTGCTGGACCATCTCCTGCAGATCAATGTACAAGCTAATTCTTCCTTGCAAAATAGTGCCATGGAGAAGCTTTATACTCAGTAAACCATGGGCTAGCGCACCCATCTGGAACTGCTTGAGGAGACCTTGAAGACCCCTTCCCAGCTTCAAGGAGATGAGCCACCTGGCAAGTTGTTCTGCAGTGAGGCTTGTTCAGCTTCTTTCTCTGTTTTGTATAAAATAATTAACTGGTGGAGAGAGAGAGAGAGAGAGACAGAGAGAACATGTGAGTTTACAGCTCATTGCCTAAGCATTTATCTAGAAGGGGAAGACCTATCTAGAAGGGGAAGACCCAGTCCCTGCTCTTAAGTTAAACAGAAAACTCTGCATAACTCCACAGACTCTGCCTAAGGACCTTGTTTGTATCCAAAGGAAACCAAAAAGTTAAAACAAGATTAACAAGGAGAGATGACTGTGGAGTTTCCAGGTCAACAGTGGCCTCCTTAATGTCACCGCCCAGGGACCAGTGAAGCTTGGAGACCACAGATCTCAATTGTGGACCTCAGGCCCTAAGTCTTTTCATGGATTGAATGTCATCAATGAGACCAAGCATTCTGAAAGTGCCACATTGACATCTAAATACAAGTGATAAAACTAAAAGGAAAATTTTCATTTCCCTTAGTAAGTTCCCAGCAGAATATCCCCCCCAAGACAGAAGAGCGAGGGAGCAGGGAGTTTCCTGGGACAACACCTCCACAACCACATGGGTTCTGGCAGAAGGAGCCATTGCTGGTGGTGGCTGTCTTTCCTTGTCACTGTTTGGCTGTACTGTCTCTGGCAGGCAGTGCGTTCACATTGTCTCTGTCCTCTTGAGCAGCAACTTCAGGTCCAGAGGTCCAACTGGTGGTGATGAGGTGAAGTATAAATGCAGCTCTGTCCTGCAGAAGCTCAGGAGTTCCTGCTCTGTTTCTGAACCACAATGCTGATGTCCAGGGAGTGGAAGGCATGTCACCAGCCTGACTTGGTTGGAACAGTTAATTAATTTTTTTCCTAGTTACTAACATCTGTTGATGGCAGATTACTTTCTTAGGAATGGACAGGTAACCTTATTTTTGCCCAGTTCCTGCATTTTTTAGTGTGAAAGACCCTGGAGGAAAGGTTTGCCCTTATAAACATGATTTAGCTGGAGCTGCCTCCTGGCCTTCCATCAATGATATGTCATTGCAATGCAAGCCCTTAGATAGTGGTGTGTTTAGAGAGCCTTTGTTCTTGTGTTCGGTGAATTGATCTCCATCTGAGAAAGTATCACTCCCTGTCAGAACTAAAAAACAGCCCGTGAAAAAGAAAAGGAGCAGCCTGACTTCAAAGGGCTGTGGTTCTTTTCTTGTGGCCTCTCCTAACCTGCATGCAGCTGAAAAACTTGTTTGACCCAATTCATTTAAGGCCTCCTTCTTCCCCTCCAACAGACAAAGACACACAAACAATGAGCGCATTCAGGTGCAGAAGAGGGAGGGAAACCCAGAGACCCAGGCGAGGCTCTGGCTGCACACACCCTGTTCCCACAGATAGGCAAAAAGGTGGAGGAGTGACAGGTTATCTTGGGCAGAACCAGCTACATGCGAGGTCTCCTTGAAGTCAGTGGTGTGTGTGGAGAGATGCTATCTTTTATTAGGCCAACTGGTAGAGTCAGAAAAACTAGACAGGCTCTCAGGCGCGCAACCTTTCTTCGGGCCAGGGAAATACCTGAGCCACCTGAAGCCAGGAGGTGCATGAGATGTCCTAGGAGGGACAGAGTAAGGTAGAAGTGGGGAGAGGTAAATAGTTGGCTATGGCAACCCTGAGCTAGGTGTCTGGTGGGTTGGCTTGGCATAAAGGCTCTAAGGGAGACCTTATAACGGTCTTCCAGTACTTGAAGGGGACCTACAGGAAAGATGGAGAGGGATTCTTTATCAGGGGTGATAGCGATAGGACAAGGGGTAATGGTTTTAAACTGAAAGAAGGGAGATTTAGATTAGATATTAGGAAAAAATTCTTTACTGTGAAGGTGGTGAGGCACTGGAACAGATTGCCCAGAGAAATTGTGGATGCCCCCTCCCTGAAGGTGTTCAAGCCAGGTTGGATGGGGCTTTGAGCAACCTGATCTAGTTGAAGATATCCCTGCCCATGGCAGGGGGGTTGAACTAGACTATCTTCAAGGTCCCTTCCAAGTCCAACCTTTCTGTGTTCTAGGATGTTTAAGTGATTCTTTTTTTTTTTGGGTCAGTTTAGCTTCTGACTCACTACATGACATCTCATCTCTGACTGGCATATGGCCAAGGGTGAGACCGAAGCAGCAACCCCTTCCATCAGTTTAAGCTGCCAGGAAAAGGTCCTTCAAGGTCATTACCAGGCATTAACAGAGTGCCTGGGCTGGCAGCTGTGACCCTGAAGGTTTCCAATGCCTGATAACATGCTCAGGAGAGTTATCTCTGCAGCAGAGCTACCAAACCACTCCCAAGCAGGGCTGACTGCAGTGGGCAGCCCTTTCTTCCAACAGGAGCACAACCTCATACAGAGAAGATCTCTGGATTTTTTTTTCTTATTTCTATTTTTAAATGTGCTCCAAGCTAAAATCCTCATTTTGTTCTTCAGTGAAGCATGTGCCTTCATTTCCTCAAGATGATATTCATTCCTTCCTTCCTCCTTTCTCTTTTCTAAGAGAAATGTCTTAACATTTTCAAAAAGGAACTATTGTTTTTGCAGTTTAGAAATGTGAGCATGTCACTACAGCACTTATCTCTTAAACTTAACTAAACAGACCTAATGCTGTTAAACTTAATAGGAACTTTGTCACCTCTGAGCACTTTTGTCTTTATTAATGACTCATTGTAAAGTACATTATTGTTGGTGTCACTTTCTCAGTCCTGCTTCACTGCAGTTGGATGTAGCATTACCTCAATGCAAGGAGAGCTCAGCCAGGGATCTGCCCAGTGCGACGTAAACAGCTCTGTGAATTCTGTGTTGGATGTCGATGATAAGATGCAAGTAGAAGACCAGATAAAAGCAGCCAGTGGGTAGCAGCAATCAGATGAGTGTGGCTACCAATTGCCAGGTGCCAGAGAGGGCTTGGTGGCTTGTTCTACACAGACAGGAACAGACTAATAACTTGCTAAGTGGTTTGTGTTTGGAGATAGTACTGCAGGGAAAAAGGCCAAGGGACAAAACCAGCATGTAAACTGACACCTTGAGCTTTGAGGTGGTTCTTCGAGGCTGACTGAAGCATGTAAAAGTCTGCATTGCCCCTGAATACCATCACTTTGTGACCAGCACCGAGGAGGTGCTCTATGCTGTTACACACGACATGTGTGAACACAGCAAATAGAAATCCATATAGCCTGGGCCAGGCTGGTACCTCTCATGACCAATAAATCACCATGTACAAAAAGGCCTTTGTGAATCTACTTCATATGGGCTAGAAATGAATTTGTCTCAGTCACCCCCAATCACCCAGCTAGACCCTATTCATGGAAGAGTCCTCCAAGCTTATCCATAAATAATCGTACCACCAGTGCCTACAGGCAGAGCTTTTTGCAGGCATCAGTGAGGCTCTACAAGGAGACAGCACCCCGAGTGATTTTAAGCCTGCAGATCTCCGATAGTCAAAAGGATTGGACACTGAGATAAACAAGTTACCATCCACCAGCAGAGCTGTGGTTTCTATGTATATGCTTTACACCTATATCCCTCCAGTTAGTGACCACTTAGTAGGTTGGAATACCTGAAACTTGTTGTGGTCTTCAATCATGCATGAGGACAGTTACAGCTACTCAGCCGTGGCAGTGTATCATTAAGCTTCTCTACATAGCTATGCCTGTGCTTTCAGCTTCCTTATTTTAAACATAGCTACCCTGCATGTATCGGTGTATCACACCTCTATGTTCCTGTTTAAATGGTGGTTGCACCAGAAAGGGCTGGAGAGCTAGGTGAGAGAAGCTATCCTCTCTTCAGATGGTATCTACCCTGAGCAAGGTTTAGGAAGGTGATGCATGAATATATCTGTCTTGGTAGGAGGTGGTGACAGTCCTTGTGTCTGTCACCTGAAGGTTTCCCTTGATTCCTGATAATCTGAAGTGTTAGAACTCATAACTATTACCAGGCACTTCCAGAGGAGCCAGGGTGGGAAGACCTCCCCCAGCAAGCTCCCTGCTTGCTGCTCCCAGCTCTCACACTCCCGAAAGAGAAATAATCTCCTGCCAAGATACTTCACTCTACTGGCAAAAAGATTTGGGAAGCGTGTAAGAGAGGCTAATCCTGGCATTCTTCTTAGCAGGGTTTCAAAAACCTGAGCATGTATAACTCAGAAAGGTGTCTTTGGGCAGTTCCCACCAGCAGAGTACATTAGACTCCCTCAAACCCAGCATACATATCCCTGGCCAGTCCCTGGGTTGGGCAGTATGTCATTTGTTTCTCAGTGAGCCTTTACCCAAGGTCCAGATGATGGCTCTTGGATCCTCACGCCCAGTCCAATTCAACACCTGCTGCTCTACTGTAGCCTTGTGATTCCTAAACTATATATCACAGTACATTTATTCTGACATCCTATGAGTGCACAGGTTAGTGCTGCTCTGCCAGGCTCAGCAAAGGATTCTAAATATACCAGTGAAGGAGAAAGATCTGGGATGGCTTCCAATTTTAACCAAGGTCACATTGGTGAGTGCCGGTGTGCAGCGTGAGGATATTATACACAGCATCTTTCATGAGAGCTGTATTCCAGCTGTGTACAGCATTTCTGCAGTGCAACAGAAAGAGATGGGAAAGGATGACAGAAAAAAAGAAACCTGGGATATATCTAAAATTTTGCTGTGGGTATGTTGTGTAGGTCAGGATCTTTGTACTGCTGGTTATTTTTCTACAAAAAAAACCCCAAATCCAAGCTGTGTTACTTACCTGCATCAAATGGTAGATTCAGGCATAATGTTCTTCAAAGAGCTCAGAGCTTTGGGCCCTTGGATTCAGCCTAGCAGACAATTTTCCCATTAGGAGGCAGCCAAACGCTCCAGGGAAGAAACATACACTGCTGGAAACGGCACTTGCATTCCAGATTTACCCAAGTCTCTTGATGATGCATCCTAAAAAGAGCTCTCCTCCTAGCCACAAGAAAGGGCTGGGAAAGTTTAGGCACGGCCAAGGACTGGAGGTGAGACACATCACAGATGAAGGTTTGAAATCCCCCCTCTGGCAGGGGTGACTCTCTGCAACTCTCTCCATGGGAATCGGAAGAGACCTGGACTTTTAATTGCAGCCCTGGACTGGAAGAGGAGGCCCAGGAGGAGCAAAAAGAGAGAGGAATAAAGAAGAGATGCATAATTTGAGACACCAGGGAAAGAGGCAATCTGCTCTGGCTGAGGATAAGGCTCAGCAGAGGCCAGTTTATGAGCCTGGCAAAAAAGCAGAAGGAGGTTTTACACTTGTTGGCTTTCAGTGGGGTTCAGGAGCCCCTTAAGGCTGCAGTAGCTTCCCCATTTCTGCAGCGAGGCAGTGGAGAACCCCGTGCTCCCCTGAGAGCAGGTGAAGGGCAAAGTCTGCGGGAAGAAGGAGCAGGTTGCTATAAATTACCTCTCGATCTTTCGAGGCTCAGTGACTGAGAGCTGTGCTGGGGTCTCCCAGGGAGAAGACTCAATTAAACCTGATAAATGTGCTGTTGGAAATGATGCTGAGAGCATCCTGGTACTCTGTAGTGGTGTGTGTTCCCGTGATTATTCATTTTTGGTGAGGCAGAAGGTGGGATAAGGGTTAAATTTACCATCTTAAAGAAACTCCATCTTCTGCCTGTCTCCCCCTCTAAAGCTATTAGATATATTTCAAGCTGGCAAAGGGTTAGGAGTTCCAAAGACATTTATGCCTTGGGTGGAAATAAGGTGCTATGTAGAAGATAAAGACCTTTTCAATGCCCCAGCAAAGGGAAAGCTGTCAGGGGAGGTCCCTGAAACAGGGCAGAACAGTGTTTTGGAAGTCTTTGGCCGCAGGACGAGCATCGGGCAGGCTGCAGAGAATCCAGCTGTGCCACACTAATCTGGTTCTCTTAGTTACTAATGTGCTTTGTCAGTAGAGCAGGTGATGTTTTGTCTACTTGCCTTTAGTTTTAGCTGCCTTGGGTCAGCAAAACAACTCAGACAGTAGCGTTAGGAGACTTGCATCTCCAGATTTAATGAGCTGGCTCTGAGCCATCCCCTATACAGATAGCTAGCCTGCACTCAGTAATTTCTCCCTTCTCCCCAGATCCTCTTGCTCCCACTGCCTGGTGCTTCCACCTCCTCCTGATGGTCCCAGCTGGTGGCTGTGTTACCCTGCCCCAACCACACAGGGCAGAGATTGCCAAACCTGGCTCTCAAGGTCCACTTTTGACATAATCTTAGCTTTGGTCCAAGGCTTTGCAAGTGAGCTTAGTGCCTGAGCATTGGGATGGAGGTGCACATCCCTGATGGGGTGTCTACATCTTGCTCCTGCCCTGCTGCACTGCCTGCATCGGGAGATACAGGCAGAGGAGCACACCTCTTCCTGCCCTTGTGAAACCCAGAGGCTTTCCTCCATCAGGTAAAGAAGCCAGTTGTTACTAATGTGCCACACATGCTGGGGGAGGGTCACAGAAACTTTCTGTGGATCTGTCCCCAAGTCAGGCTGTGCCTGAAATGACCATGTGGCTTTTGGAGTGGCTGGTGTGCTGGAAAACTGGCCATTCACAGTCAGTGCCAAAACCATACTCCAGCATGCTGCTCTGGGTCTCCAATACTGGCTGGAGGACAAAGGCAATGGCACTGATGTTAGCCTTCTGTTATCCTTCCACTCAATACCTGAACAGAGGTTGAAAAATCGATGTCACAAGCCACAGTCAGAGCAGGGCTGGGTGGACTCTCCGAACTGAAGCATAGTTTTGGTCTAGAAATCATATAACAGTGTCTTGCAAATCTTCCAGGATTTCACGAGCTGGACTCAAACAGAAATGCCACAGGCAGCGCTGCCAACCCCAAGCATTCAAACACCANCAAGTCTTCTTTCCTTTCTGTTTTTTTTTTTTTTTTTTAACTGTGAGGTTAAACTTGGTTCATATTTTCCAGGTTTCTCTGCTCCTTTTCTCCCCCACCTTTCAGGAAGGCTAGAAACAACTGGTTTTTAGGTGAGGGGGATGTTTCTAAAAGGAAGAGAAGATGCAATGCTCTATACCCCTGGAGCAGGGTCCTAAGAAACATTGTTATGTGACTTATGATAAATTTGGGCAATCTGGCAGTGCTTCAGTCTGGCTCCTTATTTAATTGCCTGCAGATCCTGCCGTGCCATTAACACAAGAGGTCAAGGTACTGGCAGGAGTTCTGTGATTTGTGGGTGCATACTTAGCTTATAAAAACACCCTGTCTTTGCCTCCCAGTTAGTCCTTCTTGTTCATCCAGCTGTTAGAGCTGTTCTCCCCTATCCTGAGCTCCTTCAGATGACTCTGCTCTTCCTTGCCTTTGCAAAGTGCCTTATGCAATGTCTCTGCTCAAACATGCATTTGGCCAGCTACACGCTCACTGCAGCAGCACCTGGCCATCCTAAATACTCATTAAAATTAGTGTATTTTAATAATTGTGGTCCAGGAAATGTTTTCTTCCTCTGAAGCTTTCAGGGGAAAGGAAGCAGAGAGGAAGACAAGTGAGCAGAGCCCAGGGAGCATCCAGCAAGTTCTTTGAATAAAGAAAGAGCATCTGCCAGGATGCAGCATGCATGCAACAAGCAGCACACATGAGTCTACTGAATCCTGCAGCATCTCTCAGCTGCATGAACTGCACCATGCTTGCAGCTGGGGGATCTCCATCCTACATTTGTAAAGTGCACTTTAAAACAATCTTCATCCCAGGGACAGGTTAATTTTTCTATCATAGGACTTGATGAGAGAAATTTGTAACTCCTCATGGAAGGCCAAAAAAAAATATTCTCGTCTTCCTCAGGTCTCCTTGAAGATCAGGATTTGGGACTGAGGATTTCCTCAAAACCATGGGTTGCTCCTTATGACTTACTCCAAGCCTTATACAACTACTTTTACCTGCAAATACTTACTACCCTCTGATAACACAACAGGAAATGTCCAAAGGGACAGAACTTGGGTAAACAGCATTCAGCATTATTCTTTTCTTATTCCTGGATTATTGAAGTGCTGACTTGCAACTACCATGGGCTATTGTAGGGAATCCTGGTAGTCCCCGTCCTGCTCTGTGCTGAAAAAGGTTGGTGAGACTCACAGCAGACCATAACTCTGGTGTTGTGAGCAGCGTTGCATGCTTGGCTGTCACAGCTTGCAGGATCTGAAGGGTCTGCAGAGTCCAGGATGCTGAACCACGTTCCTGAAAGGAGAGGTTTGGGGGCTGCAGCAGCAGGAGAGTGCTGTCTATGATGGGTTTGGTGCCCGGCAGAGGGCTGGCTGGCTGCAGACAGGCAGTCTCTGGCACCCCTGTGTGGCCACCTGCACAATCACAGTCCGGGGGGGAGGGAAACTGCAGCCTTCCCCAGGGATCAACTCCCTGTAAAGGGGGGGAAGAGGGTGAAGCATTTCTGAAGGGTCTAGAGGGGAGCTTAAATCCTCTCTGTCGAGCCAGCAAGTCCCTGTGAAGGATGGGAGCCCTCTTGTCCTCCGTGCAGGGCCAGGAGGTCCTTACGGATGTGAGCACCTGGAGGAAAGCATTAAGTAAGGGACCAGGCCTTTGGGTTTCAGTGCCTAGGCACAGCCAGGGTGTGACCCTGGCTGCTGTGTTCCTACAGCTGGGGCAGGGGAGCAAGAAAAATGAGTCTTTTTTAATGCTGATTTGCTGCTATCAGCAGAGATATAAAATGTATCTACGTGGAAAGCTTATGGTGATAGCTGTAACCTGACTTAAATAGCAGAAAGCTGGTGTTAAAAGGCTATGGATGATGCAGCACTGATGCTGTTAGCTGGGTTTGACCCTCTTGTCTGTCCTCCCAAATTACTTCCTTGGTAAAACTGCTGAGAAATGAAAAATAAATAAAAATACAACTCTAGTGCTGCAAGCTGGCTGCCCATGGCTAGACAGGCATCAGGGAGCACAGCCAGGCACTGTGGATGGGAAGCTCTGCAGAGGGCTGAGTCCCCCACTCATGTCCAAGGTTAGAGGGTCCCTGAGGCCTTCCAGTCCCCTTCCATCTCCTGCTCCCATGGTGCCTGGCTCGGAGGCAGCGTGCTCCAGCATGGTGCTCCAGCAAGGTGCCCTGAGAAACGAGGAGCTCCTTCCACCCTCATTCATCTGGCCTCCAGCTTATCCTGCTGTTTAACCCAGTCCTCCCTCTGCCTTTTCATCTCCAACCCTAGCTTCAGGAAGGCCCTGAGCTGTATTCCCGGAGGAAGGGGTGGTTAGAAGAAATTGAGTTGGACGCTGCATCCAATTTGTACCTTTTAACTCATGGCTGCTGGGTGCTAGGTCACTTCTTACCATGCTGTTCCTGGTGGCATGCCTCCAAGTAGTCTCCATCCCTAAAGGGTTAGGGTTAGGAGATGATACCTGTCACCATGGCTGGGGCAGAGCTTGCTCTACCACCCTGAGCTCTGCTGCCTGTTGCAGCCAGGCTGACACCAGGTCTGGGGTGGGTCTGACGACAGTTGCACTTGGAGGGATCTCATAAGGATGTCTTCAGCCTCAGGATACCTTTGGGCATAGGAAACAACCCCCAAACTGCTCTAGGTGGGAGCGCTCAGGTCAGGACCCTGCCTGGGCACTGAAATCTCAGTGGTTAACATCTTCTGCAGTGACGGGAGCACCCTTGGCAGCTGGTACATCCAGTCCAGCTGACAAACAGCTTTGCCAGGCAGCTGGTGGTAAATCCAACCTGCTGTGCGTGGTAGC
The DNA here is from genome assembly GCA_013401275.1 of Pandion haliaetus. Taxonomy (NCBI): domain Eukaryota; kingdom Metazoa; phylum Chordata; class Aves; order Accipitriformes; family Pandionidae; genus Pandion; species Pandion haliaetus. The sequence goes on along the minus strand of VYZV01041678.1, from coordinate 1,063 downwards.
TGGGGTGGGAGCAGGTGCTGTGGGCTTTCCTGGTGTCCCCACATCCACCATCAGCCAATGCTTTTTTCCTGCTGACCATTTCCTTTCCCAAAGTAGGGCTACCTGATAAAGCTCAAAGCAAGAAATCTTAAAGCTTTCCTCTGATTGTATATGAATGCTTCCAGGATGGTCTGACACTGAGGTGGCAAAGTGACCCACTTGCTTGTCACAGTTGTGGGGCCCTGTGGTGGGTCACTGGGGGAAGGGACAAGCTCAGGGACAGCCGGGAACATGCTGTACCTCCTCGTTGGCTCCAAGGCACAAGGGAAGGACTTCATCTTGTGCCAGACCATGGGCAGGGAGGGAGGGGTGACCTGAAGAAAGGGCTGCAGGAGCAGAAGATTTCATGCTCCTAGTTCAAGTGCAGGACAGCTGCTGAGCCCAAAGAGCTGCAGGCAACCGGGGAACACGGTAGATAACGACATGTGATGAGACAGCCTGTCCCAGATGGTCGCTCGTGGCAGCTCATGGGGTGATTGCTGGGCTTCCCATGGCCAAGATGGCTGTGGTTGAAAGGCCAGCATGCCTCCCATCCTCCAGGTGGGATGTGCCTGTTGGGCTCCCTCCGTGCTCTGCAGGATGGAAGAGACATGGTGGGTGGGACCTTAGCAGCTCATGGATGTGGTCCTTCCCTGCAGACCTGCTGAGGTCCCACACCCAACACCCTCAGCATCCCTCCTGCTCTCTTCCCTTTCCATTGGATGCTCCGTAACACTGCCAGGTGATTCTGTGCCCATTCCCAATGGTGCTGTAGGGGAAGGTTTGGGAGACGCCCAGCGTGGGTTGCAGTGGGAAGGGACCTCCACATCACGTGTCATCTTTCTTCAAGTGGCAGTCATGGGTGTGCAGGCAGGATAGCAGGAGAAGCCCCCCCCCCTCGGGGCCCCCATGCTGTGGAAGAGATGTGGCTGGAAGGGGACACTGACAGGATGGGTGAGGATGCCCACAGGGCTGCAACTGAGGGGCGTGGACAGGAGTTCAGGTGGGTATAGGAAGGGGATTCAGTGGGGGCAAAGGCAGGGGG
>VYZV01041675.1:106261-139775 GCA_013401275.1 Pandion haliaetus | reverse complement strand
CTGAGCTTCTGGATAGCTGTGTATGTTGATGATGTTCAGTGAGGTATTTTGGACCAGGTGGACAGATTTTGGTGTCTGCTCAGAGGAAACACACTACTGATTTTAGCTAGTGTCAGGGCTTTTCTACATCTGGGAAGTCATAGGTGATGTGTTCAAAGCATGTCTATGTAAGATAGCATTTTATTCTGCTGTTTCTTATTACACTGAGAGTCCTCATTTGTATGCTGTAGATTTAAAATACTTTTGCCATCCTGTATCCATGGAAAAGATACCTGCTAGTTGCTGTTGAGAAATATGACTTTCAAGTATGTGATTTGCACAGGCCATGCTCTTTTTACTCCCTGTGACATCCTGGGGACAGTAAGATATGGTCTAGATACCTTGAAGCATGATTACTTTCTGCCAGGTTATTATTAAGGTAGGTCTGATTCTTGTAGCCTGTGCAGGAAGCACTTGCATGGAAACTCAGTGGGTCAAGCTGTTCTGACTGTGTTCAGACTGTTTTGTGGTTTTTACTCTGATGGCCTAAGTAGCTGATTTGGTTTGAATGATCTTTATCAATGTGATAATCTCAAAGTGGGATTGGCAGCAAAGCTACATTCAGGTTGTCCTTCTTCAGCCTTTACATGACCTTTTCCAGAGCTCATGTCTGTGCTCCTCCAGAGCATTGCCATTGTCTGATGGGCATATGAGCAAAGCTTCGGCTGTAGCAGCCTTGTTCAAGTCAAACTTGTCCTTCCCACAGGCTGTCATCAAAATGCATGATGCTTTATTTCTTTCTGCTTAGCTAACTATGTATGTACTGCCATGCATACAGACTTGGGCTTCTTGACAGACATTTCCAAATTGCTAACACTGTTGTTAATTTATGGTATGTTTTATGGTTTTGTTGAGGCATTTATTGGAAATTTCCTCATGGGTAGGGCAGCTCTAATTAAAGATAATCTAGTTTATCATTGTTGTTTTTGTACTTCCAGTGTGTTACTGGAGGCTCCTTTGGAAGTAGCATATGACTACTACCATTATGGTACTCAGAATCACCATTAGTACCTCCACTTCTCTGATTACTCCTGTTCACAGCAATGGTTGACTAATAACAAGCTCCTACCAACTGGAGAGTAATTCCAGGACATGGTACTGGTGTGTTGGCATAGAAGTTGTTTTGTTAACTTCTGTCTTGGTATCTCTTTAGATGGAGATTAAGGGCCTACCTGAAGAGAAGAATATGGCTTCCCCTTTCCCATTTGACTTACCCCATCCATTGCAAAATATTTTTTCTCGGTCTTCTGTGATGAGTTCCCTGGTGCAAGGAAAGGGAACCATGCAGTAGCACTCCACTGATACCTGTGCAGAATCCTTAGGTGCCAGCAGGAGGTCAAATCCATGGAACAGAATTACGAGGAGGATTTGCTCCAGTTCAGTGTGACATCTCTAACAAAAAGGCACTTTTGTAGCCTGTAGTGGGGTGCTTTCTGGCAATGTCATTACGGTAGGTTGCAGGAAAGGAAACAAGAGAAGAGCCTGAGCCTGTAAAGCACGCAGGAATCCAGGAGGGACCTTTAATATACACATTATCTCAACCACTTTCTTCCAGTCTCCTGGGATTACACATACCCAGATATCAGAAGAGATTTCTAAGTCTTTACAAGCTCACTTGCTGTGTGTTGCTTTGGATACAGTTTCTTCTGTCAGCTTGTATTTTGAAATCAGCAGGCTAATTTACAAATACATTGCCAGCTCTGATAGGTGTGTGCAGCCTTTGTGCCAGGGGAAACAATCTGATTAAACCTCTGAAACTCTGCTCTCTTTCTTCACAGAGCAGCCTCGTACTGAATCCGAGTGGGAGAACAGCTTCACTCTGAAAATGTTTCTTTTTCAGTTTGTCAATCTGAACAGCTCTACCTTTTATATAGCATTCTTCCTTGGAAGGTAGGATTGATGTCTGCACCTTCATATGTGCAAAATGAAGTAGAGAGAAGAAATAAAATTTTCTGTAAGGAAACAAAATGGGACCATATTATCACACATCTCAAAATGCAAATTCCATACTACCAAAGCAAGACAGATTGCAGTTTTATTTTCCTTTCAAAAGCCCAGAAACAGATGGAGTTTTCATTTCCTAGCACCACATTGGCTCAATACTGACTTTTAACAATTACACTACTAGGAAATGATGCATCCCACAATACTACACATGCAGGTCACTTCACTCTGTCTTTACGTGTGTAATCTGTACAGGTAAGTAAATAACACTGTGTCTTTTTCTTTTAGAATATAATTAGAATGGAACAGAACAGAAATAGAACAGAACAAAACAGGACAGAATAGAATAGAACAGAATAGAACAGAACAGTTCACTTGGAAGGGACCTACAATGATCATCTGGTCCAACTGCCTGAATACTTTGCTGCTTCTAGTATATGGTTTGGACTGTTAAGAGTGAATTATGAGCTATCAGTAGGGTTGGGTTTTTTCCACAGAAAATTATTTATGTATATATGTATGTCTCTTTCTGCAAGTCCCCTAAAAGCAAAAGAAGAGCCTTTGAGTAGGGAAAGCTTGAGTAGAAGAATCCATCAGTATGGATTATTTGCATGTGGGTAGTTGTGGGAATCATTTTGGGAGAAAACATGGGAGAATAGTAAGAAAATTATGTTTTCCTAATGAAGACTAACATTTTCACTGATTTCACAGAAAGGCAGATATATCAGCCCACATTATGGTTAAGGCAATAGGCAGCTGAAAGCCATTTTTCTGTACTGACATGAACACTTTTATTCAGATTTTCTCTCTTCTTCTGCATATGCTGAATATCCAACAGCAGAGTATTTGGTATTGAAATAAAACTGGAAGTAAAAATATACTTAGCCTTTCATGGAAATTATTCCAGGAATTCTCCAAAACATTTTGCAGCATAACGTCTTTTATNCTATACACTGATTTATCTGCTGCCCACGATGCAGTGAATGCAAGCAGAGGCAGACACATAACTCTGTCTAGGTACTTTTGAGTGTGTTATTGGGTTTTCATTGCTGCCTAACTCCACACTACTGACACTAGCATCTGCTACAAAAACATCTACATATTGATATACATGCCCTTTTCAATGCTAGCAGTTTTAGTGTTTGCATCACATTTGGATAGTTGTATCAAATGGTTTAAACATTACTCACATTCTTACATTGGAAATATTTCACCCTTGAAATGAATCAAAGTCAGATATGAATCTGGCAACTTTTTGCTTCTAAAAACATCCTTTATTCTCAGCTTTTCTAGCCTTGCAGACCAGGGAGCTAAAATAATAAAATAATAACTTAAAAATCCAGACACATAAAATGTCCTTGAAAGTTGACCAAAACAACTGAACAAACTTCCCAAAAGAGCTACTGGCATAATGATCCATGTTTATAAAACCAAATGGATTTGGACAGCAATGAGAAGTTGGCTTTGCAAGTCCCTCAAGGACCAATTCCATTTTTTTGGCAAATACATTCAGCATTCAAAAACCATTTGACAGTTACTGGAGGTGAACAGCAGCAGTTTCTGGACCAGTCATGTAGTTTCCAGTGCTGCTATTTGCACACTCTTATCCCATGGTTTCTTTCCTGCTTCACAGCTGAATAACTGAAACAATTTTGCAAATACAGGACAAATGGCAACTGGAAAATACAGGGCTTACAGTGCCAACATGGATTTACAAACACTTCCAGATATATAAATATTTTGGTTAATAGAGGTCATCCAAGTACCAGCAAAAAAAAGGAATAATTTGAAAAAGCCATCCTAATTTTGAAGTAGTGAATTCTGCACATTCAAGGAAAGAATACTTGATAAATGGGCAGACAGAAATCCACTGAACATCCCTCCCAAGTCTGAGAGGGGCTGAGCTGACCTAACAGCTTGCTGCTGTCAAAAGAAGACTTCTCTGTTCTGCTCTTCCTTTGAGCCTTCCCCAGGAGTTTGCTCCTTCCTCTTCCTCTGCACTGGCTCTGGCTTCTCCAACCCTGTGAGGAGCCTATTCAGTTCCATGTATCAGCAGGAAACTCTTCTTTTTTCTGGCCAAATTAGTTTTCTGATGAGTTACTGGGCTGAATCATCTCACAGAGTGATCAGAGAACACTGAAGGAACCTCACCTCTCTGCAGGAGCAGAGATGGGAGGAGGAAAGAACCAGTTTTGGGAGGGAAGTGCAACAGCGAGGTGTTACAGGTTGGGTCAGTTGCTGGTGGAAACTGCTATTAGTAGTCCCTACTATTTTGCTTTTCTCAGAGAGAAAAAAATAGTCTAATAATAAAATAAATGTCTAATAAAAAAAGTCTTGACTTTATTGACCATATCTGTGCTAGGTCTTATTGGGAACATAATTTAGAATATAATGCCCAGATATCCCTCCAATAGCCCTCTTTTCACCTGCTGGATGAAGCCAAGTCTAAGACATTTAATAACACAATATAGTCTAGTCCAGTGTCCGTGGGCATATTCAGACCACAACTTATGTATTAGTGATGTTATGGTTGTAACATCACTGTTATTCCATTAATACTGCACCAACCTTTCTCAGGTTATATTGGCTCGTGTGACTGATTCCTAAAAAACAGAAGCATGATGGTTTAATAACAATGCCAGAGAAGTTAATTAAAAAAAAAAAAAATTATCCACCCTGTTAATCTAAAGTGCAGCTGAAAGAGGCCAACAGAAACCTCAGCAGGGACCCAGGTTCTGAGCACTGTATAATGCAGTACATACAACAAATTCATATAATATTTTGTTAGAGGTCATAACTAATTTTTCTCCCTAATAGTTAAAGAGAAGTAGTTCCAGTTCTATGACAGTGATCTGTTTGACTTACTTACCTGTAATACCCAGGATTTAACAATACAGCTTGGACTCCACTCTTTGGATCTGCAAAGTCAACTGGGCAAAATGCTGTTTGAGGGCAGAAAGTTTTTGGTCCTTTTCTGTTCCTTCCAATACTAGATGAAAAATCATGGAATCACCTAAATTTGTACTAGCTGAGCATCTCTTCCAAAAGCAGCACCACTTCTTCAAGGTCTGGAGCCACTGCTAAAGCAAGCAAGCACTCAGCAGGAGACACTAAGAACTGTTGTTTGACAGTTAAAGATTTTTAGTTCTCCAAGGAGAGAATAGCTTTGCATGGTCCACTCAGTTATATACATTAAATAGTACTCAATAAACAGTATTAGGTCTATCCTCCAGGCATAAACCGTTTGCCTATGCAGCCAGGAGGAATTTTCTCTTCATTCTTTGACTTGGCGCACAGTCAACCTCCCCCAAAACTATTGAAATCATTGGAGAAACTTGGTAGCCTTTGCCTCTGTCCCATCCACAGTTGCACAACATATTAGAAGCACTAATGTGAAAATTGCTTTGTTTTCAGCTGATTCTGACCTCTGCAGAGAATTAGCTGGTAGGCTTAAAAGGCTGGCGGTATGATACAGTCTCATATGTTCCCATGAGTTTTTATTATTTAAAAAAAATAGAGAATGGCACTTAATTTCGTTTAAGTAATTTATTTAATACCATTTCTAGACTTTAAGAAATGCTTTAAAACTCAGCATTATTTCTGTTTAACTTTTTGTTTCTTTTTTTCTGTAGTGCCACCCAAGTGGATGCCTTATTGATCTCTGTATGCAAATGGGTATTATAATGGTGTTAAAGCAGACATGGAATAATTTCATGGAACTGGGCTACCCGTAAGTAAATGTAATGCCTATGCTTCCATAGGTCACAGAAGAATACTAAGTTTATGCTTTCCTTATGACCAGTTACATAAAGCAAGATATAGTAGTCATTACAATAGAAAATCCCCCCTAGCATATCAAACTCTTAAGAGAGATTTCCAGACATATAGAGATAGATGGTGTTTGGGGGTTTTTTCACATTGGACATAGTTTGCAAAAGTGAAAGTGTAATATAAATATTAACAAATAAATGATATATGAAGTACTTGATTTCATTAAACTGTATTCCGTGTTTTAAAACTCCTTAAAAATAAAACTGTAGGACTGCTGTATTCCATACACAGGAAATATTATATGTATCATTTTTTAGCTATGCCAGTAAGTTCTAAATTGGATTTCTCCTTGCTGGGTGATAAAAGATGCCTGAAAGGTCAAGTATGAGCTGGGAAAAATCTCACTGCTGGCATAAACACTCTCAGAGATAGAAAAACTTACTGACTGGTATATAGACAGGTTCCCTGGTGATCTTCAGGGTATTATGGAGCTGTGCTCTAGCTAATAAGGTTGAGGATTATTCATTTCCTATTGGTTCATTTCTTATTGATTAGCATTTAATGAACATGTTTAATATGATTAATATAGACAGTTGATGCTAGAGACAGTGTGGCAGGTCATCAAGGGAAATTAGCAAGTGCGAAAATATGAGAGAGACCTGACATTGTCAGAAAGTTTGCCCTTGCCAAGTTCAGAGGGATTTGCTTCGCTGCAGGATCCGCAGCAGAGCTAGTCCAGAGACGGGTCCCTGAACTGCAGGAACGTGTTGCAGAAGCGACTTCAGGCAGCCTCAGTGCTGATCGCATCTAGCTGTAATGAGAACAGAGTAAATGATTTAAATGCACAGAGTAATTGGCAATCCAGGTACTCAACGCTTGCTCGCTCTCTGTCTTCCCAGGCCTGCCCTGGCACTGCTTGCCAGGATTTTCCAGCTGTTATGGCTGGAGGAATTAGCCGGGGTGAGGAGGAGGGAACAGCAGCAGCAGTATTGATCCTCCTCTTTCCACTCCCTGCCTCTTTTGTCAGTTTTCATTAGAACTTTCTGCTACCTATTAATAGGGATTTTGAAACCTAATAAAGAGCACAGAAGGGGATTAAAGAAGGTGACTGAAGGGGATAGGAGGAGATTGTTTAAGAACAAGTGATTTAATGAGAATAAACTGCTTCAGGTGAAGTCAATCTCTTCACTTTAGAGTCACAATGAAAATCACAGCACTAAACCACACAGTCACAACAATGTGAGCTGCTTCAGCTTATTCTGATGAGAGTTGTATTTGCTCTCCAGACCTTTCAGTCCACCTTCTAGCCCTGAAATGCTGCAGGCAAGTGCATTCCTTTTTTGTGTGAAAAAACCACGATCATTTCTGCTAAGACCATGATCGGAGCCAGCACCATGTGGATGACCAGAGGATTTGGAGGCAATCCTATATTCTGTAGTAGAACATCACTGCACCTGCACCCGTGTGCTGAGACCCAGGCAGAGCCAGCACTGCACAGCCTCAAAGCTGATAGCAGAGAATATTTCCCCATGAGACAGCCCTAGGAGAGGAGCACCAACAGCCTGTTTTGGGGGGGGGCGGGGGGCGGTTGCACCATTTCAGGGTGGCAGCCCAGCTCTGGTGCAGACATGTGCTCCCACGGGGACCACAGAGACATGCAGGTCAAGTCAGAAATGCCACCGGCTCTTCCTTGGTGACGGGAAGCCCAGCACCGGCCATCCCGTTTCTCACTGATATATGGGGCATTGGCTTGTCTTCGGAAATTTCTGCCTGAGAGTTAAAAACTAGGTTTCAAAGGTATCAAAGAGAGGCCAGAGGGTGTGTGCTAGAGCATTGATTGTTTAGTGCTTACATTTTTAATACAAATACTGGCACGTCACAGCAGTGCTTCTGCTTCATATAACCACCACCTCGAAACCTCTGAAAGCGTGCATCAGTTCTCCTCTCTTGCACAGAGACATTTGCAATAACTAAGAAACAAAGTATAAATTATTGCTTCATTTGGAGGTGGAAAACTGCAATTTCAAGTTGGTGTTCTTCTTGGAAGAAGAACATACATCCATATTAAAACCACATGGCACTGCTCACATTTTACTCACAAATAAACCAGAAAATGACATCTCTCTGAATTTTACTAAAAGTCTTAGATATTTAGTAACACTGGTTATGGGTTTCCCTTCTCACAAAGGAGGAAGTTAACTGGGATCTGTCTCAGCGTGTCAGTCTCCCACCCACCTCACCCCTCAATTTGCTGCTTTTGCAGGAATTCAGTTCTCAGCCCTCTCACTTTCTCAAGGGCAGGACATGAGAGGCAAAGTCCCAAAGGGTGCCATAGACTGCAAAGATGTGCCCTTAACTGTCACACAGTTCATCAGTTGCAACCATGGTCATTCACAGGAAAGGCCTTTTTAGGCTTTTTACACACTAGTGACTGGCTGCAAGCTGCTAAAACCAAATATTTTAATAATTTCTTACACTTCCAAATTTTGGCTCGAAGTCCATGCTTGTACATCTAAATTTTTTTCATGCACATCGGAACTCTAGATTTTAATGCCCTGCAATCAGTTGCACCTACACTTCTTTAAGGAAGACAGGAAAAGCTATAACCTCTGTGGTAAATGGCCTGAATGGAAAAATAATCTCTAAGCTTTAAGAAAACAAGCAATTGGCCAAACCCTTATCCAAATCCAACAGCCCTTTGCTTACCCTTCACAGACCAGACCAGGCCACTGTGAAGGCAAGAAGCGAAGCATGGTCAGGGAAAGGATTGAAGTATTTAGGTGAGCCATCACCTTCTATCTTTCCGAGGCGAAGGGGCCAACCACAACTTTGAAGAAAATATCTGTCATGGGTTGGGTTTTTTTTTTTCTCTCCATACTTATGGTAAATCATGTCCTTTGTTGGCCAAACCAGTGCAACTCCCTGACCTGGAGAGGCAAAGGTGTTTATTTCAAATGTGAGCACTCGTTTCTCCTCTGGCATTCTCAGTCTCTGCAGTGCCACCCCTGGTGCCCCGACACATGTGTTTCTTCAGGAACACTGTCTTCCCCCTGAAGTCCAGTCCTGCTCCCCCATTTCCTGAGATGGAGCTAGCTCTCATGTCAGCCATCCACCTCCTGGCTACCACGCGTTGTCAGTGGGCCACGCGCTCCTTTCCGCCTTCTGTTCCACTGAATGTTTGGCTGCAGACACCATTCAAGGTTGCTTTTTCCCTTCCAGGGTTGCCTGGGGACTGTTACCCTGCACACTGTAGAGCCACGTAGAGATGCCGGCTCGCACACAGGAAGGGATCAAGCAGCATTTGCACTCTCTTTACTGATTTCTCAGTTAGAGAACTACCAACTACTCAACTATCTCCACACAGCATTGCATTCTGCCATATAAACAGACCCTGAAGTGATTTGCCATTCTGTGTAGAGAAGAAGGAGGTAAATAATAGATGAAAAGATGTCAAAACCCCTCCACCATTTTAATAACCTCTAGGCCTGGATTACAGCCCATCAGCCGTATCTGTTTTCATACCTATTATGTCATGTCATCAGCCATATGTATTGCTAACGCTCTATTTTCCTGTGCATTGGGAAAATAATTTTGCAAGGTATGTTGTGCACACTTGCCCTCTTCCAGTTTTGTGATAAATAGCTACTAATATTATTTACCTTGTTTCTTTAATTTATTTGAAAATGTAGGCTAATTCAAAACTGGTGGACCAGGAGAAAACTACGACAGGAGTATGGCACACAGAGAAAAACAAGCTTCCCACAGTGGGAAAAGGACTACAATCTGCAACCTATGAATGCTTATGGGCTCTTTGATGAATACCTAGAAATGAGTAAGACACTGACCTTTGTTCTCTCTCTTTCACTAGATTTTAATGTTGTTGCTTTTTTGGTGATGTGGGCTGGTGTATTCTTTTAATTATTGCTGTATGAAGCTAAAGAGGCTGCAAAATGGTTTTCATTCTCACATGTCAGGTGAGGAACGGGATTGAGTTTGTAAGAACCAAACCAAAGCCATGTAGCTAACCATGCTGCTGCCCGTTTGCTAACCTCGCATCTGTGAATCACTTCTCATTCTAGCTTTCTGTGGGGGAGGTCATTTTCCAAACCAGAGCTCACCTCTTCCCCCCCGTACACTTCTGAAGAACTTTGTTGTTATTTACTAAAGGAAGTTCCCTTGGGCTTTTATTTTTAAACTGCATGGTACAGACCTGCATGCTAGTTTATGTTTAAAATTCACCATCATTTAATACCTCCCATTTACAAAGCAGCTTGCTGCCAAAAGGCATTGCTTTATCCAGAGGAGAGGGGAGGATACTGCTCAAAGAAATGTTAAAGAACAAGAACGTTTGCCCTATGTGACTGAACTGCCTATGTCATGATTGTTTTTTTTCTTTTGTCGCTCACACAATTCTTTTCAAATTAATGGGAAATTTGGCAGTCTGAAAACCTGCCTCTAGAAACTTAGACAAAGTTTCAAACTGCTGCCCATCCGTACTATAAAAAGGAAGGTATTCAGCCTTAATCTTTGCAGGTACTGAGAGATCCTAGTTGATGCTGCAGTAAAAATGTCCTTTGCTGAAAACACAGTTTACCCAGCTCCAAACTTCACTCCAGTTTACAAAATCTAGCTGTTGCTGTCCATCCCAGGGACAGATGTGCATTTGTTCTTGTCATCCTTGCTCTGAACTTTTGGCAAGGAACTGCTCTACAAGTGTCACTACACTATTGTATAGTACGGCATAATAAGAAATGTTTGTATATTTTTACATAATGTTTGTATGCATGTATTATTTGGTGTCTTAGACCTTGGGATTAGATCTTAACAGTTATACTGTGATCTTTCCTTTTTGTTTCCTAGTTCTTCAGTTTGGGTTCACAACCATTTTTGTGGCAGCTTTTCCACTGGCACCGCTTCTGGCCTTACTTAACAATATTATTGAAATTCGGCTTGATGCGTACAAATTTGTTACCCAGTGGAGAAGACCTTTAGCTTCAAGAGCCAAAGATATAGGTGAGCTCTTTGTATGTGTGCTTGTTATGTGTGTGTGTGTTATTTTTAAGGCAAAGCACTGACCACTTCAAGTAAGAGCAGATTAAGGTATTTTCAGTCGTCTTCCCTATTAACAACACACAATTTGATTGTTCCAAAAAACTTCATGTATCTGATGCCAATCTACTTCTATATTGGAAAATGTCTTTTAATGATTTTCTGGGTGACCTAACAGCCAAGGCGTGATCAGTGTTCCCTGCAAGTTTTTCCTTGCGGCAGACACACTGTGTGAACACATGCCACTGCTCAGTTTGAATACAATAACCAGGCAGATCAGCTGAAACATGAAAGTCAAGTTAAAGCAGCCACAGTCCTGTAAGGGACCTGTGTGTTTTATATTCACCTGGCCAAAACCAAGCTCCCCTGTGACTCAAAGGCTATGCCCACCACGTCCCTGCTGGGTCAGACAGGGTGGGTCTAGAGCCCAGGAGATGACTTGCTGCATAGCCATCGTCACAAGCAGGGAGGCTTACAGCCTTTCTTAAACACGGGGTTCACATAACTTTGAGGTCACCCAGCCACACATGACTGCAAGGGCTCTCTGAACATATTTTGACTGTAAATCTCTTCTGTCCTTGCAATGAGCAAAAGCAGAACAACTTTAGGAAGGACTCTGTATAACAAAGTCATCTGCCCAACGCTGAATCCTGGGTGTCTTTGGAGGGGTAAATAGGATACCTCACTGCCCATCTGCATTGCAAAAACTAGTAGCCCACACCGTGAAATAGCAGAAGCCCAGGCTTTGTGCTCTCAGAATGGTCTACCACATACCTAAAGTCTGTGTCTGCATAAAGCTTTGTACATGAGTAGTGTGGAGCTTGTACGTTAGCTACAAGCCTGGACACAGCATACACTGCAGACATAATTCCTGAAAAAACACTTATATAAGTTAAATAATAAAAACACAGGAAAATAGATTTTTTTTTTTTCAGGCTGTTTCAGGTGTGATATCTCAAAAAAGTTGCATTCACCCCCTATTCAGCAAAGTTTTCAGGGACAGCTTGATGCCTCATTAAAATCAATGGGTATGTCTAACCTTCCTTTGGTGTGGTTCTCAGTGATGGTCCTCATGGCCAGAGTTGCTGTGTGCCTGTACCACCAGATCTTTCAGACGGTTGAGGGTGGGTCAAAAAGCCCAGGCAATGCCTAGGGGCTGTGTGAAGATTTTGGTGCCAATGGGTACGTGCTGACCAGCTGCGCACGAGTTACGCACAAGGCCTGGTGACAGGCAGAGCATGGATTGCATATGTTCGTGGCTGCCCTGGCAGACCCTCCTCAAAGGCTGCATAGCCATCGTCACAAGCAGGGAGGCTTACAGCCTTTCTTAAAACTGCCCACGTGGTTATGTGGCTCAGTAGAGCCAAGGCTGCCATGAGCATTTTTGCAGCTTCCTTGAGATTGTTTGCAGGATAAACAAAATTCCCACCCAGTAGGAACAGGAATCTGGTCCACTGAGGTCCTGCTGTTCAGTAAGAAAAATTACTTTTACTCAACAACTCTAGGGTAGAAACTACATGAAAAGACTTTGGATGGTGGGGACAACTGCTTCAGAGTATGTGGTATCTCAGGGGCTTTGGTTCTTGTTGTTCCTGGAGCTAACACACTCTCCTTGTTGAACAGGTATCTGGTACGGGATCCTGGAAGGCATTGGAATTCTTTCTGTTATCACAAATGCATTTGTTATAGCTGTGACATCAGATTTCATCCCTCGCCTTGTTTATGCTTACAAATATGGACCATGTGCTGGCCAAGGAGAAGCTGGACAAAAGTAAGCTTTTCTTTGGGAAAACAGATGGGCATGAAAATCACTTACTACCTAGATAGATACAGCAGTACTGTCGGTGTTTGTTCTGGTTCCACTAACCCAAATTTATTGTTTGTGCTTAGGTAACAGATATCAGCCATAGATACTGATTGCATATTCACAGAACGGGTTGCTGAGTGACTATAATTTATGATGTTAATTCAAGGAAAACATGGCAGAGCTGTTACAGAGATTTGGTGTGTGTAACAGTATGTTGCAAAGCTGCACTTCCCAGGTGGTGTACATGGGTATAACCCTCTTTTCATTCTGAAGTAATGCTGATATTTATCAGTTATGGATGTAATGAGCATTTTAAACTTATTCACTAGGCTTTTTTTCCTGATGTAGTATTCAGCATGTATTGCTCAAAAAAAGTAGTGTCTAACCAGAAGAAGCAATTCCCAACTAATAAATCAAGATACACTTACAGAGCAAAGTAATTTGTTTTTCTTCTAAAACTCGAGTCCTTAGATTAAATCTTTCAGGAGACATTTGTGAACTGAATCCCTGCTGCCTAAGTGGATTTTCTTTCAGTGTTGCTAAACACTGTGTTTTTATTAGCATGTGCACACTACCAGCAATTATGAGTATAGCTGCTGCATGGCACCTTGCAAAATCTGGGCTGTTGGACTCAGGGGAAGGTCATTGAATCCAGCTGAACGCCAGTAGACACATTTTGTAAATGGTCTCCTAGCAGCTCCATTAGCAAGGACCCTACTGTTCAAAGAAGCTCAAGTTAAACAGTAGACAGTGACAGAGAGCTTACTTTCTGCTATTAGACATATGGCAGATAGACTGATTTTTATTCCCTGCTACAGAAAGAGTTCTTCTGTTGCTGCTTTTTTTTGCTCTCTTTTGGGCGTCAATACTGTTTAATCATACTGATGGAAGAAGGGCAGCGGGTGTGGCAGCTCCTGCTTAGCAGTGCTGCTAACTTGCTGTTCTGCAAGGAGTTTGGCATTTTAGTCAGTGCCAGGGGAAATGTTCCATTTATTTTCATGAAGAGTTAAAGTCACTTCACGGGGAAAGTGTTTGGTCTGGTGCCAGTCATTCCTGAGCGTGTGCCTCTGCTTGTGCCATTATGAAGATCCACAGAAGATTGAGGCACTGTCAGCAACTTTCCTTGCTGCTGATTTTCTCAGGACCACTGTGCATGAAAAAGCAACACCTTTAGAAATCTTATTTTTATGAAGACTCAAATATGACTCCCTGGCTTTGAAACTAGTTCTGCATAGGGGAAGTAGCTTGGCTCACAGAGGAAGCTCTTATCTTTTCACAAACCTCTTGTACTGTGTTTTCACACTTCTGCTGCTTTTCTGAGTGAATTTCTAGGTGAAACCATCAGATAGTAATCCTTTGAAGGAGCCAACTTGGATAAAAACTATTTACGTCAGCATTCGGGATATTGTTATTAGTAAGTACTGTTACAAAAGCAGGAAGCTATTCAAAAATCCACAGGAATACTGAATTTTCTCAAATCAAGGAGTCAAGAACATCTGCTGTTGAATAACTTAAATGAGAGAGGTGCTTTTTTCTTTCAAAAAACATCTGTCGGTATTAGATCCATATGACACCCAGTGATACTAGAAAAATACTATAATTAGTATGGATTTTGAGACAAAGCCAAATGGTGTTTAAATGTAATTTCTCAAGGACTGTAAAATCCATAGTTTAGAAAAAACCAACCAACGCTTATGGTGCATTATACTCTGCACGGAGCTGAGCAGCGTGCCTAGATTTACCTGTGCCCAGGCAGTGCGGACTGAACAGCACAAATACCCATGCCATATCCCTCCACAGCTTTATTAACACCAAACTTGAGCTTTCTAGTGACTTCCACAGCCCTTCGTCAGGCAACGTACGTTCTCCTACTTAGTGTTCTTTAAACTCTGCCTGACCCTTCCAGTGCTCAGCCACCCTGGGATCTTTTAGTACTGAGTTCCTCTGATTAACTGGACATTTTGTAAAAAGCTGGTTTAAATGTATTATCTTTCTGTCTGATTTAATGTCCCTTTGTGCTAATACCATGAAGGTAACTGGGAATATTCTGATCATCTTCGAAGTGCTACTCATTATTTTATCGACCTCTACTGTGTCTCCTTTTAGGTGACGTTTCTTTTCAAAAGTAACTAGTCCCAATCTTCACCATTTCTTCTCCCATAGAAATCTACCATTGTTTCACTTTTATTGTCCATCTGACCTACCCGAGCATTAATTTTATATTTCCTCAACATCCCTTTCAAATATTAATAAGCACCGCAGTTATACTGTGACTTTCATGAAACCCAGAGAACATCCTCCTGGGTACAACAGTTAATGGAAAAACCTTGCTGTGTCCTGACTACAGGATTTTTTCCCCTCTAGGTGTATGGTTGGCTATGTTAATGCCAGTTTATCAGTATTTCTGGTGTCTGACTTTGAAAACCGTTCAGAGCCAACATCAAATGGAAGTGAATTCTCTGGTTCACCATTAAAATATTGCAGGTAAGTATCTGATCAAAATACTTCTCTGCTTTAAGACATTGCAAGGGAGAAGCATCATGATAAATTTGGGGTTGGAACTAATTTTCAGAACTTAAAAAGCAGTAATGGAAAGAATTAACTGTGCTATTCAGGGACATGCTAATGGTACTGCTTGGCTGTCACCTGCATGATTCCTTCCTTAGATACAGGAGAAGCCAAAAAGTGGATATCTGGCAGGTGTTCCTAATGCAGGATTTCTGTGGTGTTATGGCTTGAATCAGACTCAACCATCATGGAGAAATATGGTGTCAAAGGGCCAATAATAGGTGACTGATGACTTAGGCACCAGTGAGATGAAACTATAATCAGATTATATCATAGCACGTGCACAGGGAAGTCAAGGTTGCACAGATGTGACCACACTGAGTTATTTCACAGGTCTGCTAGGCGTAAACAGGGTCTGTCCTAAGCTACCTTTACAAAACCTGAAATCCAGCACTTCCTAACTGTTGAATGGTTAATATGTTTATGTCATTGCTTACAGGTGTAATTAATAGTAATAATCACATACTTGTGGTTTTAATCAAAATAAAATGAGCAGTTAATTATCTGTACATCTTTGTCCTCAGCCAACAGATTGGAGAAATAGCAGTCTGAGATCAGTCAGTAATGACAGATTTGCACCTGATTGATTTTAATGGCCCAAAGAATCACGGGTTCTACATAAAGGTCTTAAATAGGGTCCCAACCAAAAATACCAAACAACAAATGCAGCTACCATTTTTTTATTGCAGCATTGGTTTACAAGCATGAGTCCTGGTAGCTGCAGATACACTTAGTCCCAGTATTTTTCACCGTGAAGAATTAAAATAGCCTTTCATGAGTGCCTAAAGAACAAACTCTGTGATACAGCAAAAGCCAGTGATATTGTGCCATTTTTATTAATAAGAAGAAGTTTGAGTCATATAGTATAATGAATGGGGGGCGGGCAGGGGGGCATTAATGCTTTCGTTTAACTAACTGATATTTAAGACTGTTGCAACTTATTTGGCAGAAAGAACATCCCAATGTTGAATCCATAAATAACATTTTCTGTGGAGCAGAACCACTTTGAGAATACTCCATTCCACACTGTTTGCCATATCACCATTTAATAATGTTTTGTAACTAATCATTCTCTTCCCCCTCTTCAATTTCTTTCCTCCCCAACTTCAAGCATGAGGTTGCTGCTACTTAAAGCCGATGGGGGAAATCCCATCAATAAAAAAAGTTGTCCTCTCAATAGCCCATAAACAGAACACTATTAAAATTGGTGCCATAAATCTCCAGAAGATAAATCCGTTCTTTTGGGGGACACTGAATTGTTATGTATATCTACCCCTGAAAGAAAATTAATGTCTTCCTTTCTTTAGCTGAGTTTATCAGCTGCTTAACCCACCTGAATTCTGCTAAAACATCAATTATTTTAATTGCACTTCAAGCTAGGTATTGATAGTGAGGTAAGGAAATATTATGTTCTACTGTGCAATAGTGCAGGCATTTTTCCAGGAAGGCAATTGTGTCTGAACAAAAACCAGTGGCCATATTCAGTTAACTTCTGCTCGTCTGGAACCCAGATGGTGCCATGCTATTCTGCTTGTTTATAAAAGGTTTCCCCATTTCTTCATGTGTAGCGTTTGGTTTCTAGCAAGTACAAAAAGGACACATACTCCACTGACTTAGGACTTGGTCCAGGGGCTTCTGTTTTCAGGATGCTTAGGTGATTGTAAAACGTCCTAAACCATGAAGTTAGAATGCAGAGGGGAAGATCATCTCGACTTGCACTAGAGATACTGCAATTTAAGAGAGGTTTGTAACTAATATGTCAAGACACAGTTACTCATTTTGTGTAGCATCCTCTGCAATCTAAGAAGGTGAACCTTCAGGGAGAAATACGTATTATCGTAGAGATGAAATAACTGTTTATTTCTTTTGCTTATCTGTGTTTTCTTTAGTTACTTAAAACTAACTTAGAGATCAAGCTTAAGGATATTATTTACTATGGTATTTTAAATATTTTTTATAATGGGCTTTCTGTCCCACCTAGGAAACAGATTAAGGAGAAAACAATTTTTACACTCCTTTTAAATTGTTTCTGCAACAGTATTTTGGAATTAACATACTGCTAGTACAGATGGATTCCAAAATGTCTAACTTAAACAGATTCATGATTTGTTAATGTTATTTTGGAGTCTTCCTGGGTCCAGCTTTCCTAATAGATATCTCTAGTTACATTGAGACCTGAAGTCTTTAAAGAAACTTCCAGTGAGACAAGACCCTAGATCCCTTTCTCACACAGTCCTTGCCCTGTTGGTACACCCAGAGGTGCAGTTCTGGCTTCACTAAAGTCAGGATGAATCATTCTTTATACCAGGGATGGCCAACTAATTGACCAAGGGCCAGTTGGAGCCCAGGAGGCAGTTTTATCTGGATTTTGGGAGGGCTGTCAGGCTGCCAAAATTGGGGACATTTATGGTTTTAAAATGAGCTTGTAGTGGGAAGACAGTGGCCCTCGAAACAGCCAAGCATCCCACCCTGCTCCGTGTTTTGAGGAAGTGCCTGCAAGGCACACGCTGCGCTGCCAAGGGAAATGCTGTGGGGTCAAACCTCTGGTGCTGAGCACCTAACATCTTCTGCATTTGCTTCAGCAGTTTCGCTTCATACAGGCACTGGCCTGGTCCTTTGCACTGAATTTCCATTAGCGGCTGGAACATGAAGCGCACTCCTGGAGTGCATCTTACTGTTAGGTTTCATCTGAAAGCAAACCCATTTGGGTGAAGCAACGCGTGGCAAGCAGAGGTGATCAGGACACTTGCTTCAAAAGCATGCACCTGATCCAAAAATAAAACACTAGTGCAGGCCCAGCCGAAGAAGCAAGCAGAGTTGTGGTAACTTGTACAGTCTGAACTGAGATCTTTTTGGTGCAGAAAATGCAATGATTGAGAGGAGCTGGGGTTTGGTTTTGCCTTCCTCCTAGGCAGCAGGGCAGGAGCTTGCTAACTGCCGTACTCTGCTTGTCTTTCAGGTACAGGGACTACCGAGACCCTCCTCACTCCCCAGTGCCCTACGGTTACACGCTGCAGTTCTGGCATGTCTTAGCAGCGCGGTTGGCTTTCATTATTGTATTTGAGGTCAGTGACCATTCAGGTGGCAAAACAAAAACAACAAAATGGAACAAATTTCCCCGTGAAGCTTTTTCATTGGGCTGATCGGTGATGGCCACTTTTGAGCTCTTTGTGTTAGTTTCTGCTATTTATATTGTGCTTTGTATTCTCAGATCTGTTTTCTCAACAGTCACAGGTATTTAGGTTCTAACAAAAAGGGGAATGCAGCACTTTGAAACTGTAACAGTGACTTGCAAAGAGGGGAAATAAATGAAGCTTTTATTTACTTTCTGAGGTCTGGCATTCATAACCTGTCTTGGCTGGGAAGCTGTATGCTGATTAATGTGTGAGGAAGGGGTGAAGGAACATGAGAAGAAAAGGTGAAATCTGAACAACTGAAAAATGAAGATAGTTTAAGTTACAGTATTTACACAACTAGCTTTTTTCTCTATTTTTTTAATACCATTCATTTCCCCAGAATGATTAGCATCACAAAGATGATGACAATGAAAAGGATTCAATACCTCTGCCGATGTTCATAATATTAGTACTTACTGTCAGTATCTCAGACATCTTTAAGACAAACAAGAGAAGACAATGCCAACTTCACATGACTGGTATTCCCATGCTGATTTTGAAAAACAGAGACAGGAGGGTAGATAAATAGGATGACATCATTTACAAAACAAAATGCAGCTCTTAAGGCCTGAATTCCAGGTGCCTCAATATCCCTGCCAGAAACCAGGGGCTCAGCGTCACTCCAGCACAAGCTGTTTGAAATGCCTTTTACATTGTGAAGAAGCCAAACAGGGAACAAATTATTTTTAAAAACTCTTTATTCAACCCTCTGCTCTGAAATCATGGCAACAGGGCATCCAACTCTGAACTGAGCTTTCAAAGCTCGTCTTTGGATCACAGAACAGAAGCATTTGAATCAGAGGAAAGGTGAAGGAGAAACATTTTCTAGATTATTTCTTGCATAGGGATGTCTTGGTGGCTCAGCAGAAGCCCGAGGTCTGCAGTGAATTCCCCCTGATTGTCATTTTCAGCCCTTCTCAGACAAAGGGGGAACATGGCACTGCAGGTTGGGCTCTCTCCTTCCTCTACACTGGCCTAATTCATTAGAGGTTGGTCCTAAGGACATTGGCTCTTCCATCATCTCTGCCACACCCAGGAAAACATTAAGGGAAAGAAAGAAAGAAAGATTTGATAGAGGCCTGCTGGGCTTGATCTCTTTTTTGTTGCTTGAGCTGTTGGTACTGAGAGCCAGGGCATTGCTCTCCAAAAAGGACAACAAGAATGGCCTTGGCAGGTCAGCCTAAGCAGTTTTAAGATTGAAGAGAGCCTGGCTTCTTGATACACACTTGGCATAAAGGCAGGACAGCATAGAGGCAAAGATAACTGAGGCAAGAAAAATCAGCCCTGCTCAAGTCTCAGTGCCAAGCCAAATTTGCGCCTTGCTGCAGAATAGCTTTTAGTGTCACCCCAATACTTGCACAAGGGATTTGACTTCGCTTTGCCCCAGCCAAAGCCACAGGCTGGCTCATAGCTGGCTCCCTCGACAAGGACCACTTGGTTTATTGGCACTGCAAACTGTTTCCTTAACTACATCTATGAAATCAAAAAGGTAATTGCAGCAGAAACCATGACTGTCTTTCTCTGTGGAAAACACTAATGGGTGTACTGTGATTGCTACAGCAATTACAGTAAAAGATTGTGCTAAGAGAGAAGTGATTTGAGGTAGTTTTTTTCATAAAGTAACTACCTAAGCTCAAACACCTTTTTCACACTACGGGTGCGGTTATTTTGGCTACCTTGACTTCCCTCAAAAACAGACAAAAGTATTTTCTATCACTGCATAAGGAATTATTTGTCCAGGCTAAAATGACAGAAGAAGTTTTTTTTCTTTTTTTTAGGTTTGGCAAAAAACAGCAATTAAAGTATCGTGGGTTTGTTTCTCATAAGGGAAGAATACATGGGAAAACATGTTACATTCTCTTTTCAGTGGCTTTCAAAGGAAGCGTTCTGCTTGGAGAAGAAGAAATACCTTTATTTATCCAATCTAGAATGAGTGTCCTTTCTGAGATGGAGGATTTTTCTGTTCCTCTGCTCCTCCTCTCAAGTGGAGTGAGTAAATCTCCAAGCAGCATCTTTCATCAAACAAAAAAGGACACTCAAGCAATCCTCCTCCATCACACTTGAGCTTTGCTGTGGCATGCCTAAACTGTGAGGGACAAAGCATCATTTACCTTGTATTTAATTGCGATGTTTAGTAAATGGGAATATGTCTTTGGATGAGAGACAAGGTATAAGAAAAAATGCTTTGTTTTGCACAGGTAATTCATTGGTTCTAATATTGGTGCAGGGGTTTTCTGGCAACAGAAAAGTATTATATCATTTGATCCACCTCTTCCTGCAGAGCAATCCACTAATACCAGGCCCTGCCCAAACAACCTTGCAGCAAATCATGACCTGGGTTTGAACACACAGGTCATACAACAGTTTTGAGGCCTTCTTTGAACCTAGGTGCTCATAAACTTTGCTGACATCCATACTCCACTGACTGGCTGGAGCTTTTGTGGGGAAAAACCTTCATGGTTTGGTTTCTTCAAATTTAGTAATGGATTCAGTTCTAACACAGCATCTTTTTGTGAATTGGAAGTAGAAGGTTTTCAGAAGATATGGAAAGCACTTGTTTTCTTCCTAAGATTTTAATTTTTCATCCCTTTTTTGTTTTCACAGCACCTTGTCTTTTGCATAAAGCACCTGATTTCCTACTTAATCCCAGATCTCCCAAAAGATCTGAGAGATCGGATGAGGAGAGAAAAGTACCTGATTCAGGAAATGATGTATGAAGCTGAACTAGAACGTCTGCAGAAAGAACGGAAGGAAAGGAAGAAGAACGGAAAATCTTATCACAACGAGTGGCCATGATGCGGTGAGGAAGAAACTGCTTAAAAGAAGATAGGAATTCTGTTTATAAAAATTCCCTGGGTTTCTACAGTGGAGAGTGCACTGAAAGGAGTAGTCTGTCAATGTTGTGTGCACTTAGCACATGTGCACTCATGTTTAAGAGGGTGCATATTGTCATGAGCCTTTTGAAATTAGAGGTCTTGCAAGGCTTAGTTTTCTCCAGAGCTAATGTCAGCATGAGCAGATCAGACCAATGCTTAAATCTCTGCACTCTTTCTGGGAAGCTCCCATGCCCTGACTTCAATTCAAGGCCCTGAACTTCAAAGCAGTTATATATCTTACAGTGCTTTACAGAACTCAATGATGTTATGGCTCATTCTCACGACCAAGTTGCTACTTCATAACCAGTGACTGCATGTTGGCAACATGGCCGTAATTGTTCAGGTGCCTGGCCATCACGCGCAGCACATGCATGGCAACGTTGCCCTCCTCCACAGTGGACTAAGCTGTGTTAGCTTGCATTTACCATGAGTTCAGGTCACATGTGGACCATTTCCATTACTCCAACAATACTGAAGTATTTTTTAGGAGGAGATTCTTGATCATGAGTCTAATCAGCTGGTCTAACAACACTGAAAACTTTAGGTGTGCAGAAGTGCTGACAGATAGACAAGCATCTAAATGTGGCCAGAGGTATCTAACTGGAAGGTCATTTATTTGGAAATGATACTGTGAAAAGTTGGTAATATGTTTTAAAGATTTGAACAGTGCCTTTTCAGATATAGGACTGTCTGGTCTCTGAAGGAAATAAATCAGGCTAGGGCATCTTGCCCAGAACTGCCCGTGTATTTATTTGTATTGCAAGACCACATTGAGGCCTCATCAGGAATTAGGGTGTATGATATGTCACATAGCAGAAGACAGACTGTGTCTTCAAGACCTATCTGCATAAGTAAAACAACCAACAGATGAACAAGGTCAGCAGAGCAAAAGAACACAGTCATCCAGAATCTCTACACTTGTAACATTTTCTTTATTCAACCTTCCATTATCTACGAAGGGGTGAAGGGGAAAGATAAAACAGACTGTAGTATGAAATAGCTTGAAGTCCTTCATGCAGAGCAAGTCTACACAGGCTGGAGAATTAGATTTGGGCAAAATGCCCCACTGTCTATATCCTTTTGCAAATTCTTTAGCATTAAGAAATTAAAAATTTCCCAAATCATTAACCCAAAATAGTGGAGTTGTAGGTCTGAAAACTGCAGAAGTGTTGGATGGGAGAACATGAATCAAAATGCTGAGTGTTGTGAAAGCTCTACCACCTCTTGCCTAAAAGTGATAACACTGCAATTTTTGCAGAACATGCAGTGGCTTAATCAGCCACAACACGAAGAAGGAAGTTCAAAAGCCAAGACTGTAAGAAGCTGAGTGGAAGCAAGCCTATGTCCTGGTGAGGATACAGCTAGATACAAAATACTGGAGCTGATCCATTTGCTTAGCCCTTTTCCAAACAAAAATTTCCATAAAAATTATAGTTTTCTCAGAAATCTTAAGGAATTGTGACCTTGTTAGTTTGCAGGTATTTAAGAGGGAGGAAAATTCAGCAAGTTGTTTCTACAAGTTCTTCTGGAATTCATTTGATAGAAGGGCTAGAATTTGCCCTTCTGGACAGACCACACAATGCAAGACCCTACAGATGGATGCCTCAAGCTCCACAAGACATCAGGACCACTTGCACCAAGATCCCATATTGCCATATTAGATCTATTCACTTCTTTCCACTGCAAGGGAGAATTGTGCTACTTCCATGTGGGGAGGGAAGGTTTTAATGAAAGGTAATATGGCTTGAGGAAGGAGAGGGGTGGAAGAAAATGTACGCACCCTGATCTCTGTAGCCACTGCCTGCCTATGCTTTGCTTCCTCGCGGCAAGGAACCTCCTCCAGTAGTGACCCATGATCCTATGTGAAGATAAATGGCACAGCAGCTCCCATTTCTCAGGTGCTCCTGGCCCAAGCCTGAAGGTCCCATGAGGCATCATAAGCACTGAAGGAATTTCAGGATCAATCTGTTCTTGATTGACTTGTTGCCAGACCAAATGGGGAGCCCGACAGGTGGTTGTGGGGTGTATTCCTGCCTAATGAAGAAGTGAACTTGTTCATCTTTGCTTCAGCTGACAGCAGCTGTGGACACATCCCATGTGGGCAGTGGAGAAATGGGGATATTTCTGTCTGTAAATAGGGGGTGGGGATTAGGTAATGTCATCCTCTGATACGCACGTGCCAGATGGGTTAGTATTTACCATCCACCACAGACGTGTGTACTGCACTTGCAGTCTGGGGACTCTTGGGCAGGATCGCTGTGCAAAACCACATTCAGACCAAATTCACATGAGCGACTGGTTTAGTTTGCATACCCTCTGTTTAATATCTAAAACAGATGACAAGAGCTTAGAAACCGTTTGCTAAGTAGTAAAGCGAGACATGAGTCATGCATAAAATCAGTGTCACCCATATGAGCGTGAACCTTTGCGAACTCCTGCAGTAGGATACAGCTTTGTCAACATAGGTCTCAATAACTTCCAAGAACTGAACTGAAACCTAGTAGAATATAAACTAACTTCCACTCCAGAGGAACCACCACAATATAATGTGCCAAAACAAATAAAGTGCAGCAGAAATACAATAGATAGTAATTGCTTTTGAGACTAGTTTTCGACATAGCTACATTAAGATGAATTTTCATGACCATACATTGCTAGAAGTTGTGTCCTGTTCTGCTCTAAATGAGAACACGAGTTGGCTGCTTACCAAGCTTGTGCTGAGCACTGAGCTGAAAGGGGCTCTGACCTGCTGGGCAGATCCCGAGTACATTTCTGTCACTTAAGGAGAGGTTTCCGTGCTGCTGGTCTGCTGCATAGATTTCCCTTGAGTCCTTCAGAGCTATCTAGCAGAACACTCAGGAAAGATGACCCCTTTTTATTTACTTTATTGATTTGGAAAATGTAACACAAAGAAGAGGCTAATAATAATAAATGGAATTTTAATCGTCTCTAGATAGCAAATTTATGCCCTTCCCTTCTTTCTGATCTGATGATGGGTTTTGTTTAAACCTCCAGGTGACCGTCCTATATGTTGTTTACTTATTCCGGCTCCACAAGAGCGCTACCTTCAAGGGAATGAGAAAAAATGCAACCTCAATGCATGGCACAGACATTTTACATAGCAAGCAGGACAGCACACATCAAATGGTTTACTGTGAAATCATCTTGCAACCAGCATAGGATTGATCTCCATAGACCACTCTTGACAGCAAGCATGTACTTCATGAGCAGTTACAAGCCAGTTTTTAAAACCAAGGGAAAAAAAATGTATATTGGGACTGTTTTTCAGCCTGTTTGCTACGTTTTTTGCATTCTGTCCCATGTTGATTTTACAGATCTTAGACTAAAAAATGTAAATGAACAACCTGGATACTTTGACAAAAGAAAAATCCTAGGTATAGAACATCATCTGTGTTCAAGCCACCAAATACTGCAACAGAAACCATGTTTACAAATCACTTCTTTTTTATTTTAAATCTTTCTGAGAGGTGTTACATTATTTACCATATATATTATATATATATATATATATATATATAAAGTATATAGAGAGATTGTTTATCTGTAAATAGAAAAATCCTATGGAGAAGAATGTCAAGTTTTCAAACTTAAAAAAAAAATCATCAACATAAAGCCATGTTTAATGCTTGTATAATGTGACGCAATAAACTTTAAAATAAATTATGCACATGAAATATTTGCTGCTTCGCATTCATGAGCTATTTTCTGTTTACCTGATTTGTTCAGCAAGCAAACAGACCAGTCAGGTGGAAGCAAATTTAAATGCAGATTGAAAAAAGGCCAAAATCTGTCACTGCTTTCTCTCCTTTGGATCCTTTGTGTATTCACAGAGTCAAATATTGTTCCTGTTGTGGTTTGAGTTCTTATTTTAATGTTCCTAGTTGTTTTGTCTCTTGACCCTGCCAGATGCTGCATGTAATTTGGACAGCATGGAGTGCTCCCACTCCCACGGAATTCATCAGTTTTGAGCATCCTGCATTTTGTCGGGTGAGCTTTTAGCTGGGAGAGTTGAAGGATCAGGGTGCAGGAGTGTGATGGAGACACCAAGCATTATCCTGCTGCCTTTACACAGACAAGGCCCTGGCTGAGAGTCTAACTAGCAAAGGACAGTATATGACCCCAGAGAAAATGTTATTCAAAATCAATCAATTGCTTTAATTAGTGATGCCAATTAAAACAAGAAGAATATAGAAAAAAGTAAAACAGAGTCACTTTGTAGCTCTGCAGCAATTGTGGGAAGTTAGTTAGCAAGAAATGGGGTAGTTGTGGGGGTCATCTGCAAAGCTTAAGAATGTTTGTCTCTAAACCACTTACAGCAAGATATTCTCCCCAGTGAAAACTCATCTTGATGTGATTGTAAACCAACAGATATCAAACTTTCACTTCATACCAAAATTAGAGTTAAATAACTGCTCAGTGCTCAAATAGTGACTTCAAGCAATAAGTGAAGGTAAGTTGGTTATTTACATGTTTTCTCTGTTTTAAACAACTATGTGAATTCAAAGCACTGAGAAAAAAACTCTGTGGTGATGCATTTTTTAATTATGATAACTGGGAAGACTAGTCTTCCTTCCACGTACAAAACAGGTAGAAGCCACAGATCATCCAAGACAGTTTAAGGCAGTATCAATTACAGCACAAACAGTGATCTCAGCACAGAATGCTGTAACGAAGGCCACGCTGATGCCGTTTAACACAGTGGTGATCAGTCACCCTCCCCAAAAGCACCTTCAGATGGGAGTTCAGCATTTGTGCTGGCAGGGCTGTAGCCATACCAGCAGGCTCACAGGTCAAGGGCGTGCTACAGGCTTCTGTTCTCGCTGTCCACAGCTTTCTCTGTGCCATAAAGCACAGGTATGCAGAGGCACACCAGTCCATTTCAGCACTCTGCAGCAGCGTGGAGATACCAGTACTTACCCTTTTGCAGATCTGTGGGCTGAAAGTACCGGGTAAATACAACTTATTACGTTCCAAGGCTCAAGAACTATTCCGTAGCACAAAATGCAGTATCTGTTTCTGTGTCATGAAGACAAGGCACAAGGCTGAATGAGCTGCACTTGTCTTCTGAGACTTGAGAAGCATAGCCAGCTCATTCAGTCAGTGGCCTAGTAATCTGAGTGACTATGATAGTCCCAGAACAGAGCCCTCTGTCCTGAATCCCAGAAGACTTTATCAGGATGCTACTGTTTGTCTCAGATCTTAGATACAGGGACACAAAACATAACTCATGGGATCTATCCTGCTCACTCACAGCCCTTCCACACGGTGGCTTTAGGCACTTACCTGGTCACAGAGCTGCAGCAGAGGAATGGGAGACAAGGGGCTGGCCCTAAACCAGTGCTTCAAGGGGCCGAGGGGAAACCTGTCTCCACCACGGAGTTTTGCCCTGGGTTAGCCAATGGAGACATGGCCCTGGTGACAACCCGTACTGTGTCTGTCTGGCCTGTACTCCTCTAGCAGAGGTCTGCTCCTTGGAGCCCATTTTTTCTTCCTAATGTTTTCTGACCCTGTCAGTTCATCTTATGCAGTCGATCATCACGTGCCCTCTGTTACAGGGGCAAGGAATAAATTGATTTAGATGCTAAAGGGCCCTAGTCAAGGTAGATAAACTAGCACTGTGTCATCTTCCAAGTTACAGCAGCTCAGCACCTGGCATGAATGCAGCATAACTTTTGGAAAGCATTTAAGACATGCAGTCAGTTTTTCATTTGATTTTCAAGCATGACTTCTTTATAAGCTTTACAGCTCAACTTTCCTGCAACGGCTTTTCTTTTCCAACTTGCTGCTTGCTTGCTTTATTTCCAACTCTGCTGCTGTAGAGGAGTTTTAAATGCCCATGTATAGCTATAGCAAAAAGTCTGCAGTACAAAAACAACACAGTGGGTCAGAGTCTGTTCCCAGCTGTACCAGAAAGCACTCAGGAGAAGGAAGCAATGGGGGTTTTCAACCTCCCAAACCACCAGTACAGTGCATAGGCCGGAGCAGATGTGCTGTTCAGCTTCTCTTGGCAGCCCAGCCAGAGGATAAGCTAACTCATGCCCTGCATCCCTGGAGAAGCCTTCACCAAATGACATCCTCTTTGATCCCTTTGCCATCCAGGGGGACTATGCAGTGGACTCTGCCTGCCTGCCAAAACACACGATGTGCTCTTGCCTGATCTGGACCAACCTTGAATGTGTATCTCCAGAGTGACAACAAGGACTGGATGAACACAAGTGGCTACATGAGGTTTCAGCTCACGGCTCCACAGATAACAGCAGTGGCAGCTGCAGATGCAGCCTTCCCTCTTGTCAAGTACAGCAAAGAGGGTCCTCTTCTTGCATTAACATCTCTGCTGTGCTATGCCATGCCCAGTGCAAGAGTGGTCCTAGGGCATGAAGAAGACTGCTGTGGTTCTGCTATATGGCATTAAATAAAAAGCCCAAACAGCTCATTTCCTTCATGAGGACCAGCTCTGTAAGGGTAACACAGGGCAGAAGAGGGAGATGGGGCATGAAGGGAAGGATATTACTGACTCTTGCCTCTACCCATCACCAAAGACACTCTTGAAGCTTCCAGCAGTGAGCACAGAGGAGGACATGCAGGTAATCAGGGAACAAGTGGCTTAATAAAACCAAAAATATATGACAAAACCAGCAAAATAAATACGCTCTCAGGATCAGTTCTACAAAGGAACCAGATGGCACTAAATACACATCCTGTACTAAAAGAAGACCCACTGTTTCTTGCAATCTGATACACTCAGCCTCAATCTCTTCATACTTTCAATGCCTTAAAAGAAAAAAAAACAAACCAGAAAAACAGCCATGTCTGGGGGAACAGTGCTCTTACCAAATAAAAGAATTACTCTGAGAGTGAACCAAGATTAAAAGCAGATATTTTCCAGGAAGCTCAAGAATATCAGGCAAATATTTCACATAGAAACATTGCCTTAAGCCCTGTCACCAAGATCTAGAGTGAGAGAGAGAGTGAGGAAGTGCAAGAAAAACCTGATTCCTTTCTTGACTAATGTCAAGGTCGTGCAAGGGTGACAGTGCCATGAAGCTAAGCAGACACCTGTCCATGACCCCAGCAGGGCTGGGAACTGACCCAGCACAGGAGTGTCGACAGTGCTTTACATGAACAAAACTGTCCTCATGGGCTGATGGTGCCCCATGTCATATATGAGGGCCATTGACTTTGTTCTTATCGCTTGCAACATCCATTTCAATGGGGCTGAAAGCAGGGTTGTCAGTTCCTTCGGCTGCCACGGTAAATGGTTTCCAGTTCAACACTTCCACTTTCTCTGGCTAAAAAACAAAAGACAAAAGCCATGCTGTGAAGTGGAAGAAAGTCTTCCTCTCTTTGACCTGCACACAGAGTCAGGCTTGACATACAGCATGCCTTGCAGGAAAACACATGTTGGTTGCTGACAGAGCATAAATAGTTATTCATTGCAGTAGCTGGTATTTTTTAGGGTCATGGAAAGTTTCTTATTGCATAAGGTACTAGTTGTGTAAAATGTTCTTGTCACATAAAAAGTTCTTGTCCTGCAAAGTGTCTAAAGTATTTTTGGGTGTGCAAAGTTCTAATTGCTGTTTTCATGTCTAGCGATCTGTCACCACCAGGTCCTTGAGCTATTGACTCCCAACCCCTGGTCCTTACCCCATCTTTGACATGAAAAGCAGATTAACACGCATCATGGCTTTGATGTTCCATCACTGTAAAACATAATGATATGTTGCGCTCTTCAAGGACAGGAAGTTGCTCAGTTCCCCCTGATTTTTTTTTTTTTAATCAACTTTCTGCATTATTTGTGCTGCCAACACTTGTTATCCAGCTCCTAGCTGTACAACCAGGCAGATACTTGTTTCTGACTCCGGGCATAAAATAGTATGGCCGTGGACCTTAGCTTCCATGTGGGTGGGGTTTTTTTCAAAAGACTTCAGGGATTAAACTCCCAGATAGTGAAAATAGAAGTTGGCCCATTAAAGACAGTGAATGACAATAACTGGACTCCAGTCCTGACATGGGCAAACAGCATTTCAACAGTATTGTAAAAATCCTTTTCTCTCCCTGGTGTTCATATCCAGAAGCTGAAATATCTGAGATCATACTAAATGCAGTTGTCGTCATGGAGGAAAAACATTTTGCAAACTGGACCATGTCAAAGATAAAATCATTGCCTGTACTGCAGCACTCAAAAAGCACTGAACAAAGCTGAGCTTGAATGTTCAGCATCCTGATGATAGTGTTTGAAAAGTGATCTATAGTTTATTTAAAAAAAAATCCCACACCACATTTCCCCTACATTCTCCCTTCTAAGGGGTGTTATTACCCAGTAATGTCTCCCATTTTTCTTGTATCTTAAGGAGGGAGCTAGGAAACAGATACACTGTCTAGAAATGTCTTCTCTCAAATGGTAACAAAAGTTGCAAAAAAAAAATCCAGACTTTGGAGAACACATGTTTACAAACAAAGGAAGCTTTGCTGAGTCCAAAGTGTGCCTTGGGCCAGCTTCCAAGAGGCTAGTGAGGGAGTATTTTGGCAGACCTGGAGAACAACTGTCCCTTGTCTCAGCTGCTGCTCTGTTGTTCACTGAAGTCAAGCTGTGGCCAGACATAGCTTCCCTGCTTATGCCAGCTCCTTTACTCCTACCCGCCTTGTGCTCTGCCACTGCCTTAAAGCAGACAGTCATAGCAGGCAGCACCAGGTGCTATTCATCCTAGTGGGAAAAAATAAGCCAGGGACTTTTTGCCTTTGTCCCCAGGAGGAAAGATTGATTTACATCAGAGGTGCATAATTACACTTACTGTCTCAGATTTCGACCATGAGAAGTTGGACAGGAAATCTTCCTTGGTCAGCAGGAATTTACGATCTGTGTTCTGCTTTAGTCCTCCTGCAAAATAGGCAGGTTTCAATCAGCCAGGTTTCCACATGCAAATGATATGTCAGAGCCCAGCTATGGGCACTAGGCCAGGTGAGCAGGTCAGAGTCATGCAGCAAAAGCCATCAAGCAATCACAGACCTTAAGGATCATTTCTTTACAATGACGTATACCCTGCACCTCTCAAACATAAAATGATCCCTCAAGGCCTATTTGAAATGCCTTAGCCATGTCCCAGAGTTTCCTAGATCCTCTTCAGATTTCTGGTTGTGTAAAAAAACAAGTCATCAGGAAAGGATGAATCCCACACAGTGATATCTGGGACCACCCTGCCAGTCCAGGAGCTGTGGTACCAAGCGCTGCCCCGGACCCTGAGCCCCAGTCAGCTCCCTGTTCAGCAAAACTCCTGTCTCCAGAGTCACCAGCAATTTTTATAGTGGGGGCAATGAGGGTTGATGGGACGTGTGGGAATTTTTAAGGTTTGGAAGATTAACTATTCTTGTGGGGGCATGTGTGTGGGAAAGAAGGGAGATGCAGGTGCTAGGAATTAGCTCTGATTGCCTGAGGCTTAAATGGGATCTTGTACCACAAAAAGCAGGGTGACAGTATGGTTGGGTTAGTTCTTTTGGGTTTCTGTTTCTTGGGCTGAGGATTTCTCATCTGGATTTACTGAGTTGCCCAGTTTTCGTGCTTTGTTTCATGGCCCATGAATGACCTGATCACAACCTGGTGAGAGGCCAAATTTGTCTACAAGCATCACTGTAGCAATGGGAAGAGCTTGTGATGGGAAGAAAGGGGAGAGCAAATCCTCTAGAAACTCACAAGGAAAAGAAAATAGTAGAAGGGTAACTTGTACTTATTAGTTGCAAGGCACAGCAAAGCTAATGGAAGTGAGTGTCTGCTGGGTTTGGACTATCAAAGTCCTGAAGTAGGTCAGACTAATAGGTCTGAAATCTGACAGCCTCAAAGATGAGGGCTGTCATAGGAATCTGGCTGGGCATAGTGGGGAAAGCTGTGAGAGCAGCTGCTTTTGTGCTATTTCTGCCGTGCATGAGGTGGATGACAGGTGTACTTTGCATCTCACCTAGATGCAAGAATAGCGAGGCCATGGGCTGGAACTGAAGTCGCCACTCTTATCGGTGGGGTGCTGCTTTTTGCCCCTTGCACAAATAGTATAGGGAAACCAAGAAAGAAGCTAACGCAGCCATGCACAGGGTCTGCAGCTCTTAGGTATGTGCTTGCGGAATGTGGTGAAAAGCGTGCACTGTACAGGTGCAGACAATAACCCTTGAGTTCTTTGAACTCACTCAAAGCAAAACTGCTTTTGTCCTCTAGAAGCATGGGTGTATCTGCTTGCTTGGAGTTGTTGCCATGTTCAGAGACAACCCTTAAACCTCCAGCCCCTGCTGGCATCTAATAAAACAGGAGAGAAAGATGTCTTTTTTTTTTTTTTTTTCCCCCCTCTGGTTAAAAAACTGCTGAAACTTCTTTCTCTTTAGAAATCTGAAGTAACTTTTACTGTGAGCAGAGACCAAGAGTGGGGTGCAGAAGGACGGAGGAGAGGAAATGAGATTTAGGATGGTAACCTTTACACAGTGTTTACAATAGGGTCACCGGCACTTCTGTGGCAATGACAGCTCTCTGGTCTTAGTTTGAAAGAGATCTAAGACATTCAGTCACAGCTCTGGAACTAGTACCTGTTAGGAGGCTGGTAATTATTCCCACAGCTACTGTGATAAGTGTCCCAAGTGTGCTGAAGTAGAGATAAGACAATGAATACCAGTTGTCTGCCAGGGCAGGCCTGAAAAAGAGCAGAAAAAGTGTTAATCTCTGCTTTCCTATTCCAAGTGACTTGAAAATGTTTTCTGTTTCCAGACAGCATATCAATACCAAGTTACTTCTGAACCAAGTGACCTGGTAGTCTTGAACTACCTCCATAAAATAAAATGTGCATTGACAATTTGCTCTAAAATTTGCGGGACAAGTCCTTTCATATGGGAGGAGACTGGTCAGTACCGTGAGGCAATGCATGGGACAGAGCAGGTAAAACAAGACAGTCCTGTCTGCTAGAAATCGAGTGCAGAGCTGAGCACTCCAGCTATCCAGATGAAGGGATAACTTCTTTAGAAGGGGGGCATTATTTAAAGGAGGGGACACAAAAAAAAAGTAGGAAATCAACTCTGAACAGCCAGAAACATTAGGGCAACTGTCACAACTCAGGTTACACCTTATTTTGTTCTCCCTGATAATGTGCTCTGTTGCAACAGTTGCTTCCCCTCAGCCATGAGCTGGAGGCCTCCTGTGAGAGGTGTAGTATATGAAACTGGATGTTGGGCACCCACATGTGTACCAGGGTGTATCTGTTGATTGTACAGTGCTCTAAGGTGTAAGGATTGGGAATCCTTAGAAATGTGTTTGTTCTGCTTCTTTCTGTTCCTGCTGTTCCCTATATTGCCATTAATAACTGTTACACTTCATTGTGATTATCCAAAGTAAGATATATGGTAATTGCAGAGGGCAGAAAATCCCTTATATTGTGCCCATTACACAGATTATGCCCTCTTCTGAATTTCCTGACTAGAACTATTTCTGCACAGACAAGCTGTTGTAGGTGGAGCTGTTAAACTGGCAAATTGCCCTTTAACTGTCTACTACTTTAATTCATGTGACAGACTGTGGAATTTAATCCAATAACTATAAATGTTATGTTTTCTTTAACACCGTGGTTCCCGGTAAGGCATATCCAAGCCTTTAGACTCAAATATTGAACTGAAGCTTTTCAGATCAATAGGAAGATTCACTTTGACTTCTGTTCTGGGATAACGCAAACAAACTTTACTCTGACAGGAGAGAAAAAAAAAAAAAATCAGAGAAAGCTGCTTCATATTCAACAGCCTGGTAGGTAAACCAGGGAGGGATAGTTACAGTAACCCAAATGCTAGGCAGATGTTCATGTCGCTTTAAAACAAATACATGCTTTTTTGATTCCACATGATGAACTTGCATACCTCTCTGTAGTTGTTGTGTTGAAGATTAATGGCTTTACTGTTGATATCAAATTTTCTGAGGATATATTACAGCCTGCAGTTGAGAGATATAGTGGCTTGGTCCTCTCTGGGAGTGGAGGATAAATCTGAGATCCAATTCCAACCCAAAGTGAAATAACAAAGCCACTGACAAGACCCACAAATGCACCCTGCAAAACAGAAAATGAAACTTGGATTTACATGCAAAAAGTATATTTTAAAAAACCACCACCTAGATGAGTAAGAAACAGTCAAGACAATCTAAACTGTAGGCTCCATAGCAAAAATGAAAGACACAGCTGGGGAGAGCTGGGGAGTTTACATCAGTCCCCTTTTGGGAAATATAGTGTTTATTCACAGCTCCTGAGCAC
>VYZV01041675.1:71345-106253 GCA_013401275.1 Pandion haliaetus | reverse complement strand
CTCTTTTTATTTTGCCACTATGCCTTTACAATCAAAGGATAGCTTTGGGCTGCATGGTATATGGGAAAATACTGCTTTATTTGAGGCCCTCCTTGAACAAATGCAGAAGCAATTTTTCCTTTCTCTCATGTGATCTGTTTTTGCAAGTCTCTTCTACTTCAGGGTTGTTTTTTTCTTGGCTGACAGCTAGTGATTTTTATTTTATTTTATTTTATTTTATTTTATTTTAGTATATACATACAATTTGCAACTGCAAAGAGGTAAAGGTTAATGATTAGTGAACCTCACTAAATAGCAATCCTGTCAGACTAAGCCATGGACCATATTTCCAAAGTTCATCACATCCATTTTTTGATGGATTAGCTTTTTCCTCTGGAAATGACACTTTCACAATACTGAAGCACTCTGAGAACACCCCAGTTCAGTCTGCAAGTGCTTGGGTCCCATTTTCCCAGCCTGATCCCCTTTTTCTCAGACAGGCCAGCATCCTCTGAGTCTACTGGATGTTCAGCTACATCTCAAGACACATTGTTCCCTGCTTCTAAAACTGTGTTTTCCAGAAATCCTTGTCAAAGTTCCATTTTTATTCAGATTTTTCCCCCCTTTGGTCATGTAAATCTCTTCATGGGATGGAAATTCGAGTTCTTATACAGCCCTGTTCATCACTTCCTTGGGATAAGGAGGAAAGAGAGCAAGGGGAAATGTTCTCATGGAAAGTATCAAAGACATCTCCCTTGCTGCCCAACATAAAATTACTGGAGGGAGAGGGGGAAGGAGATGCCCAAAATTATCAATGAATTTTGGATCAACAGGGCTTTAAATTTCTACTTACAATTCCATTTGCAAAGGAGCAGAGGATTCCCAAGGCAAACAGTCCTAAAAGAGGGCCACCGACCATGCCAAAAATGCTGAGAGCTGCCTGAGGAAGGAAGAGAGTCTGCTATCAGATGCTGTGCAAGACAGTTAAAGCCTCCAACGTGGCAAGAAGGGAAGATGTTGAGAAGGAAATTATGAGGGTTTTTTTTTTTTAACTGGTGTGTACTCAGCTGGCAGGACTTGGTATAGTTACATGGGTGCTTAAAGCAGAGGCTGAGCCATGGGCTCTTTGAGGCC
The DNA here is from genome assembly GCA_013401275.1 of Pandion haliaetus. Lineage (NCBI taxonomy): Eukaryota > Metazoa > Chordata > Aves > Accipitriformes > Pandionidae > Pandion > Pandion haliaetus. The sequence continues at coordinate 105,140 of VYZV01041675.1, read as the reverse complement.
AGTACCCAACAAAGAATAAAAACTAATCATCTCATAATAGTATCCAGCAATTATTTTCTTACATAATTCATTCTGGGCCATTCAACATGGGCATGAAAAAGCAGTCTGACACCTACCTGCAACAATGCTCCCAGGAGAGATGCCACTGCAGCCATAGCGATGCAGACTCCACCATAAAACAGGCCTGCATGGAAAAGGCAGAATGATGCATAAATCTGCCAAAGTTTGAAAATCACTAATGGAAATGTGTCCATCTAACTCAGCATGGCCCCTGACATCCCCAAAACAAACCTGCCAGCATCTGGGTTTTTCTAAGAGAACCTGAATTGGCCAAAAGGTCAGGTTTCTGTTTACATTAAGAGGAGATCATGCAAACTTGTCAAAATCCTCTTCCTGTATACTACTAAAGATTAGTTACTAAATGACAGCCATGGATTAGCCATAGTGGCAATACCAAAGGTATTGTTTGTATTTCTCAGCCAATCACCTCCTGTGTCATAGTCCTTATTTTGAGGGAATGATTTTTGCTTCTCCATCTAAAGTCTTTGGAACAAGAAAGTAAATGTTGGCACATTACTGGGAGCTGGTGCCATGACAAAGAACATCTTGGGTCACCAGGACATAGCGTCTCTTCCCAGGACCCATAACACAGGCTTATTTGGTTTTTTTCCACCCCTGCTGAGTTTCACTGCACAAGCAATAGGTTAATCTCACTGTATAATGTGGTGTGTCAGACAACTCATGATAAGACCAACAATAATTTTGTCATAAACATTGTTTGCAATAATGTTTAAGAAACTGCTCTCAGGTGAAAATATTTAATACTTGTCACCCGCCACTAGACTGCTGTGCTCACTGGTGTGGGTTATGACATCATGCTGGGACTGTGGTTTTTCCACACTTACTACAAACACCGCCTTGGGCTACACCTGCAGCTGGTTGCAGACAGTACAACCAGCAGAGATGGCAGTCACGCTTCAGCGATTTAAACCATCTGCTCAGCCTAGTTCTGACCCTCTTCTTTGAGTGACATTAAACAGAGGAGCTAAACAGACTGAGGGTCTGAGAGTATATCACAGAAGACATGACGTTGCTCGTTCTCTGGAGTGTTACTGGGACATGCTGCTATGGCTTGCATTATCACTCAGTTCAAAAGTTTTGTTACAAAATTGTTTCCTATGCGTCTCATTTTTGACAGAAGAAATAAAAATAACAGGTGTTTCAGTCTGAGACATTTGGCTTTGTAGTATTGCGAATCACATGTTGAATACAGATGCAGTGCATCTTTCCTGCTTAAAGATCAAACAAGATGGCTCCTTTTTTTCCTTACACTCACTTGAAATAGCTTGTCCCCCATTCTGTGTAAAACCTGCACAGCTCATCTCCCCCAGGTATTTCACCAGTGTAGTCCTATTGGTGTAAATCCACTTAGTCCTGATTTACACTGCCGCAAGTGAAATCTTAATCGAGCCCTCACTTTGTAAAGCAAAAGTGGAAAAGGTGTTTTCCAGACATACTCATCCCCATGGAAATCCATGACAACTTCTTTTCAGAGAGGGATTTGAAGTACGGCCTAATGAGGTCTTCGACAGTCACGGCAGCCAGAGCATTGATGCTGGAGGACACAGTACTACAGAAGGCAAGATTTATACAATTTCTTTTTTTATCTTAGAAGCTGAAATCACAGATAACAGATGGGTTACTGGCAGAGAGAAACTGCTACTGTATAGAATAGTGTTAGAAAACTAATGTAACTGCTGTATTGGTTGAAATAACTTATTATTCCAGGTGACGCAGTTAACAGCTTACAAAAATTTTTTTAAATAATTGCTCTTAGTGAAGACAAGGCAAATCTTGATGAAAAGACGGGCCTGGAGAAGTCAATGAAAATACCTATTATGTATGGCTAAGCTGTAAACACTACTGGAATACGTGATGATACCTTCACAAATGATCTACACAGTATATATTTGGGTAGGTAAAATTCCTACGTGCTGGCCACGGATTACTTTGAATGCACTCTCAGAGGAGGATTCAAATAATCTAATTACAGTCATCTAAAAATTAGGCATCTAGTCCAAACTGAACTATTGAAGGCTCCCTATGGGGTCAGAAAAAACAGCACTCCTAAGGCAAAAAGCCAGTCAAGTGATCTCGTGTCTATGTGTACCTTGCTCTCACAAGCCAACAGCTTTTCCTCAGCGTGAAAAACAAATATCCTGGCTGTTCCCTCTATTTATGTAGCTACAAGTACTCAGAACAAAAAAATTATTCTGGTGTCACATTCTTAAGTTTCCTCATTTTTATCTGCTTACTACTGTTCAGAGCTTTCCTCGAGACAGGTGATGTTTCCTAAAAGATGCTCCTTGGAAAAGCTGAACAAAACACTCTCCACTATGGATAGAAGGGGATTGATTTGTCTCCTTCAGTAAAAATACAGAGTGATTGTTGTTTTCACAGGGTTCATTTGAGACAATTGGAAGTCCAGGAACTCTTTAGTAAACAAGACCCTAAAGATCAGGGATGAGGAAAGGGAGATGGCTTTAAAGTTATGCAGGGTTGAAACTGGACAATTAAAAATGAGCAGTAGGAAATTCCCCCGAACTGTAGTTATTTTGTGTAAACATCCATTTATAATACTTAAAAATTCCTATAGCAGAGGGTCTTTAAAAGCACAGAGAGGAGGAATTGTTAGTGCCATACATCACGTGTGGCTAGCTGTTTCCTCATGCTGCTAGCAGGGAACTCCAAACAGCTTTGAGTCCTAGGACCTGAGAGCCACTGTTGGAAACTATGGATTTTTAAACTGCATCAGCAAAGACCTTATAGTTTTTTTTTTTTAAATTATCTAGACAAAGAAATGAAATACAAAAGTGTTATTATAAAAGCAACTTTAACAAAAAAGACACTAGGTTCCAGATTATTAAATTACCTTAACGTCCCACTGTAGGCACTAGCCACAAAAAGCCCTGGCACTCCTGGAAAATCGTGGAGAATATCCAGCACTAGGTATGGCATTAGCTGAAAAATCCAGAGAGTAAGAAATATTACTATCTCGCCCTAATTCTTCTTTTTGTCACTGTATTATTTTTGTTATAGTCTTCTCACTGGCATTCTGCCCAGCTGTTCTGATTTTGAATGTCCCACCTTGCACTATTTATTGGTTTTCTACAGAGAAAACCAATCCTAAAACATCCACCTGAGATACAGCAAAGTCTGTTTAGACCACCTGTAAGAGGTGAGCATACAGCCGTGCCGTCAGGCTTGGTTTCCAGTGACGATGGCATAGGAAGCTAGCGTTGGGCAGCAGGTAGTCTGTATTGTATATCGCTCTGTTGGGCTTGGGTGCCGCAGTAGATGCTTAGGTCTGCTGCTGACTCCACCAAAAGGTTTTTAGACACAGTCCAATAACCTCAGGCACTTGAGAACAATTTCCCTATTGGAAACCATGTGTCATTTGTTGACCTTTGCAAGATCTGAGTGCTGGAAAGAGAGAGGAATTTTAAGATTTTTTTCTTCCTGTGGACCATTTTTTTCACAGACAAGTTGGTCTTTTTAGTACCTTGCTTCCAGTTCCTGCCAAAAGAATTTGACTGACAGGAACAACTTAATTTCCTTTGGGTTTTCACCTTGGCTTTCTGTATCTCATTTTATTCTACCCTTGAAGACCAGGTGGTCCTGCCCCAGGTACCCCATTGTCTGTGCTCTTCTCCTGGCTTCCCAGCTATTGTCCGCGGGGTGCTATCCAGAGCCTATGATTACAGCCCAGGCATAAACATACAAAAAAAAGACTTGCGTGATTTCTTGGGCCCTGACTCTGGTCAGTCTACGGGCTCCCAGAGCTCTTGTTGCTTCAGTAAATGTGCTGCTCAGGGCCTATTTAGGGAGAGGCCGCCATCAGTTACAAGGTGGTTTCTCCACAGCACGGTACAACACGGTTTGATTGCCCAGCTCTCCTCCGAAGGAGGGAAGGATGCACCATCAGTAGTGAAGAACTGCCTGTTGGTGGCCTTCTTCCAGGTGTATGCTTTGGGCTCAATTATGTTTCAAATCTGAAAATGCTTCTGCTTCCCTTGGCACAGAGCAGTTTAGGTCAGGTGACATAAAGCAGCTCACTAGAGCCTGCAGTCACTCACACTTTTGCCGTCGCTTCTCTCTGAAGCTCTGTTTCACACAAGGCTGGCACTCCATTTTGGGTGAAAAACCCAAACACCTGCATAGATGGGTGGACTGAGCGCTCTCCACATCACTTCTCTCCCTGCCACCCTCCTTACCTGGTGCTGAGACCTGCAGCGCCTGGACAGCTGGGGGACACTGGGACTAAACAGTGCTAAGGACAGGTCTGCTGCTTTCTCCAGGGTATTCCCTCCCGCCATGGTCTCAGCTTAACCTGCCAGTGTTACAGACTCACCTGATACAGGGCTTGGGCATGTCATTATTCACAAGCCCCTGGCTCTTGAACCGCCCCCAGTCTGGTTGTTACGGCTGCAGAGGAAGAATGCCCCCTCACCACTTTCCCCTGAAAGGTGGGAACCTACCTGGTCGAGTGCCGACACCTGCTTTGCCATCCATGGGTCACAGTCCTTGTAGATGGAGTAGAGGGCCAGGCCACACAGCGCTGCGCAGGCCAGTATCGCCCAGAGGCCCACCAGGTTGATGTAGAGGGACCTGCACCAACACGCACAGAAACACCACGTCAGAGCTCGACATCCCGCAAGACCCCACCGGGGCCAAGCGAGCAAGCGCTGTGCCAGCACTGAGGAGACCTCCTGGTCGGTGGCTGCCCGCTGCAAAGAGAGTCACAGTACGGCTCCCAGCATTTCACCTGGTGTGAGATCACGTTTTTAAATACACAAATTACACTTCTGGTTTTGGCAGTATGGTCTGAGTCCCCATCCCTGACAAAGTCTTCACAGGTGATGATGGGAGCAAGATGGCAATCCCCATGTTTCATCATGTGTGCGAGTTTTATGTTGCAGGCACACTCTTCCCCCCCTTGCCACACCTCTGGTAAAGACAAACCCCAGACAGATTTGTAAGGCGGGGTGCCCCAGATCAAAGTGTGGGTTACCTTTTAGTCAGCACCAGCACTCCTTTGCCTCTGGAGCTTCAGTGCCACACTTACACAATGCTGGAGTTGCCCTTGTAAAGCAACAAATCCCCCATTTCCTCCCAGGACACTCTCTGTGGGAGGCAGCAATGAGGCACTGGGACCTCAGACCTGCTCTGGAGCCACCTACAGCTACCACTTCCAGAGAGCTGGGGGTTGCCACCGACCCCAGGGCTTCCCCTTTAGTAACTAAACAACTTGGAACCTGGTATGGTCCAGTAAACCCATCACCTCCCCAAGCTTCAGCTAATGATGAGAGCAGAAATGTGTTTTCATCAGGCATTAATGCTACTTTTGCCACACACAACAGGCAGCCCCTATTGGCAGGGAAAAACAAATTGTTCTCCTCACCCAGTGAGGGCTTTTCCCTTCCCTCTAACTACCCTATTCTCTCAAGTGTTTCTCAGCTCTTGATAACTCCTGGATCACAAAGTTCTTCTCACCTAGGATGGTCAGTTCAAGTAAACATACCCACCCACCCAGCACTTGGCCTTGAAAAACAGCATTTCCTTTCTGGCAGTTGCCTCTCGGTTATCTGTGTACCATCTGCCGATAGTGACTTAACTGCCTGATAGATCACACACCCCAGACCTGTGCCAGCTGCTAAAATCTCTGCTGGGAGAACCTTTGGTTACTGAGCAAATATATTCATGCTTGCAGTGCTTCAGGAGGCCTTTTAGTGCCTTCAGTTCCCAAGAAGGTGAGGGGCACCAGCCTTTGGCCTGCTCTAGAGGACTACCAGGATGAATGAAGAAGTAAACATAACTTTATAGGCCTTGTTAGGAATTGAAATGGATGTTTTTCAGAAAGGCATAACGTAGATTAACTAGTTGAACTATCAGGTTTATACCATAGAAAAATTATCGACAAGCACAATGTAAACTCTTAAAAAAGACCTGTATAAATAAAAGCTGATTTACACATAGTAGGGGAAACTCTGTGTTTATGCTTTTTATTTGCAATTAGGGATGGTCTAAATACAGAACCAGCAGCACTTTACATTTCTCTCTAGACTTATTTAGTAAAAATGAGGTGGTCCTCTTCTTACAGATGCTTACATATTGGTTGGATGTCTTGCATCCATTTAGCTGAAGCTGTTCCTGCATTGGCATAATCTACCTTGATATAAGGCACTCAGAAACTGATTTAGCACAAAATTTAACCAATGCATTAAATCAATCAAACTCTTTTGAACAGATGTAATAGCAGTATTAGCCTAGAGCCTGTAGTAAAGATTAGAAAGTCAAGAGAAACACGTGGAAGCAAAAAAAATTGCTTGAATCTTGCAATTCTTGTTTTCAAACTGCGTCAGTGTTTGACGGTGAAAAGAAAGCTGTTTTTTTTTTCTTCTGATTTACATCCCAGCTTATGGTACACCCTATGACTAAGCACTGCAGTATAATAATTGTAGCACTATCAGCAGGAGGTGCCCCCATTAATTCTGGGTGAGTAACAGGGGGTGGAATTTGGGTGAAGTAGGCACTGTGACTGCGCAAGGCTTATTTTCAGTTGTTTGTTTCAGGCTGGCTCTAAGATTTTAGCACTGAAACATACCAGATGATGACCTTGAAAGGAGAGAAAAATGTGTTAGAAGCCCGTGTTTTTCGGAAAGCGTAGCTCTCCTGCTCTGAGTGCCTGTTATTGTTCATATATTAGCATTTTGTTCAATTTGCCTAGTTACTGGTTACTGTTTGAGGAAGACAGCATGTGCTCCCACCCACTGGTGTGTTTCTTGAATGAGGTGAAATCCTTTTCCAAAGCCTAAGAAAATTCCTACTATTGTGCCACTGTTAAAGGCCTTCCCAAAATCTGCAACTTGGGATCTTTGAAAGAATTATTTTCTCAGCTCTGATTTATTATTTTCCTGTCTCTTACAAAGCCTTACAGTAAATGCCAGAGGGGTACAAAACCCTATTACTTTGATCTGATGACATTTTACACTTCTATGTACAGGTTAAAAGGCACTAAGAGGTGCGGGCCACCAATGTGACTTGCCAGATGTGTCTAATTACATTTGCAAATGAACTAGTCACCACAGAATGGCAGTGGTTATAGTTGTGACAAGCTGTAACCATTATACAAAATGATTTCTCCATGCAGGGGAAATACCCTGCACAAGCGAGGCAGAAGCAAGATACCATGGAGTCCAACCACCCACGCCAGCAGGAGAGGACTCTACTGACAAAGGCTGTGCCACTGCTAATATGGTATGAGCTATAAATCCCATCCAAGTCCCTCCAGAACCAGATAGCCTCCAGTCCTGGTAAAAGTTGCTGCAACAGCTCGGAAAATCTGCCCAGAAGCTGCCATGGTGCCAGATTCCCGTTGGCCACACTCTGCTTCTGGGGTGCCCTGGAAGTGTCCCTCCTTACAAAGAGTGTAGGGAGAGTATGGGAGAGGAGCACAGCCCTAAGTGGAGCAGGTGCTGGGGAAAAACAGTCTCACTGGCACACAAATCTGGCACAATGTATGCAGCTGTTTTCCTATATGCAATCATGCTGCCATGCAGCATTACAGATGTGGGATGCGCCTCATGTCTCTGCAGTGCCGAGAACCTGGAACCCAGCCACACACCAGAGATTGTGGAGAAGCCACGTGGTGTGTTGGAGATGTGGCACTGTATGCTGGAGATGTGGCTGATGACGAGCATCAGCATATTCCTCTCTGCAGAGTAAATGGCTGAAAAGCAGATTTTCTTTATTGCCATAAACAAAATATTTCAGTTCTAAACTGTGCATGATTTTATGGGTATTTTGCTAACGTTATGAAGTGAAAGCCTTCATAAAATTCCTTCTCTGTATGTCACTGTATTATAGAATTTATAGGGACTACAGTTATGATGTGCATTTATATATTTCTCCTATAAATGGACTTTATGAGCTTGCTAATAATTCCTAAATCCTGAGTTGTGAACTACTGGAATAAAACTAAAGATAAAGGTAAGATAATAGAGTCAGTGAATATAGTCCATTCTAGAGTAAAGGCTGACCAGAGATGTTTAAATTCAAGGAAAACAGAACTCTCTGCCAGTTTTCCTAGTGAATTCCTAAAAAACCAGTCATTATTATTAAGAAAACAAATATATGATTCCTCAGCAATTTTATCACTGAATAAAACATTTCTGCATTTTCTCATGCCTATATTCATCAGTATGGAAAAATCTTTTAGTCTTTACTTATGCAAAATTCCTACACAGTGATTTAGGTTTAGCAGCATAGCAATTCAAGATGTTGTCTTGATATGGCTTCAGCACAAGTACTGTATTATTTGGTCTTTAGGTTGCATATAAACTTAATGCAGCTATTTGTATGCAAGAATACCGGCACAGTGAAACATTCTGGCACAAAGTTCAATGTTATTGCAATTATATGTAATGCAAAACCCAGTATTTATTTTGCCGATTTGTCTTCTACCTGGTCCACAAAAGAGAAAGCAAAGGTTGTTACCCTTTACAAATGGGTTTTATAGACAACAACCATTCCTTTAAAAAAAATCTCCCTCATAAAGAACAGACGCTGCTAAATTCAGACATTAAGAGTTACTGTAGGCAGACTTACATTTTTGCATGGAACCTGCTTTTGCATGCAATGTATCGCTGTACTTGAGATTGGTTGACCCCATATATGGCAGTCCATGTGAAAGTCCCACCTATAACAATCGTCCAGAAGGTATGTCTTTGCAAAGGATTGGGATCAAAGCTACAATGAGAGGGAAAAGAGAAAACAAATTCAGAATATGAAAATCTTCTCATTATGAGATGACCTTAATGCCTAGGAGAAAAAATTTCCCCGTACTTGCTCTAATACAAACTCTCCTAATTTGGCCAGATTTTGAACATTCAGATACTCCAACTTTACGTGAAATCACAGAAAGCAAATTTGAAAACTCAGAGCTGAAATCTAATCCAGTGAAACACTCTGATCTGTCCAAAGGTGAAGTTTAACTAACTTACTTGCCTATAAACTACAGTCTTAAGCAAAGCTGATGCCTGTGACTGTTCTGATGAAATGATGCTCCAGTAAAAAGTCTAATATGCCTGCTTATCTAGAGGGACATCAGTCTGACATCAATATAAAGGTGTGTTTGCACGCTCAGTTTATGTGGACAGAGCCTCTGTAAAACATTATGCTGGTTTAGCTCTAAGTGAATAACAGAGTTTAGATGGCCATAAATAGTTATATTTTTTAAATCACACTTTACCATAGCAATAAATGATGCTTGTCTTGGTGAACAATGTAATATTATTTCACCCATTACATGCCTTTATTCCTTTTCTTTTTCCATATGTGAACTCTATGATTGGGGGAAGAAGCAATGCAGCATAACCACTGCAAATCAGCCAAACAGACTGAAAAAAGTGACTGTTCACAAGAAAAAGAAAATACTCACAGATGAATTATTTACTGAAGAACTTGGTGAAGAATTTTACAGAACAACCTGATTAATACTGTGAACTGATAGACAAAAGGACAAAAGGTAATACTTGTCGCACTAAACTTTCACTAATAGCACTGGGTGAAGTTTCTAAGGGGAATCACCTACTCAAGAAAAAGTACAATAACTTTTTTTTTTTACCTACAGTGGTTTTTGAGTCAACACTGTCAGAATGAGTATTCTTGACCATGCAAGATGATATTTTTAGGTTATGATTAGTTACAATAATGGTGGCTAAAATACTATTAAACTACTTTTAATTTTTCTTTCAGGGAAAAGAAGAACATTTCCCTTTTTCAGATTAGATAAAAACTATTATTTTCCCAGTTGTTTTGGTTCAGTAGCTTAAATGACAAATCAGCTGTTTGCAAATTGTAGGTATAAATAAGATTCTCCTCTCCTATTAACCATTCACTTTCAGTGGAATCCAAAATGTATCCTTAAAACACCTACTTGACAAAGTAAAAAGGTTTTTCTCTTTACAAGATTTTGAATGGTGTAAAACCTAAAAAATATCCCTCAAAGTAGGTACGCTTGTTTAAAAATATATAAAAATTGGGTCACAACTCCCCCCCTCCTCCTCCTTCAGCAGCAATTTAATTTCACAGTTAATCACATAGGCTCTACTCGTAGGAATAAAGAGGCACATCATCTGCAAGTACAAACTCACTCCCAGAAGTTTAATCTTCCTCCATAGTAGGAATCATTTACAATGCGTTCAATTCCCTCCTGAACCACCACAGCTCGTATAATCACAGATGAAAATCCAGCGACCATGATTCCAACCTGGAAAACGTCTGTCCACACCACTGCCTTCAGACCACCCTGCATGAGGAACAGCACGTATCAGGTACAACAGGGCAGCAGCACCCTTGCTTTGCACTCACATTCAACTAAGAGAAATGTTACTGTCCATATTATGTGTAATAGATGAATTTCATCTTCTTTAATAGGAATAATTCTGTACTGGAGTGTTTAGGAATTGCATCCTGGAACCTATTCAGGACATCCTGGCCCTTTTTTGAAGTGCACTAGAATTTACTTTGGCCATACACATAGTTTAATCCAGTATTTCCTTCATCACATAACCTGATTCAGAAGTTTGTATCAAAAGATAAATTGGCAGACAGTGCTCAGCTTACATATATACAGTACCACTAACTCCAGAAGGCATGCCATTCATGCGAGTAAAAATAAACGTGATTTAATCCAGCATATACAAATAAATTTGTCACTGAGGTTCCATTTAATAATTTCTAGACACTTGGTCAATTAACACTAATCTAAAGACCAATCTGTTCATGTGGCACTTGCTATTTTCAGTGACTCTATTCAATAACAGACAGGACTATTATAGTTGCAGTAAGCAGGTGCTTGACAAATTACACAGCTAAACGCTACTAGATGAGAAGAAAAAAATCACGGGAGGATTTTTAGGAAGGGAAATTTATCTTCTTGATATTGTTTCAGCAACAACAGGAATTTGAATGTATCAAAACAGAAAAGGTTTCAGTCACTTAGTGGCTACCTTTGCATCCAGAGAAGTCCCTCGGTGAATATGGCCCTGTGGCTACAGCTGCACTGTGAAATTTACTCCCATTGGCTAAACTGGTTATTAGACTACTTTTCAATAAATTCCATATTTGATGTGATTGGTGAAAGGAACACAGATTTTTCTCAGCCGAAGGGCCCACGTACCAGCGTGCAGTAGAAAGTGCAGACCACGCCGGTCGCCACCACTGCACCCCACAAGTCGAAGCCAGTGACTGAAAAAGAGGGAAATGGCACCAGTGTGAATGATGCACTGGGGACAAAAAAATGAAGGTTGATTTTTCACCTGAATCTGGTTGTTGAAAAAAACTAGAAATAAGTTAAATGCAAAAGAAGGAGGTAAAAATGGCAATGAAAAGATTAGCGTGTCTAAACCGGAGGATTCACCCTAACCAGTTCTAAAAATGAAACAGTTGTTACAGACATTGGAAACTGCTAAAAAGTTAGATATATTTCAGGATCTAAGAAGCTATTTGTCTTTAATGTCAATGCTGCCAAACAACGCACCCAATATGTTTGTAGGCCCCAGCTCAGGAAGGTTTTAAGATACATGTCCTTCCTTGAAGCACCTGGGCAGTCCCACAAAGTCCTTCGGCAGGGATTTAAGCAAGTAAAGAGCATAGCGATGCTCCACGGATGCAAGGTGCTTCAAGCATGGTCTGAAAGAAATGTGCCAGACTAAAAGGCTTTCTTTTATTCTTCTTTCTTTTAGGGAAACATGATAGTATGTCTACGCCAGACAACACTGTGCTGTAGTTGGCACACAGGCTGTCACTGCCCCAGCTTGGCACGTTCACATGGCACCAGGCAGGGTGCTCAGGGGCTCCCCGACAGATAGTTCAAGCTAATGAGAACCACTGCAACAAAACTAATGAAAAACATTGCTTCCGGTTGGGAGCCAGCTAGGTCATAGCTTGGTTTAGCATGTATTTTCAGGCCAAATATAAACAACAAGGACATAAAACCTGTGGGACTTACACACCGGAGGAGACCAATGCAGACAGCGTTGGGTTTTTTAACATTTTTTTAGTGAACAAGCCAAAAAAACCCCCAATGAACAGAACACTTCTGATTTTCATTCTAGCCAAAATGATTCATTTTTTTATTTACATTTTGTTATTGCCTTTTCTTGCCAAGTGGACAAATTGTATCAGTTTAAAAGTTTCATTTGGCTCCACATAAAAGCTTTTTCCCCCCTTTAAAAGTAATTGTGGCTCATTTTCAAAGAGTCATTTTGAAGTAGAAATAGGAAAGATTTCATTTTGTAAATATCACAACAAACATCTTAAGTTGAAGATCTCTTTGCTGTTGATTTGGTTTTCCTGGCATAATGATAGGCCAAGTTAAAGAGTTCAAGGTAGCCCAAAACCATATTTACAGAACTTTTGCCTGGCTCTCCTCTTGAAGAGGAGCACTTAACCAGGGAAATTAAATGTGTGTTTAGTCTCTGCATTGACTTCAAAATTTACTTAAGTCTTCTTAACTTTTCTGAATGTAGCCATTACCTAAGGATATTGCATGAGAGGTAGAGTAAATGTCCACAGGTTTTCCCCTCAAGACTCTTCTATAATTCCTTACAGGTAGGGATTAAGGGACTGGGATTACAAATTGGAGGCCTTCTGTCAGAGTTCCCATCAGGATCAACAGAAATCTTAGAAGACTTCACTGTCAAGCCTTGAGCTATATTTTTAGGCATGCAGTACCAAAAAAAAGCATACCAGTACTATATGCAGAAAAAATTATAACTGTAGAACAGTTGCAGTATACTCATCCAGCATACTCATCTTACCTTGATTTAGTGCTAAAGCTGGAGCATAAATGACAATACCAGTGTATAAAGTCTAGAAAGGGAAAAAAGATATAAGATCAAAATAAATGTAAATTCCTGAAAAGGTGATAGCTTTCTGAGATTATTTCCTTTCAAGCATTTATGCATTCTGTATTTCCTAAATTCATAACTGTTGAGAAATAATTCCAATTGTTAAAAGATGAATGTCTGTGACTAACCAGCACTGCAGTCTCACAGCCTAGTGTTTTTAAAAATAAATACCAGGAACTCTTAAATACCAAATCCCTCTTCAGCTTCTCCTGGCCTTTATAATTAACTTATTTTATTGCTTTAAAACTGCAGTTATATAGCAGAAACAGGAGCAAAAGGAAGTTGATGAGGTTTACACATGGTTTGCCAAGGAATCTATTACAATTTATTTTCTCAGTCTTGGGATCAATATGCCTCTCAGTATGCAACTATAATGCATGTGAGTAAGAACAAAAAATACAGCATTAGTTAGTCATTATGGATAGCATTATAAGGAGTTACACTCCTGTAAGATGAAGCCATGCATGACTATCAACAGATTTGTATTTTCACCCAATACAGTAAAGATATAGACAACTCAAGGAGCTACTCCATCCACTTTTGTGGGCACAATGGGATTCACACACTGATACCCTCTATAATTTCTTTGTGTATATTTTTAAATCCTGTTTCCTTTTTTACCGCTCTTACTACTGCCTTGTACTACTAGGGCAAATTCAGCTATGACGTGGTTCAGAGGAATACAGCTTGCAACATGCAGACAACTTCTGTGAAGGTCAGTGGGCTTGATTCAAAGGATCTAAATCACAGTCAGGTCCTGAGCTGACTTGCATCAGCTTTCCATGGCTGAACTCTTCTGACTCCCTGATTTACAGGGGTGGGACCTGGGCATGGAAAAGCAGCAGAATCGGATGTTATCCAGCATTCAGCAAGCCTTTGCCCTTCCCACGAGTGTGAAGTCCACCCTAGGCACAGGTGGTAAACCAGAGCAAGACGGCTAACAGCTGGATTACTTGCTGTGGCTTTCAAGCAGGTCAAATCCAGTCCCTGTGGGGCGGCTCTACCACATGGCCAGTGGCTATGCTGGGGAGAGAGCCAAGAGCTAACTGGAGTGAGCTGCAATCCAGCTATGGAAGGAAATTAGTATGGAGGGGCTGCTTCACCCAGCATGACTGGGTTGCCCTGGCCCCTTGCTTCACACTTGTTACAAGCACATGCCAAAAAGGATGGTGGGGCCATTGGGAAAATAGTTATTCCTACCTGTGTACCATTCCCCACCTGTGTGCGTGCATGTTTGTTTCTCTTGGTGCCATGAGTCCTCTCTAGGTTTTCACATACAGCTTATGTGCCAAGAAAGCTGCCAGTCCTGACCAGTCCCTGGTGAATGTCTCCTCAGAACTAGCTGCATAACTTCACAGCCAACTACTGACACTTGTCAAGCCCAGTCAATGTTTGACTTGCTGTCCATACAGTGACTGTCAGTTTGTGCTGCTGAATCATAGAATCATAGAATGGTTTGGGTGGGAAGGGTCCTTTAAAGATCATCTAGTCCATGTCCCTGCCTTGGGCAGGGACATCTTCCACTAGGTCAGGTTGCTCAAAGCTGCATCCAACCTGACCTTGAAGACTTCCAGGGATGGGGCAGCCACAACTCTTCTGGGCAACCTGGTCCAGTGTCCCACCACCCTCGTTGCAAAAAATTTCTTCATGTCCAGTCTAAACTCACCCTCTTTCAGTTTAAAACCATTACCCCTTGTCCTGTCACTACAGGCCTTGGTAAAAAGTCTCTCTCCACCTTTCCCATAAGTCCCCTTTATATATTGAACGGCTGCAATAAGGTCTCCCCACAGCCTTCTCTTCTCCAGGTTGAATAATCCCAACTCTCAGCCTTTCTTCATAGGAGAGGTGCTCCATCCCTCTGATAGTTTTTGTGGCCCTCCTCTACACCTACTCCAACAGGTCCATGTCTTTCTTGTGCTGGGGACCCCAGAACTGGACGCAGTACTCCAGGTGGGGTCTCGCAACAGTGGAGTAGAGGGGGAGGATCACCTCCCTCGTCCTGCTGGCCATGATTCTTTTGACGCAGCCCAGGATAGGACTGGCTTTCTGGGCTGCAAGCACACACATTGCTGGCTCATGTCAAATTTTTCCACCAGTATCTCCAAGTCCTTCTCTGCAGGGCTGCTGTCAATCAGTTCGGCCCCCAGTTGTACCAATATTGGGGATTGTCCCAACCCATGTGCAGGACCTTGCACTTGGCCCTGTTGAACTTCATGAGGTTTGCATGGGCCTACTCTTCCAGCCTGTGAAAGTACCTCTGGATGACATCCCTCCCCTCCAGCGAATCAGCTGCACCACTCAGCTTACTGTCATCCACAGACTTGCTGAGGATGCACTCCATCCCACTATCTATGTCATTAATGAAGATATTAAAAGTGTTGGTCCCAGTACAGACCCTTGAAGGACGCTACTCATTACTGGTTTCCATTAGGACATTTAGCTGTTGACTGCAACTCTTTGGATGCAACCATCCAGCCAATTCCTTATCCATCTAATAGTCCATTAGTCAAACCCGTATCTCTCCAAGCCTGCTAATTCAGGGATTCATCATGAGAAAGTGGCTTTCTCATACACAGCAAACAAGTGCCAGATGCTTTGAACCACCAGAAATTAAAATTTGTCACAAGTATGATCACATTTTTGTGTAAATTAAAACAGGACTGATGATACAATCTTTCCACTTCTTCAGTAGTTTTTCAGGTTGTATTACTATATATCCTTTTTTTTTTCTTTGTTTAAACACATGCCAATATTCACAGAACAGTTAAAATTACACCATTAAAATCTTGGGGGGGTTCCTTTCCTCACTATTCTTTTCATTATACAGGTTAAGTTGATAGTGATTGGCACAGAAAGACATGTCTAGATCTTTAGTTAATTTCCTTGAGCATATATTTAAGTTGTATAGAATTATTTTTCTGATCTTTGCAAGCAAAGATTATGCTTGTCTTGTTCCAACTTATGCAACTGTGATGTCTTCATATTTGCTTATCAAACAGGGTCAGGATTGACACATGCTAGCACTCTACTTTTCCTGTGGGCTTGTGTATCTATAAATGTCAGCTAAGCATCACTGTTCAAATAAGTAATTAGCACTGCATTGACCACCACCTTATTGGTGCAATTGTGATTTCCCTGTAACTCCTAGTGTGTCTTAAAAATATAAAAACAGGCAAAAAGCAAGCAGGTAACTTGAAAAGCTTTCTGATTGTATATTAATTCTTGCTTTGACTTCCCCGAAAAGTCCACTTCAAAATTGTGAAGAGAACACATTTTTGTTTCTGGTGCATTTGGCACACGCTCACTGTACATTTAAAAGCTGTGGTCTCATACTGACTACCGCAGTGGGCTGGATACAGCAAACTGCACCAACAATAATTTCAGGGACTGCTTTAGTTTAACATTCCCCAAGGCAGTAATTTGCTACTTCGCAGTTTGCAGACACCCAGTTTTTTTCCAGCGGTGGTGGTGCAAACCCTTGTGCAGTAAATGACAGCTCCTGACAGCTTGTTTTGTCACCTTTCACAGACCCTTGAGAATTAGACAGACTCCCAGAATCCACGCACCAGAGGATGAAAACTGTCGCTGTAGATAATTGGGGCATGTTTACATTTTGAACCCATTGTGGGTTTCTCCAGCAGGCAGGCGAAGGACTGGTCTTTGCACTGCTACCCTGCAGTGAATGGTCGCTCATCTCTTGCCACGGTGCTGATGCCAAGTGACTGCTCTGGGTGCTCAACAATGAACACAGAGACCCAAGGGGCAGGTAGCCCAGCATCCGCTCCCCACCTCATTGCTTTGGAGCGGAAAGAGCTTTGTTGCTCCCACTCCCAGCCACCCGTGCACTGTGGTAACCCCACCAACCATTCAGAGAAAACAGACTAAGCTGAAGAATCCTGGTAGCTACAAGGACTGCAGAACAGCTTTGAGGTTTACTTGCCGTTTGTATAATGAAGAGGACCGTTCCACAGAGGCGCAGGTATTTATTAAATCGAAGCTCTAAATACTGCAAAAGAGAATAAAACACAAATGTTTATATCAAAACTTGGCACTATTGGTAGGACTGGAGTGAAGCGATGAGCAATACAGAAAGGGCATAGTGTTGTTTTTACATTTTCGTGAAGGGCCAAAACTCCTAGTCACCTTGATTGATACCTCTTTCAACTTGATTTGCTACTTTTTTACAGACCTCACCATTGGGTAATAACATGAGAGCAAGTGAAGTAGACATAAGCTAGTCAATATACGATGGAGTCTGCAGAATCGAAACTGGTGCTACCTAGCTGCCTCAAGGCACTCAATAGACAAGGAGCTGTGCACCGTGAACCTGGCAAAGACCAACACATATTATCACAGAATCACTGAATATCCTGAGTTGGAAGGGACACACGACGATCATGGAGTCCAACTCCTGACTCCACACAGGGCAACCTAAAAGTTCACAGTGATGTACCAGCAAACAGAAGAACCCACTTGTGAAATCAGAGAGAAAAACATTATAGCTATTCCTAAGCCTTAGTCGATTTGGAAGCTCTGGCATTATGTGTGTCATCTGAACTGCTGCGAGAGAGGACAGAAGGTTTCCAGTGGTCAGCGGTATCCTCCGTGGTATCCTCACTGGCACTGCCCAAAGCAGCTCACCATATTCTACTGGTAAGTGGAAATCTAGCCTTTTGCAAAACAGGAACCCTCACTTTTCTATCTAGCCTGGGACAGCACAACCTTGGTATGAATTTGTCATGCTGTAGGGCAAGTTTCTTCCCACCATCTGTCCTAACAACCCTCTAGGGTGTGTGGTTGTACAAAAGGCATCTCCTTTGCCTGCCAATCTGTTCAATCGACACAGACAAACACCAAAGTATCTCAAAGTGCTCACTCGTGAATTGAGCACTTAAAATGTGATCTGCGCCCATGTCCATGCAAGGAATCAATGCTGAACCCCTGGAAAGACACATAAAGTTGTTTAATCTCTGAACTCTGTCCACAAATAAAAGATATATCTTTTATAGGTGCTCTACTCTGATCTAACCCCAAGATTATCAGTGAGTTTCCAGTCATAATAAGTCTTTATTTAAAAGAGCCCTATTTTAAATATCATCATAATTGACAGTCCAAAGATTAGTAGTTAAAAACACACTGGGAGCCACCAGAGATTTCTGTTGGTGAATTCTTATCTAAATCTACCAACAGAAGCCTTGTTTTTGGCCTCCAGTGCTGCAACGCCCCTGTTTGGTGTAATAAAATGCTAAAGACCAAAGTAGCTAGCAAGGACTTTCACCTGCACCAATGCCCCCTTTCCCAATGTCCTCTGTGAAAAAGAACAATTTGCCTCCAAATCTGCATCTAGGAACTATCTCCGTGCAGGAAGATAAACAGGTTGCACAGACCTTCTAGCTCAGAAGAAAGTCCTGACAAGGTGCTTCCTCAGCCCCAAACAGTCAGACTTGTCCTGTGATTGTCCCACCACTCCAGATGTCTCTGTGCTGCTAGCTATAGCTTTAACTTACGTGCTGAGCTGAAATCCAGCCCAGCCATATTTTGGTGGAACTCTTGCAGACACAGAGCACTTGTTGACCTCCCTGTATAAGCATGATGGAGAAAGCATTCAGCAGCGTGAACAGCCTCAGGTGGAATGGGTGTCTCCCCAAAATCTCTAGGAACAGCACAAATATATACCCTGCTCGAGGGGGACACTGGTGGCTGCACCTAAGCATAGAAAACTATCTGGAGAGAGCGTGATGTAAGAACTCTGGTTCCTACATTAGATGCTCTTGCGCTCTGCTCTTGGCATGTTAATTACACATCATCAACCACATGTCACTATCCAAGCTGCACGACGACTAATCCACCTGCTGAACTGAGCATCCGGAGTGTGGAAACAAATCTGGCATGGTGCACAGCTCCTGAGCCAAGACAGCAGGTTTGAGCATCTCCTCTCTGCGAAGGCAGTGTGGGCAGACTTGGGGACAGAGCAGGTCGTAGCCTGCTCTTGGCAGTGTGGAGATACGGAGCAGCATGGAGCGCAGGGGGATTTGGGGGAAGAGACTTGAGGGGAGGCATGTAGAAAGCAGGCATGAGAAGCCCCCCAGCTCCCTGAAGGCTGTGGAAAGGCTCCTTCCACTCCACCTTACCTCATAGGTGCTGGTAATGCCCAACTTGTAGAAGACGGGCAGGAAGATCTCGGCACTGCACAGCACCACCAGGCCATAGGTGATGGCGAAGATGCAGAAGATGGCACCGTAACGGTAGATCTCGGCAGGGGTGCCCAGCACGGTCACAGCTGACATGAAGCTGGCGGTGAGGGAGAGCGCGACGGGGAGGGCGCTCATGCTGCGGCCCCCCATGAGGAAGTCCTTCGATGTCTTCTGCCCCCCTCCCACGAAGGCGTAGTAGACCCCGATGACGGCCGAGACCAGCAGCATGGCCGCGAAGACCACGTAGTCCCAGACGGTGAAGCGCCCCATGCTAGCGCAGGGACTCGCCCTCGGAGCCAAGGATCTGCCCGAAAGCCAGAGGAGCAGCTGCTGCCCCCGCAGGGCCGGCACGGGGCGGGGNCGGCGCGGAGCGGAGCGGAGCAGAGCAGTGCGGAGCGGAGCGCCCCGCGTAGGTCTCCGCCCGCGTGTCTCCGGGGCGCGGGCTGCGCCGGGAGCGGCAGTGCGAGTGCCGGAGCCGGGCCGGCGGGCGGGCCTTATACGGTGCCGGTGCCCGCTCCTCCCCGCGACGGTGAGCGCCCCCGCGGAGCGGGAAGGGGCGGCGATCCCCGCGGCGCGGCCCCGGCCGGGTCATCCCGGGCTGTTGCCGCCCGCCCCGTCCCTGCGGGCCCTGCGGCGCCCAGGCTGGCGGGATGCCCCCGCTGCAGAGTCCCGCCCGGAGCGGGGTTACACCGCAAACGGGGTTTTTGGAGGGAAGACAATTCACCCGAGGGTTCCCCAGGACGGTGTTTGCTACCCTTCTTCGTTAGCTGATGCCACCATCTCCCCGAATGAAGAAGAGGAAAATATGGTTTAACATATACGTTTCTATGGGTTGAGCAGTCTGGAAGATAACTCACTGGATCAGATCACTCGGCAGATTTGCCAAGGCGAGCTGCAGAACATTGCAGTTATGTGGCAGGGAAGCCCCACCACCTGCACCGCTCTCGCGGAAGTTTTGCTAATGCTCTTCAACTAGTTGCAGGGTCAAGAGTCAAAGTGCACAGGAATATCACAGGTGAAGCTTCACGTATCTTACCCACGGGGGAATGCATCAAAACCGCCTATGGGATTCCAAGGCCACAGGTGGCAAACGGTGGAGGTGTGCCTGTTTCTCATAGCCAGCAGCACACCCGGGACTAACACAGCAAATACTACATTTGGCCACTTTGCTGTATGTTAGCAACCCCAGATGGGGGATTAAGGATGCCAAAGGAGACCAAGGTGGGCCTGGCAGCAGCACACCTTGCAGCAAGGCTCAGTAGCTTCGCACGGCGGCTTTCCGACTTGAACTATGCATTGGCATAGCGCTGCGCTGGAGGTGATTTCCTAGCGCATCAGCACCAGTTTGAGGATAAAAATTCCTTCATGGCAGGTCGATAAGTGTCTTTCCTGCCAAGCCTCTCCTGGCTCTTATCCACAGCTGGATTTGCTGGAAGCGGTCTTTGCTGCAAGTGCTCTGTGTTTAGCACGAGGCGCTCTGACCTGCCTGCATCTGACCGGTTTGAGACAGTTTTCAGCAGCCTTCCATATCTTAGAAACAAATGATTGACCAGACACCTGATGGCCAAACCCAGCTCACAGAGGATTTTTATCTCCATGGGACCTCTGCATTTGGCCGGCCATCTGTAGGTATTTCTGAGTGCATGCTGGAAGGAGGGGCTGCAGGTGGAAGTCCAGTCTGGCAGGGTTATTAAGCTGAGCTGTGAAATCATGCCTGTATTGGTCTGGCCTCTAGATGCGCATCTGGGAGTGTAAGTGTCCCTGAACATACAGAAGCTGGCCACTGTGGTGCAAGTGGCATGTCCTAATCTCATCACAGCAGGTTAGGACATCAGTCTCTTGCCCAATTGCTCTTTAATTACTCATAGAATGAGTAACAGCTTCCAGATGTCCTGCTGAGGAAAAGCAAGAAAGAAACATATGCCGTACCCCTACCAATTAGGCGATTGAGCTATTGATTTTCTGAGGTTGTTGCCCTAATTTGCTGTTGGCTTTTGACCACGTGGAAGATGAGAAACCCTCCCAGCAAAGCTTCAATCAAAACCAGCACCTTCCCACACAGCGCAATGAACCGGTGCTGTCCAGCAAAAATCCGTGTTGTCAAAAAGATCGCTCGCTTTGTCACAGGAAGGACATAAGCAGCCTCCTGCCCAGACCCACAGCTTGTGCTGCTCAGAGCTCCGCGCTTGGTGTCACTTGTTTGCACTCTTTCAGGTATTACGTTGCTCAAACTATTCAAATAATAACATGCATTTAAAGTACTAAGTATACGGGATTAATACAGTTTTGATTCTGCTTCTTTATCATCTTTGACATAATGTAAACACAGCAAGTGATAACATGTATTGGAAAACAAATCATGCCTCTTAACTGAAATACAAGAAGCTATGAGGAAATGCATGTCACTCTGGTTTAAGGTGGCATCTTTGATTCATTTCACGGGGGTGTTAAGCAAATTGTCTTTCAAACATCAGCATGAACAATATGGCAAGAAAGGTTGGATCCTCCCATTCAGGTCTTTCCATCTTAGGAACCAGCAACAAATCTGTATGATGCCCATGTCCTAAGTCACAGTAAGTAGACCTAGAGAATAAGGCTAAATGTTTTTCTTCTGGGTTTTTCACACACGAAATCAAATTAGCTCCCTGGAACACGGGGGGCTTGTGCCATGTAACAGAGACAGAACTGTGGGTGATTGCTTTTTCTCATTGCTGCAATAGATATTTACATGTCTTCCAAACTCAGAGAGCATATTTCATTTTTTCTTGTAGCATCCTGTCCCATCTCTGTTGGGTCTTATGTGGTCCCTCATCTCACTGGCTCTGTGACTCTATTCTTGTGAGATCCACTGGCATCAGTGGGATTTGATGTTTAATAGCAGGAAGCATAAGATTCACATTTCTCCAGCACCCTCAAGTTAAAAAGGCCATAAATCTGCCTAAACGAACCCCAGACTGCCCTATGGGGTCCAAACAGTCCTTTCTCATGCTGGTATTGGGCTTATTTCCATTACTGGGCACCTCTGTGAGGTGTTACTGGAAGTGTCTGTATTGCTTGGAAGGACAGTCCCTCCCTGCTCCTTTTCATGTTGATGGGCCACAGCATGGGGGGACTGGTGGGATGGGTTTTCTTCTATAGATGAGACAAATATATCAAGCCCTGCAGTTGGAGAGATGGGCCCTGCCCATCTCTCTGAACTAAGTTGTGGCAACACAGTTTGAGGAGTCTCCTGCTTGTAGGCAAATGTGGGCATGGGCAAAAGCAACTGTAATTGAGGTAGGAGAGGACTGAAGCCCAGTGAACGCTGTTTGGCAGTGCCGCAAGACCCTTTGCAATTTACCCTGGCAGCCTGGGAGCTCTCCAACTTCCAGTGATTCCTTGCTTGAGTGTGCAGATTCAGATTGTGTGGGGTTCAGCTGCACCTACACCAGCTGAGCTGAGTTTGCAGATGAAGAGCAGTTCATGTTCAGTTGCACTCCTGTGTAACACCAGGACTGGGTTCGGAAGTCTGAGCTCTGTTCTCTTCTGCTTATGCAGGGAACAGTTTGGAAACCTTGCCAGAGAATGGCTGTTCATTGGTAAAACCAACCAAGCAAACAAACAAAACCATTTCAAAACAAAATCTGCAAAAACTAATTTCTGGCCTTTTTGTACTCAGTTTCGCCTTTTCTGGGAACAGTGTCATGACTTGTCATTTTGAAAAACTCTGTTTATTTTTGTTTGGATGATTTGCTTAGGAAATTAGGGGCACAGGATCATGTTCTGTGTGTTTACATACACGTATGCATGTGGAAGGTGTTTCCAATAACCATTGAACACTGTGACCAAATTTACAGAGGGGTAGAGGCCTCAGAGATATTAAGGCACTACTGGTTTCATGAAAGTAGATGGGCAAAAAAGAGGGATCCCATAAATGTTCTTGTTGAAAGGAAGACTGCAGCAGGAGCTGAACCTCTATTAGATAACAGTGAAACTGCGTGAGAGAAAGACCTTAAAAACACCAGCTGCAGGCAAAGCTTCTCATCTTCTTAAATACACAAGCCAACCAACACTAAGACACAGAGCTCTCGGGATCCAGGTTCTGTTTACTCCTGTGTTCATGGAGCTACCTGTTACATTTCCTTTTGCTAATCATTATTATTAGGAATAATACATCAAAATTACTCATTGAATCCTGGTTAGACAGTTTGGTTTTTCTCACAATGCAATGCTTCAAGTCAAACTGCCCTTCTTTTACTTCTGGAAGATTTTGTTTCCAGCAAAATTAATAAAACTGCAACTGCTTCCTGCACAGCATCACTTATCACCTTGAAAAGCCTGCTTGGATTTTGGTGTAATGGAAGTTCATTGCTGATAGTGTTTTATATTTCTGAAGATCAGTTAGTGTTTGACTGAACCCTAATCTCTCCTGCTTGCTGTGCTTGTCCACCCACTGCTGTTCTAAATTGCTGCGCTTAGTATAGCTAGTTACCTCACTACCATCATCATTGACTTTGCTTCTTCTGGTTTAATGCTGCCTTAGAGAAATCTTCCGCAGTGTTATTTAGTGATGTTCTTAGCTGTCTTTTTAATTATTTTTTTGTGTCAGCTCTTCTTCTATTAATAGTGTTTGGACATGACAGAATGACCCTGCAAGGGTATTCAGAAGAGCAGTATCATCATTAATATTCCTTGTGAAATTTGGATGAGTTCTTCAGAAATAGCCATGTGGTACCTGTATTTTGAGCATTGGGATTTTCTTGTACAGAGATGTCCTGCAATTGTCACCTCTTTATTTCCAAGAATATCACTACAGTACATTTCCAAGCATACTTTTAGAAACTTCTTTCCAGCTAGTTGGATTTGCAGTGCCCAAGGCACAGAATGCTATGTGCAGCCCCTCTTGCACAGACTGTGTGCTGGTTGTGGGAAATAGCAAGGATGTGATCCAATTTGCAAGTGTCTTATGCCTTAAAACACCATAAATAAAACAAGTTAAATATTTCAAGAAGCATAGTTCCCTAATTCTATGTCCGTAGCATTTCCAATCTGAATCCTATCTGAATCCTAAATTTGAAGGGGCATAGCTCTGCAAAAGGTCTTTGCTTCAGACCCTAATCATGGGAAGTCTTTCGGGGTAACAACTTGTTTGCTTGAAGTGCTTGTCCCCTCATGCTTAGCTTGTTTGGCACACAAAGAGGGACAGAATGACTTCCAAAGACAGACATCAATGGGGGAAAAGAGCCAGAGAGATGCGTAAAAGTCCCAGAAATAAATCACGTTTATACTGACATTTTGAATTAAGCCTCCATTGTTGTTTGTTTTTTCTATTTTTGCATTCCACAGAAATTTGAAGGAATGCAATTTGCAAGCAAAATAATTTAAACATGAGTGCTTAATGGTCTTGAGAAGGAAACTTCAGGTTGCGTAACCCCCTAATACCAACACACCTTTTAAAATCAATATCAGTGCCTTAGGATTGAAGGAGGTACTTAAGTTAGCCTTGAATACTGAGCATTTAAATCTGAATTATTTAGAGCTCATAATGTATTTGCTGGAGAATTCTGCTCTTTCATTTAAAACAACAAATTTCAAAATTTATTTATGGACTGTCCATGCAGTGAGATGTGGTGTGTATAATTATTTGCTCAAGAGAACAATTAGTATGGGAATAAAATTGTGGTACAGATTTTACTTCTTTAACTCAAACAGATAAATAAGTTACATGCTTGAACTTTATTCTCATTGCTTTGGGATCTTTTGTTTATTTAAGGTGTTCAATTTTGCATCTACACAATTACAATTCAACTAGTTTGCTTACTTGCAGTTAATGTATGAGAAAGGGCTGTCAAATGTTCACCAGAATGATCAACAAAAAATTGATTCTTCTTCTGAGTAGATCTTTTCTGAATTTCCTGATCTTATTTCTCTTTTCCCTTTTTCCACTACCTGCTATCTAAACTATCTCTGTTCACATGTTCTAGTCGGTGTTATTTTGAGATGTGTTTTCTTTAGGTGTGCAGTGTAGGTACCTCGGTTATGCAGCTTGGCTCCCTACGTTTTCCCTCTAATTGAAGGAGAGAGACAGGCTCTTCGGAAAGAGACTTTGCTGCTTTGATATGCTTGCTCCCTGGAGGAGCCTGTCTATTTCCATTTTCTACAGAGGAAGCCTCTGGAAATGAGCCTGCTAACTCTGGCACTTAAAAATACTCTGAAAAATGTTCCCTGCCACTGCCCCAGTGCCCTAACTAGCTCTTCTTTTTGATTATTTTGATTTATTCTTCCATTCATACTCCAGATTGTCTATCACCGGTTCTGACATCTCCCTTATCTGCCTCCCATCCTTCTTTGTAATTCCTACTGCTAAATCTCTTGTGCTCCCTCAGTCCTTTCATCCCCCTGTCTCCTTATATTAAGAAATTTTCTCTTTCTCCTCCCTCTCACAATTCTGCCAGAATCCCTTCTTTTTTGGACCCCCAGTCCCAAGAGGCATTTCCCCCAAAATTGCTGTTTGCTATTCAGTTTGTTCTTCCATTTTCAAGTGTCTCCATGAACTGACTGCCTTGCCTCTCTTTGAAACCCTTTTTTTGATCCTCTTCAGTCCCTCTTCTGCTCTCTGTCAAGGCTGCCCACGCTGGAGATCACACAGACGCATACATTGCTTAGAAATGTTTGAAGGCAGTTATGCATATTTGCACCAGGTCTATATGCTTAACTGGTTTGCTTGTCAGACATCCTCAAAGTGACATTCATTACCAAATGTAGATAAGAAAGGAGGTTTTTCCCTCAGGTCCAACTGTCTGCAGCCGTTGGCTTTGGTTTGGTTTGTTTCCTCGGGTTTCCTCTATAACATGGGACTCATTGCACTTATTTCCAATGTTATCTGGGCATTTCAAATAGCAAATCCCTGTTTTTTTCAGAGACTGGAAACACTGCCAGTATCCTTGGTCTCTCCCAGTACACTGCTGGGACACACCATAGTTTTTGTGGCGTTCTTGGACTGCAGTCTCATGGCTGTTGCAGGATGCTGGGGAATGGTAGGTGATCTGTGGTAGGTGGGGGACAGTGAGCATGCATTATGTGCATTTTCATTACCAACTCCATGGGAAGTGGACTTTACCAGTCCAGGCACACTGGGAGTCTTATGCTGAATGTCTTTATTATTGTAGTGTATTGGTATCCAGTGTTAGCATGCATTCAAATAGGTTATTGAGGGGGTTTTGATGAAAAAGTGGATTCTGGGCTAAGGCAAAGGGGAAGAAATAATAACTTTAACATGCATTTCTGAAGATACAAAAAAGAATGGTGCAAAACCAGCATCATAATGCCCCACAGCTTCTGCACAGTCAGCTTAATACCTGTAATGGAAATGCCATGTGATAGTGTTGGCAATTTGCAAACTCAGTGAATGCTGCAATGTACAAGGAAGCACGGAGGTAGAAATGGCAATCGAGGAGAAGCACTTTGGCCGCAGCTGGTTGTAAGGGATTCCATCTCTTGGCACAGCAGATGCCCTGTATCTGTACAGCAGCATTAGCTGATCACCATTTTAAGGAGGCTCATTTCATCTCACTTCAAAACAGGCACTGGTGGAGCACCTGTTAACTCATCTATGTGGCACCCTGTAAGTACTCATCTTCTTCCACTGGCTATAAACACCAGGTCAAATATAGCCCTCTGTGCAGCAGGTGGCTATGGACAGAGAGGTGAACAGCAGCCTTGTGGTAAGCGCCTGCCCAGTACAACCTGCTTCAGTGTCTTTCCCCCCCCCCCTCACTTGGATGTTGATGCTCATTTCCATTTACTCTGTTTCTGCAGTGTCAGTCTCCACCTAGATGCCTTTTGCACAGAGCTCTATTATTTCAATACATTTGTTGTATCAGTTGTTTTAATGGCTCCTATTTGATCTGATCATAATTTAGACCCACAAGTCAGTATTAGAAGCAGCAGCAGGGTCCAAAAGTTTATTTAAGTTTTGTGGAAAGAAGGGACAGCCCTGTTTCTTTCAACATCTCTACAGTCGGAGCATCGATAAAATTTTGCATCTCTTCCTCCAGAGAGAATTGTTTTCCAAGCAAAGTGCAGTTGTATCCCTCATAAGGTTTTTATCACAGACTCATTGACTAGCAGAAACTTGGGGTGCTAGGAGTTAAGAACACACACCTGAGGTGTCCCTAAAAGTCCTACTGCAGTATGACTAGGGACATTGTCTGGAAATGGAACTGATTCTGATGGCAAACCCTTCTTCTTCAGGACACACGGAGTTTTGGAAACCAACCAAAGAATCTAGTAGTGGGTTTTTTCCTGTTTTATATAGACCAATGCTGGAATTCTCCCATGAACATCTATGATTTAGCAGCCAGCAACAACAGCCAATGACACAGTGGAAGTGGAAAAGAAGGGCTGCTTTGTCTCTTGAAGTTGTATACGTTCTTCCATTTTTCTAAGCTACCCACAAATATTTCGTCAAGCAGTACACACCAAAATTAGACTGCCTCATAACAGTCTCAGCTTAAGGGTATGTATCAGTTTAAATGATTTTTCCCTAAAGGGCTCTGTGGTGCTGAGATTATTAGACCTTTTCTTGAGAGTTTCAGGTTTTGTACACTATGCCTCTTGGATATATGAGGCCAGGAATGGTTAACCAAGGTACTGTCTCTATGGGAACCTGAGAGCAAAGTTAGAGCTGCATGAATATTAGGACCACTCAAGCTTCAAATAAGAAAAAAAAAAAAGCAAATTAATTAAGACAAAACCTCAAATGTAGGTACCTAAATTTTGGATCTATCTTGCATGAATGAGATGGATGCAGAGACACGAAGAATAGTATCAATTGGTTTGTATGTTACCTTCTATTCATTGGCAGGAACATCCCATTCCTTTCAGTAACAAAATGCCGAGCCTGGCCCTATTTGCCCCTGAATGTCATGCACAACTGACTTTGCAAGTTTGAAGGCAGAAACTATTTGAGAAAGGAAATATCCTTGCCCCCATCTTTCTATGATTTTCGGTTTTCTACTCACGATTATCTTCCAACATCACTGTGAGAAACTGCTGTCTTGGATTATTGATTTAGTATTTCCTCAGTGGCCTTTTACAGATAAAGGGACCGATAAAGACAGAGCAAAAGAGGACAAAAAAGAGAAATAAAATTGTATATAGGAGATGGCAATGATTATGAATGAAGAATTCCTGTGTATGCACCTGTTTCTAAGAAGTTTTTACCATTTTCCATCTTTCCTTTTTTGGAAGGTTTAACTTTACCTTAAAACTTACAGCTGTCATCCCTCAGCCCAAATTCGTCATCTTACACTGTCATTTCAAGCTTCCAAACAAACAAGAGGCATTTGGGGTGGGGTGGAAGGACAGATTTGGGAGCATAGCTTCAGATCCACTGCTAAAGGCTTTATACTTTGTTCTTGGACATGCCAAACAGCCAGGTTTCAGGACAGTTGTCAGAAATCTGAGTTAGACTGTAATCAGATGTTTATCAGTCCTGGAGACAGCTGACAGCCAGCCTGTCAAATCCAGATGCCCCTCGTTCTAGTGGTGAGGGTGAAATGCGGGAGAGAATTCGCATCCCTTTTGGGGGATGAGACTCCATCATCCCTGTTCCTTTCCACATCCCCTGCTTCCTCGGTGGGTCTTCCTCCTGCTGCCTCTGTTGCCATTGCTTTCAACAAAGCTGAAGCCAGTTCTGCTGCTGCCACTGTGGCAGAGCAGTGGGATAAAGAACAGCAACAGTGGTCACCACTGCAAACCCCTCCTGTCCCAGGGCCATCTATATAAATGCTGTCTGTGCAGAAATCAGACCCTTTTTCTTTCCAACAGAAACTAAACTGTGAAACTTTCTTCCCCACCTCAAAAACCCCCAATGTGTGACTTCCTACTGGGCAGAAACCTTGGAATAGTACTAGTTGGCATGAACCAAAATTGTGCCAGGGATTGTGTTGATGATTAACTGGTGTGCATGATCCCTGTGCTCTGGCACTACTCAGTTTAATTCTAGAGATGGAGCTAGTGCAGCCCACCTGTTCCAGCTCTGCAGCAGGACCCTGAGTTGCAATAGAGAAGCCACTGGCCTAGATGTCTCAAGGGGCTGAATCAGGTTGTCATTGCTCCTTTCTGTGAGGGAAGTCCCTAAGTTCAGGATATTTCAGGCATGAACATTCATCCCTCCAACCAAATAGCTGCAGAAATCTGGGATCTATATTCCACCTCCTTGTCCAAAATGCTTTCTGATCTGACTCAGCCAGCATTGACCTGGAGTTGCATTATTTGCAGAACCTCTGTACTTCAGGCATATTAGAAAAAACGTAGCCAAACAGTTCTACCAGTTTGCAGAACAGGATTCCAGTATCTTGTATGCTTTGTTTTTGACAATGCAAGTGCTCTCAACAACAGGCTACATAATCTTGTGGGTTTTCTCCCTGAAAGGCAAGGCAAAATGCCAGCTAGAAGCTGAGGAGGAAACTGGCAGTGAAAATACGTCATTGTGTTTCAAAGGGCTCTTCTTACTTTCCAGACAAATTAAAAAAAAAAAAAAATCTCTTTGCTTCAGTTGAAAAAGTACACCAAAGACATCATGCACTTGTATAACCTGCCTTCAAACTCATGCCAGCTTCCCCCTCAACGAGGATTTCAAAGATCTCCTGTGATGGAGCGGGGTTCCAGCCAGGTGCACCCAGCCCATACACCCCAAGTTGTTCTATGGGGTGACTTGAGACAGGCAAAGAGAAGGGCTTCTGCGTTCCCAACCAAGGCAGATAATTTTCACCACTTCAAGACTCTGGTTACTTATTTAGTATCTTTAATATTGATTGAGGAACCTACCTTTGGGCATCCAAGCTTGGAAGTTGTTTGGCTAAATTAATGAGTGTTTCTGTTAAATCTGTTTGCCTGTTATATTTAATTTTGAAAAGCAAGATCTTCTCACAATGAAATTCCCTATGCAAACTTCTTTCCTGGCACATCTCCACCATGCCTATATGAATATAGTAGAAAAATGAAAATTTGATCTTACACCTGTGTACCTATGCAATCTACAGTATCCTGTGGTTAAAAATAGGCTGTCCTGGCTGCTCATTGGCTTGTACCAGATAGCGTGTTCTTTAGGTTAGAAACTCAGTGTCGTACAGGCTTCAGGAGTATGTGTTGTGCTTGTGATTAATACACATAAAAATATAATGGAAGTAGGGCAACTCTACAATAATTTGAATACTACTTATGTAGTTATTGAGCCATGTCATGGGGGGCATTCACAGGGTCAGTTGCAGATATGCACATATAATGGGGTCATCTAGACTCTCTGAGACTACCAATTCTAATGCATGATTCTTTTATTCTAACTCAGATGTTTCAAATACAAGAATGTGCCTAGATCTGCAGTGAATAAAAAAGGAGCCTGAAGTGACTGCTCAGAGGCAGACATGTGCATTGTAAACATTGCAGGTTATGTGAGATTAATTCTGGCCTGTGAGACCATCCTGAGTTAAATATTGAGGTATTTTACCCAAATTACTAAATTGGCAGTGCTTATTTAAAAACAAACAAACAAAAAAACCCCACCCAAAACCAAACCAAACAAAAAAAACCCAACTGTAACACTGTCTCAAGGTAAGACACATTTCCAGAGGACAAGCCTGCTTTGCTTCTACATAGAGTGGCTCTGGCTCTTGCCAAGCCCAGCAGATTTTCGACAGCAGGACTTAAAAAGCCCAGGAATGGAGAAGACATAGGAATCTTAGACCTGCCCCAGAAGTGCTGATGGATTACTGTCAGGGACTGGTGGTTGTAGCCCACAGCGAATGTTTGAAGAAGATCTGCATAGGTGTCTACTCTGATAGACGTGCATGTGCTGTTTTACAAAGGTTTCCTTTACGTGCCTCTACAGGTATTACTACCACTAAGCCATCACTCTTCAGGCCATCTGCTTGCCATTAGCATGGATTTCTGAAGGAGACTTGCTTACAGCTGGGCCCATCAGATAATCACAGGGTGTTGGAGCTGGGACCTGCCCAGAGATGGAAGAGCTGTACCTCTTCCCGGTAAAGTGAAAGAGTAAGGCCTGAGGCTTGAGGCATTGCAGTCAGAGAGGAGTATATGTAGAAAGGATATTGTTAACATAGCTGTAACTCATACAGAAGTAGGGAAGGGACCTTCTGGGTCACTGAACATTCCCAGCTCAAGTGCCAGACCTACTGTTGTGGCCATACTGGTATTGATACCTGAGCTACTACCCTGAGGCTCACTCAGATGTAACTCGAAGTGCTGTATTCAGTGCTGGCTGAAATGCAGTTCATCAGTAGTTCTTATGGGCAGAAGCTCTCATGCAACATCAGTAGCTGCACGTCCAGCCTGTCTCACTCTTCTGAGAAGTTGCCAGTGTACAAACATAAAGAGGCATTTGTAACCTTTTAAAAACTCTCATGCCTTTTATTTTTGCTAGTGACTCCCCTTCTGCATGAGGCAGAGCACGCCTGAGCTCTTCTCCCCATTGCTTTCCATGAATGTTAGATTTCGCTCATTCCCTTGGGTGATTTTGGAGTGTGTGCATCCCAGGGAGTTCTACAACTCTGCAAGATGCTATTCATAATGGGAAAAAGATCTTGTGGACGGTTTTTCACAAGTTCACAATATGTAGGAGACCTATTAGGTGAACTTACTAACCCTGTCTCAAGATATCTTTGTGCTCTTAAACAGTTACATATCAGTGCCTAAGCTCTTTTGTGGATCTAGACCTCTCCATATGCTTTTAGCTGTACTTTCTCATGGAGATACTTGGGTTTGGAAACACTTAAGCCAACCTTTTCAAACTCAAGTGCCTAAATTAGGCATTCTATTCCAACACAATGCAAATGCCAGAAGTCCTTCCTATTCCAGCAGCAGAAGAGCAAGCTTTAAAGCTAACAGCTGCCTCCATAGTTCTCTGAATCCACAGGTGCTGGAGCGAGCACACTCCCCTGCCTGGCCAGATGGCTATCATGTTAATGGCTTATTGCCTGCCTGTGGGCAGCTTTTCTGGATGCACCTGGCAGTCTTTAACCTGTTGGGTCTGTTCAAACCTGTGGGTCCCTACGTGCTCCTAATAGTGAACTTCAGCCATGCTCAAATTCAACCTTGTGTCTTGCTGTCCAAATAAGCTGCAAGCCTGGTTTCTGAGGGTGGCCCTGAGCTGCCTGTAACCAGGGCAGGCAGGCTAGGGAAGTACAAACTCCCAAGCCTTGTAAGCTGCAACCCACAATGGTTCTGGGCTACGGTACTGCATCTGCCCAAACCAAAGCTTCATCCAGTTTCTATTCACCTCCTGTCTCCCCAGCGCATGTCTTCCACCTCCTACAACTGCAACCGCAGGCAGAAGCTCCCACAGGCCCTGGTACTGCTGCGAGTGCAGCAGTGAACAACGATCACTACAGTGAACAATGATCCTGTCACTACAGGAAAGACAAGGAGGCGCTGGAGCGTGTCCAGAGAAGGGCAACGAAGCTGGTGAGGGGCCTGGAGCACAAGTCTGATGAGGAGCGGCTGAGGGAACTGGGGTTGCTTAGCCTGGAGAAAAGGAGGCTGAGGGGAGGAGACCTTATTGCTCTCTACAACTACCTGAAAGGAGGTTGGAGTGAGGTGGGTGCTGGCCTCTTCTATCAAGTAACTAGTGATAGGACGAGAGGAAATGGCCTCAAGTTGCGCCAGGGGAGGTTGAGATTGGATATTGGGAAAAATGTCTTTACTGAAAGGGTTGCCAGGCATTGGAACAGGCTGCCCAGGGAATTGGTGGAGTCACCATCCCTGGAGGTATTCAAAAAGCATGTAGACAGGGCACTTCAGGACATGGTTTAGCGGGCATGGCTGATGGTTGGACTCGATGATCTTAAAGGTCTTTTCCAACCTAAATGATTCTATGATTCTATGATCAGTCCATAATTGCTTGCTCTTGTGTAAGGATTTAGTTTGCCTGTACTGTGCCTGGGTTGAGCTTTTCCTTTGAGGTCTGGATAAAGGTCTGCACTAGAACGGGGACTGTGGTAGCTGGGCAGTGGCCATTTCAGGCCGAGCCACGCTGAGGGCTGTGCTCTCCCACAAAACGATTTCTCCCTGGTACCGATTTCTCGTCCTCAGGCACGGCTGGGGCCTGCCTCCGCTACCGGGGTGCCTCAGCCCTCCGCGGAGACGAGGGCGCAGGGGAGCTGCTCTGCCCACAGTCCTCAAGGAAACGCGGCTCACCACCAAAGTAAGATGGGCGCATGCGTGAAGCCCGCCGTGCCCCACAGCCTGACTCCACGCCCCGCTCAGCAGGGACCGCCCGGCTCCCGCCGCCCGCCCCTTCCGCCGGCGGGCCCGCCTCCTCCTCCCGGCAGCCCGCGGCAGGCATGGCGGTGCCCGGTGCCTAGGGCCACACGTGTGGCTATCTGTGTGGGGCTGCGCCGCGCCGCGGGGCCCGGGCTGTCCCCCCCCGCCCCGCCCCGCCGCCATGAAGAGCAAGTCCTCAGCCCACAAGTCGGGGAACACGCACCGGGTGAGCGCCCGCCCGGCCGGGCTGCGCCGCGTCGCGTCTCGGTGGCAGGGTCGTTAGTTTTGAGTCGTCGGTGTTGGTCTAATGGTAGCGCCCGGCTCCCGAAGCGGGGCTGGGGCAGGAGGTGTGGGGGAGGCGC
>VYZV01041675.1:61089-71298 GCA_013401275.1 Pandion haliaetus | reverse complement strand
GGGTGGCCGGCCCGAGCCACCCGCCCTGAAGTGCGGCTTCTGCCCCTGAGCCCGGCCCTCAGTGACACCTCCGTGAGCCCAGGCACCGTCCGTGTCACGCAGCGGGCATGCACCACAGCCTCAGTGTAGAAAACTGACGTAATTTAATAAAAAAATAGTAATCCAACGGGGGTGTTAACCTAGGCGTTGTTTCAGGAAAGGCAAGAGCTGGGCGGTTTGTCGAAATCCGGGTGTATTTCTCTGCATCTTTTTTACCGTGTTGTGGGAAAAAAAAGTACACCTTCACGTGTGGGCTGCGAGCCTTGGTTGTGCAGAGCGAGGCGGGAGAGGGTCAGTCCTGCTCGTGAGCCTTTTAAACTTTTTTTTTTTTTTTTTTTTTTCTTTAAAATTCTGGTAGGAGTGTTTACAGATGGACAGGTACTATCTGGCAGCCCATCTTTAGAAGCGGGGTTTCTCTTTGAGGCGTGTGTGCTATTGAGAGGGACTTAGAAGGGCCATTCTCAGAATTGAGCAAGAAACCTATATGTCCTTTCATTTTACAGTTTCTTACTTTTTCGGAGCGCTTAAGCAATGTTAATATCGATATTATTCATCGGATTGACAGAACTGGAAGCTACACTGAGGTGAGAACAGCAATTGTGGTCACTTTCTGAAATCACATCACAAGCAGACACGCTCTGTGAAGGATTCACTTAAGAAATTTATTCAGGAGGAGGTTGGAAAGAAGCTCCTGCAAGAGTTGCCTTTCCTAGAGCCTCATTTCGTACTTTGATCCCTTTTACTTTTTGACCTGCTTTGCAGTATTGCCATACTGTCAGTGTCACCCTGATGGCTTCCATGTGGCTGGTGGGCCTCTGGGTGTTTCTGAGCATAGAAGATGCTGCTGTGGCAGTCAGCAATCCTAGGTCCGGACCTGCAAAGACTTCCAGGTGCAGACTAGTCGCAGTACTTGAAGCATGTGTATAAAGCATGGGCACATGTCTTTATAGATCATAAAGAAGGGTTATTTATATGTGTCCTATAGATCATAATTGTGATTATAGTGCTTTACAGGTTATTACCTCCTGGCCTGCTGGATTGTTCTTCAGAACTTCCCACTCAGTAGCTGTGAGGATGCCAAAAGAAATCCCAAAGCATTTGTGCTGGGTGCTAGATTATCAAGGCCAGTCCACAGAGGTCTAAAAAGCAATTGTGTAAACGAGTTCTGTCACCAGAAAATGTTTTCAAATGTGTTTTGAATATGGAAAGAAAAGTCTTATTTTCAGGGAAATTCCATAGCACCTTTTGAAATGAAGTCACCAAGATACCTTCAAATATTCTTAAAACGTTTAAGGCACTTTGTAGTTTTCTTCATTTGAATCTCTTCTCTTTGCAGGCTACATTCATTAGGGTTGGTAGCTATTATTTTATCTTTGTTTTGACAGGAGGTTGAAACCTACTTTTTCGAAGGACTGCGGAAATGGAGGGAACTGAACCTCACTCAGCATTTTAGTATGTCGTTTTTATTCATGTTTCGTGCTGTCCTTAAACTGTTAAAATACATTTCTTCTGCATCCAGAGCCCAATGTGAGATTTTCTGTTGACTGGTTTTTGGACTGGGCTCTGGAGAGCTATTATTCTTTAACATCCTACATGTTTACCAAGAAGTGGACTAGTTTTCAGGGTTTCTCTTTTATGCTTTGAACAGTGCAATTCTACAATGAAGTGGTCAACAAATGCCAGTCCTTCAACCAGCTGGTCTATTACCAGGGTGGCATTGTGCAGAGCTTGAAGACACATTTGCAGGTCGAAAGCAGTCTTGCTTATCAACCCCTATTAGAGTAAGTATGTGGTGACAAAATATAGTCAGAAGCCTTGACGATATCGCAAGTAAGCATGAGTCCTGTTGTAAGTGTTCTTTTTCTTTATTGTACCTGAGGAAAATATAGCAATGAGATGCCCAAAGTGGTCATATTTCCCTGATAAAGCTTTATGGTTCTAAGTCTTAAACAAAAAAAACAACAAAAAAAAAGGCAAGCAAATTAGCCTGAGTGCTTACTGAGTGTCAGAATATTAATGTGCTTTGTTTGATGTTAACCATTTATGTCTTCTTGTGTACTGTTATCTGCTTGATTTTTAAAAATCTTAAGATTCTTGCCATCCACAGCTGCCCAATAGGAGATATTGAAATAAAAATGAGAAGTAAAGGTGATGCTGTCTTTCTTTCCAAAGAGACTGTGCTGGATTATGCAACGTTTGACTAGTTTTTTATTGGTTTGGTTTTGAAATGCATTAACACTGGTGTATTTTCTGAAACAGTCTAGTGGTGCAGCTGGCTCGAGATCTTCAGGCTGATTTCTATCCTCACTTTCATGACTTTTTCCTGGCCATCACCAAGTTACTGGATACGCAGGACACAGAGCTGCTGGAATGGGCTTTTACCTCTCTTTCCTATCTGTACAAATACTTGTGGAGATTGATGGTGAAGGACATACACAACATATACAGGTAAAGGCCATGTTTAATGTCTGTCTTGAGCAGCAGTTATTAGATGCTATAGAAATGTAAAGGCTGCATAAATATGTGGGTTAGTGCTTCAGTATGCTTGTTAGCATGCTTTTGTGGGTTGGTCTGCAGATTTGGGCCTTCAGTCCCCTTTTCTTCTGTCCCCACATAGAAGAGGAAGCATCCACCTCAGCTGGGTAAACAAAGCTCAGAGAAATACTGGATTGTCAGAGCTGTCTTGGAAACCCGTGACCAAGTCTAAATTCAACACAGGTGTCTCGAGTATCTGTCATAGTTGTATCATTTCTGTCTTTCCCAGTTGCAGACACCTAGACTTATGACATTGAATGGATTCCTTTGAGTCTTTAATTGTTCCTTTCCCAGTATTTTCCCCTTTATGTTTTTCCCTGTCTGTTTAGTGAGAGAGCAGATGAGGTATGCACAGTTTTGTATGCTTTGAAACTAGCCAAGTTGGAGAGAGTTACCAAATGCATAGGAGCCGCTTCTGGCTTGGGGAGTCCCTGAGCTGCAAGTGGCTGAAGGCTCATTTTGTATGTGCTTGCCCTGTTTTTAAACTTTTTCCAGGTGTCTGGTTCTGACTGCTGCTGTAGGCTGAATACTGGGCTGGATGACTGCTTGTTCAATCTTACATTGCTGTGGTAGCAGGGCTCTTCTTTTTGTCATAGCCAGTAGGTCCATGTTGCTTCCTCCTAGTTTCAATTTGGAACAGATGGAGCAAAAGAGGGGTTACAGATTTCCCCCCCAACCCAGCAAAAGCTGTCAAGCATATTAAAAAAACATCTGCTTGGCTGTGAATCTGAGGTGTCGCTCACTCTGCACTGAATATGTGTAGTTACCTGCAACTGTTACTGATACTTATCAGAGAACTGCAAATATTTATCACCCCTGTAAATTGTATCTTTAGAAACTTTAAGTGCACAGGAGAGCCTGTTGGCTCAACGGATACATAAATCTGGCTTATCAAATCAACTTTGTTTCACCTACTGCTGCTGAGTATATATATTGAAAATCTCAATGCTGCAGTTGAATCTGTGTGGATCCAGAGATTTTAGAGGTATTTCTGAATGTGGCTTAATTTGCCTGGCATTGGCATTTGACCTTCTTTGCGAAACTCTGTTCTTTATCCAGGGATAGTGGGAAGGAATTGAGTTGAGGAAGGTATTTGCCCTCTGTATGAGGACAGATTCTTAGTGTTTGTAAAAGGTGGCAATGTAAACTGAAAACATAAGTTTTAAAACCAATTGGTGGCAATTCTTGCGTTGCTTTTAAGATGGTGGATTATTTTGTGTCTTTGTAGCCTGTACAGCACCCTGCTGGCTCACCACAAACTTCACATCAGAAACTTTGCTGCTGAAAGTTTTGTCTTTCTAATGAGAAAGGTAAGGGATGTGTTTGTACTTCGACGCTACCTCCATTCTGTGGTGGCTCTTGGATTCAATGTGTAATATTAGGTTTTATCCAAAGAAGGGTTAACAAGGCCTGAACTGGCGTTCAGCATGTCCTGAGTTGCCATTTTTAGTGAGTATTCTACTGAGAAGATCATGCATTTCACATCACCAGTGGCAAATAGAGGCCTTAGCACTCTCTGTTTTAAGAGCAGTTAAACCAAATGTCTGTGGTTGGTTTATCTAAAATGACTAGAAATGGTAATGTAATCTTGCAAAAGGTAGGCTTTAATTTGTAAATGGACATTCGCTCACTGGCTTTTTCACTAATCCTTTAAAGGCCTTTGTAGAACTGAAATTCTAGTGACAACGTTTTTGGACTCCTGAGAATGACAGTGTATAACATTCCCAGGCAGATCAGTCAAGATCAGACAGCAACCTTTCACGGAGTAAGGAAAGGCAGTGGTAGTTGTTGGTTTTTATTTAGTCATAATATATAAAAGCCAGGATTCCTGAGACTGGCTAGCAAATTTGAGTATCCTCATTTTTGTCCGAAGTTGAGAGACCTTAGTAAAGCACATCTGATTGGTTGTTTTCAGAAATTGCTGAACTTCGAGTCAAATCCTCAGAAATGAAGGGTTTTAAAATCTTGGTGCAGAAGTCCTTGCAAGGTGGTTATAGTTTTGAATGACTGAATTCTATGCTCGGCTGATACACGTCTCTTTCCACACCAGTGCAGCCGCCTTTATGTTTCAGTTGGGACTGGTTTAGTGGTGCATTTATGCACATGTGTTAACTCTAAAATCATAAGAATAATCAAAACCATGTATTTCATCTGCAGTGACCTCAGTAGACCTGTGTACATCTTGGGGCCGGGGAGGCTGTAGTGACTGAATAGCTGATCGTTTTTCTCCTTTCAGTTTCCCTGTGTGGTTGCAGAAATAAGGAGTTTGAACTGTTGTGCGAAGGCAGGACTGGGAGAGTAATGTGGTGTTGTGGAGCTGTTTAATTGCCTCTATCCATCTGGCAGCTCTGAATAGAAGATAACTTTTTTTCCTCCTTATGTTTTGTAGGTTTCTGATAAAAATGCAATCTTCAATTTAATGCTCCGTGACCTGGGGGAGCACCCCGAGAAGGTGGAAGGTGTAGGACAGCTACTTTTTGAGATGTGCAAGGGTGTTCGAAACATGTTCCACTCTTGTGCAGAGACGGTAAAGACAAGACAAGTTTGCTGGTTTAAATGTTGCTGTCATGGAGCCTTAGGCAGCACTCAGTGAAACCACTCAGTGTTGTGTTGTTCACCTCAGTGGATCCTTGGTGATAAGCATGCTGTTCATTACTTAATAAGATCTGAAAGCCGCCTTCTAAGAATTTCTTTGAGATAGGAAGGTTGTTTTTAGTAATTCCTATGCAGTATTCCTATATATTAAAATAATACTGCTTGCTGATACTTCAGATTTTAAGTTACAGGTTTTTTGTTTTGGTTTTTGGTTTTTTTTTTTCCTCCCCTGTAGTCATTCTAGAAAGAATCGAGATCACTGGAATATTTTAGCAGTATATTGCACTAACTAATTTTAGGATTGCTAGATTTATTTTCTAAGTATAAGGACATGATGTGCTCTTTTCCTGTGCAGGCCATGAAGTTAATTCTGTTAAAGCTGGGGCCTATTACTGAAGAAGAAATTGAACTACCATGGGTAATTGTAGGAGAAGCCTTTGAGCAGATGATCAGATCAGCTGTACTCCATATTCATAAGGAGCATTTTGACATTGTCTTCAAGTGCCTGGAGGTACACTGATTTTTTTATTATTATTGTTACTATTTTTAATGAGAGACTGAAAAACACTCTGTGCATTTATCAAGAAAACTATTTGTGTCTTACTGGACCAGAATTGGTTTTTTTCCTGCTTTGCAAACATTAAGTACAGTGTCATGTGCATGGGAAAAATCCCACCCTTCTTTTGGAAG
The DNA here is from genome assembly GCA_013401275.1 of Pandion haliaetus. Classification (NCBI taxonomy): domain Eukaryota; kingdom Metazoa; phylum Chordata; class Aves; order Accipitriformes; family Pandionidae; genus Pandion; species Pandion haliaetus. The sequence goes on along the minus strand of VYZV01041675.1, from coordinate 65,439 downwards.
TTCACAGTGACGCTGGTGGCTGGGCTGTGCTGTGAGAAGGGAACTGCTGTGTGCGAGACTTGGAGCTCAGTCCCACATCTGGGCAAGGAGGTTTTGTAGGATCTGTCTTTGCATAGACAGACATCACATTGCTGAACTAGGTATATTGGTGGTTCCAAAACCTCTTAGTGACAGTAAAGGGGAAGCTTTTTGCCCTGTAGCTCTCTTTACAGCAAAGAGAGGCTGTACTGTGTTGGGTCAGGGTGATGTAGAATGGTGAGCAAGGGCCTGGCAAGTGTTTTTTACTTACCTGGTCGACATTGAGATGTTTTTACTGGCAGTTGGGATTTGCTAAGGGGGATTGAAACCTCTTGCAACTGATAGCTGGGTCAGTTGTGCTCCTCAGAGGGGCGAAATGGGAAACTGGAGGAAATGGTACACGTGAGCTTTAGAGAGTCCCTCCAGCATGGATAAATAGTCCTATTTTTTCATTCTTGGAACATCCTCCCTGTGACTATCCATAGTTTCCCAGAAAATCCCATCCTGTTCCTTCTACCTCACCCAGTATGATAGCAGTTATTGCCTAACTGTCATTAGCTGGTTTGCCACTAGATGTTTTGTATACCTGGGAGCTGAGTCACTCAACATCTGTAGTTGTGATGAAATCTTGGAAATTGGTGATGTAATTCCCTTTATTGTTAATGAGGCTTGTTTTTTTTACCCTGGGAACCAGTGGGTGCATGGGGGTATCTTGCTCAGAGGGAAATATTCACATAATCTAGGACGGCTCTCTAAACTGGGTTCAATTTGTAGGATCAAGGATGGGAGCTCATAGTCTCGGGACAGAGAGGGACAGTAATGGGAGTGATCCAGAGCAGCTCCATTATCTGTATAAGGTAGATGATATGAGTAACCTCTCAGCATCCACATTATCATAATGATGCATAAAGCATAAAAGTACTTAAGTTCTGATACGTCCAGTGGAAGCTGGGTGCTTCCATGCTATTGTGGGTCTGGGGCCAAGTATCTCTCTCTCTTCCTCTTCCTTGTTTTGTATGTTGTGTGTTGGCCTTTCAGGAGACCCTCATCTTGGGAGGTATTTGTGTTTCTGTCCAAGGAATCCGGGATGTGTGTTTTTACATAATGGGAATCCCATAGTGTTTCTGCAAGGTTTAGTTTGTTGAACAGGAACGAGAGTCAACAATAGTTTGTTGACTCTTTAGAATGCCTTTCAAATTGCAGTAAGTGAAACAGGGTCTGATTATTTCTCTGAAACATTTCGGTTTCCTTTTTTATTTAAACAGGAGTCACTCTTAGACTTGCAGAGGAGAATAACTAAGGCCAACTGCTGTATGGCTTCAGAGCAGATGGAAAGGATTCTGCAAGCATATCTGATCCTAGTGGAACATGCAAATGGATCCAAAATCTCACTGCCTGAAGATGTCTGTCAGGTAGGTCAGACCATCACTTTAGCTGATGCGCCAGAGAAGTACCAATTGAATATGGAAGAGGTGTGGTAGCTGAAGTACTCATACACATTTCTGATGCATCAGTGGGCTTTGGATTTTTGTTGAGTGAACAGAGACATTTATTGTGAGTATTGCTAGCTCTCCGATCGCATGAGAACTTACTGCTGTACTGTAATGTTGGTGTAGTCCTCCTTTAAATGAGCAAGGGGGAAAGCGGGCTGCTGCCTTTGGAGACCAGTTCCTGCCACTGTGGAGGAGACCTAGACCCCCATATCAGTGGTAGAGCAGTTCTACCAGATTCATGTGCGTTTGACCCCATTGGGTTCAAATGTAGGTTTAGTGCCTTCAAACTTTGACAGGATGATTAGGATTCGTTTCTGTGGGCTGAAGCTTAGAGCACCATGCTGTCCTGCTCCAGGGACTGTCCAGATCATTCAGACCAGACAATCACTATCTTCAGAGACAAATACCAATTTTCTCTCTCTCTTTCATTTCAGATTTTAATAAAAATGTTACAAACACCGGATCTCTCATCATCTTGCTGCAAGACCCTGCTGAACACCATTTCTGCATTCCTGCTGGCTGAGAATGTTTTCTTGCCTGATTCTTTGACCAAGGAAGCTATCGAGAAGGTAACAAGGACTGCTGCTTACAGCAGAAATCCCAGAGTTAAGTTCCCTAGAGCAGCCTGATTTCAGGACATTCCACTTCAGGCTGGGAAATCTACTATAAGATTCCCTTTAGCCTTCTTGCACAGGTAAGGGAGAAGCTGCCTAATGCCTTAAATAATGTCTGCTAAGGTCTTGGGACTCCTTGACAGTCTTACACAGACTGTCAGTGTAGCAATGCCATTGTGGCAGACATCTTCGCAATGAAAACCAGTCTTTGATTCAAACACCTACAGCCTCTGTGGAGAAAGGAGGGAGAACAGAGAAGGGACATTTTCTGCCTTAGATTATAAAGCAGGTCAGTGAGTTGGACTTAGTGAAAAAAAAATACATTTTTTGCTAAGCTGCCAAGCATTTAGTGAGCATGGCTTAGCCTTGTGAACAAGGTTCAGCAAGTGCAGTTTGATTTAGAAAGTACAGGGGTAGGCATATTTCAGTACTACCATTGCTCCTGAAGCATTGACAGGATTAGCTGCATACATTCCTATCAAGCGCAGTGTTGCAGAGATTCACAGGAGATGCTACTATGGAGTCTGATTCTTCAGTTTTCCTGTTACAGTACATTATAATTTTGCAATTTACAGTGTGGACCATAGTTGTACTGTGTATGTAAAAATATATTTGAAAGAAAAGATGTTATGTAATTTACAGTGAGAAAACAAGGCTGTTGCAATTGTTTAAAAAAGATCAAATTTCATCTGGTCCTCAGTGTTGGCTTGTGTTGAAGTAAGATTGGTTCTGCCTGTGTCACGAGTCCAGTTTCACTCAGGAGACATGGTCCTTCAGACATTTGAGGATATTTGTGCAGGCTTCTGTTAAACTGGAGGAGGCTTAAAGCTATCCTTGTCTTCTGAAGGGTCTGGGAAATTGAGATCTGGGTGTTTATTTCTATGTTGCACATCTCAGCATTGAGAAGCACTGATCCTGGATATCTCAAAGGACTGTTCCTATCTTGGGTCCTTCAGAAGCACAGAGGTTAGCTCTGCCCATGAGGTGGTAAATTTTCTGCAACCTGCTACACAGGAGAAATGCTGAATTGAAAGATCGTTTGGGCTTAAGCTTTTTCCTAACAGTTGGTGTGTCTATGCTGCAGTCGTAGAACTTTCAGCTTACGTTTTCCACATCACGCTAAAGAGCTACCTAAGCTGTCTTTGCACAGAGCCAGCTCAGATCCAGCAGAGTTTGTTAAAAAGAGTTGTGTCAGCAGGGTTTGATAAAAAGGACTGTGGATTTCTGTATCTGAACTGTCACTGGAAACAGTATTGCTGTGTGTACCTGAACTAACAAGCCCTGCTAGCCATGAACAGAGAGCCAGGGTGGGTGTTTCAGAGTTCAAAGCATGATTGATTCATAAACCAGAAAAAATGTCCCATGGGTAATGGAGACTTGACCATGAAATGTCTCTTGTTAATGTGTTCCTGTCAACCTTTCATTTGCATCTTGCAGGTATTTGCAAGTGGATTTGAACGGCGCTTTCTTTTGGACTTCTCTGAAGCGATGTTCACAATGAAGCAATTTGAGAGGGTAGGTGGAAGCTTTTGCGCATTTTGTTTATTTTTGTTGCCAAAGGGAACAACTGGCAAATCCATAGTATATTTATCTGCCTTGTATGCTGAAGCATTTTTATGTATTGAGGTGATGTTTATTTAAACTTCTGTCATGATCTGGTAAGAATGAGAGATGTTACTTATGCCATTGTGTTGAAGTTTGGTAATGGTGCTCAGGGTTGGAGAAGGTGACAGGTATCTGTGCTCACAAAAAGAAGCTTGTCTGTTGGGAATTGAAGGGGTGGACTTGTTATGGATGGGATTAAGAGAAGGAGTTCTGCAGAAGGTAAGTGGAAGTCTGATAGGTCAGGCCTGGAACTGGTGATCTGGGAGGAATCAAATTAATTAAACAGAGTGGGAGGTGAAAATAAAGTCAGGGATCTGGACTGTCCTGATGAGACTAGATTTGTGGCAAACTGAGTTTTTGCATCAAATCACTGTCTCTGCTGGGATAAGAAGATGTCTGTGTGCTGGTGTCTTGGGGCACCAGGACTGGTAAGTCTGGTGCTTTGCTGGCTCATTTGTGAGTGTTTGGATTCTTCTGTGGCTGATGTCTTGTGTTTTTTGTGGATTTGGTCATTATTAGAGAGATTTACCAATCCTTGATGTGTTTGTTTTGTTTTTCTTTTTTTGTTTTGTTTTTTTTTTTTTTTTTTTTTTTTTTTCCCTTTCACTTTTTTCTCTACG
>VYZV01041675.1:11819-60955 GCA_013401275.1 Pandion haliaetus | reverse complement strand
TTCAATGGCATTTGAAAAGTATCCTCTTGTTTTCACTGAATCATCCGTCAGGTGAGGCTTCTCAAGTTTAGCAAACACTAGATGTGTCTGCATGGCTGCAGGCCTGAAGGCAGTGCAGAGCTACATAAAAGTTGCCCCCTGGTATTTGCTGGAGTTGTGTAAATGGCAAAGTTGTTGGCAGATTTGCAAACCAAGTGATACAGTAGGACCCCATTTTTTCTTTCTGAGATTATTTCAGAAGAGGTAGCGCTCTGCAAGGGTTATCACTGATATAAAAAGACTAGCGAGTGTTGTGGTAGGTGTNNNNATCCAGATGCAGCACTGTGCTGACACAGCTTGACTGCTTCTAGTTGCAAAGCTAGCTTTGTTGCAGTGAAGTGGTTGCTTTCACCCTGGAGCCTCATTGGAAAGATTTTGAGGTAACTGTTGTCAAGCACAGAATGACTGTTGCTAATCTACTGATAGCAATTGTTCTAATCACTCTAGCTCAGATAATTCAGAACTTTCGCCTGCAGAGTGGTGACTTGTATTGCCTTTTATGTAAGGTTTTATCTTTCTTAAAAGCAATCCACTCTGTGGGTTTTCCATATATTTATTTAAAAGAGTGGAGGTATTAGGGTTTAGGAAACAGAAGGCTGAGTCAAAATAATTAAATTTGGTTTTGTTCCCTTGTTTTCTCTGTCTGTTGATCTCTGGATTTTCAGTGGTATGGAGTACATAGCTGAGAGGACCTTGGTCCTGCTTGGGACTTTTTTGTGCTCCTGCAATGTCAGTGGTAGAAATGAAGGCTGGGAGACATCTCAGGAGTTGCATAACCCATCTCCTACCTAGGATGGAAATAGCAAGTCCTGAACCAGTCCTGAAAAATGTCTGACCAAATTGTTATTAAATGCTCCAATTCTGGAGATTCCCAAGTGGCCCCTCGCAGTCTGTGCCAGTACTTTGCTTGCTTTATAGTTACACAGGTGTTTTGGTTTTGTTGGTTTTTTTTTTTCCTAGTCCTCAGTGTATGAACTAAACTTCCTTTACTGCAGCTTAGATCCATTGCTGCTTATCTTATCCGCAGGGAACATAAAGAGCAGAATAATTCTTACTCTTTTCATCCAGCTTTTACAAATAACAGGCTTTGATCGTCAGAAACATCTGAAATCTTCTTTCTCTAGACCCACAATCCCAATTCCTTGAGGTCTATGTCACAAATTTTGTTTCTTAAATCTCTTAATTATTCTTGATGCTGTCTTTTTGTTAGCTTCTGTATTTCTTGAAGGGTGGAGCCTATGCAGTCTTCTAACTGGTCTTGCAAGCACTGGGTGCAATGGAAAGATTGCTGTCCATAGGGTGTGAAGTACTCCTGTTCATATGTTCCAGTATGCTGTCAATCCTTTCTGCCTGCAGATAGGCATGTTGATTTGGGCTCAGCCTGTGATTCTTTTAAGTCTCCAAACTTCTACCTCACTGGTTGTTTTCTGTCATCCATTAGTCTATGTCAGCATGATCATGGTTTATTAATAATAATCACAGAGACATCTCTCAGGTGCTCCTAGAGGCTACATGTCCTAGTTGTGAGGGTGTCCAACAGAACTAGTGTCTTTCCTTCCAGAAATATTATCTGAACGTGAAATAAAGACCTGATATTTCTTGTGTGCCATGTTTTGTGCTTCTCAGCATGACTAGGTGATATTTTGTGCTGTGGAGGACGTTAAAAAGAAAAAAATCCCTTGGGCGTCCTAGAAGCACTCGCTGCAGGTAGCAAATGTAATTTTGAGTATCATGGTTGAATATGATGGGAGGAAAAGGAACAATCTCTGATATGCAGTGGTGGGTTACTAAAAAGTTTGGTTTTATTTTTTGCTCTAATACAAGGCAACAAACAAGTAAAAGACGAGGAGGAGAGGCAGAAGTACCAGTGTTGGATCATGTACTGTCTTTAATCCATTTACCAGAGAAGGAAGACATCACTGACCTTTCACAGCCTTGGGTTGCCTTGGTTGTACTGCCACATATTAGGTAAGGGATATTCTAAGGTACTATTGTCATATATTTTTGCAATACTGTCTAGTTCACTATCAGAAATCATTTTACTAAGGGAAGGACAATAGTTAATAACCCTAGTTTGGGGAACCCAGGGTTAGACGGTGAAAAAATGCTGTATGCAAATACTATGAGTCAATAGTAAAGTCAGGAATAGGATATCAGTTTCTTGATTGCCTACTCCCTAAATTTAGTACTCTAGTACATACAGATGTTCTTGACACATTTCAGTTTCTGTGTCTTAAGCGCTGTCTGCTCTAGACAGTGTTTTTTTTCAATAATTATGATGTTCTTGTATGGAGGGAATAGTTGGAAAGAAGCTGCAATGAATGCTACAACTTAAATTGTGAATCGGAAATAGCAAAAATGGTTTGCTGTGGGTTTCAAACTTAGGGTGAGCTATCTGTAATTTAATACAAGATAGATGTGAAAGAAAGCTTTCATATGTGTGTAGGTGTCAGTGTAACAGAGATAAAAGTCTTCCCATTTGTTTTGGACAGACCAATGGACAAAGAAAACATTCTGCCCCGTGTGACAAGTTTTATAGACTCTCTCTTCACAGCCTTTGATAAAGGAAGCCTCTGCAAAGGTCAGTTACGGTTATTTCCTGGTTATTTGCTTTTTATAAAGCAGTTTTTCCTGATGACACAAAGCATGAAAATGAATAGCAGTAGCATTGTATCCAAATTTATTGACCAGCTCAAGTTAAATTAGAAAAACAAAGCTTGAGAGAAAACACCCTCCAGGAAATGATTCTGCATTTGCTGTTCATAATAATAATTGGGCAGCAGATGTTCTGCAAAGTGGAGACAGAGATAATTGGGAAGGAAAAAAAGAAAGTGAGGGAAAAAGAGAGAATGGAAATCAGTCTAAACCAGATCCAGGCTGAAGCAGTCAAGTGAAGGAGAGACTATTGACTCGCAAGCTCCAATTAGACTATTCCAAACCTATAGTGCAAAGTTTGGGACATTACTATCTCTGACCGAAGTGACAGCACCGATTCTAAAATGCTGCATTTTTCCTCCAGGCATGGGTGGTCACTGGTAGTCTCTCTCTGGCCAGAAGAAAAATGTTTTATCTGTGCTTGCATTGGGCAGGGCAGTTGTTATTCTGGGCAATTGCAAGTATTTGGCCTTGTGCCAAAGTATAAGCAAGTATTGGAATGCCCTAGGTTCAGTGTTCATCATTCCTTGGTTTGAAAGAGTTTGCCTAGAGTCTGGCCTTTTCCCCTTATAATCCCTTTATTAGCATTCCTAAATGTATCTGCCAGTTGGCTCTGCTTTTTCTTCTCTAGTCTGTCAAGCATGGTCCTTTTTTTATTTAGCCCTTTCTTCTATCCTGTTTGCAGGGTTTGCATGCTGTAATGATTATTTTAATGGCAATGTACTTATTCTAAAAAAGGAATACACAGACTTTCTTTTCTTTGGGTCTCATCTTTGGTGGCAGTAGTAGCAGCTCTGCGCTAGCTCTGTGTGTGTGCGAGAGGCGCATTGCTATTGCTTCCTTTGCCCATAAGAGAAAAGAAAACAAATGCAACCTCAGTCCTACAATCCTGCCTCCTATTGTCCCATCCTACACTTCTTTGCTTGATTTTCTTCACCATCCTAGCAAACTAGGGTTTCTGGACACCTTCTTCATCCTCCGGCATTCTTTCCAGCTCCATGATCTCTACAATTCCTTCACCTCCTACTAGGACTCCAGTCTCCTCTCACTGCCTGTGCAAGGCACACCCCAGCCCCATGCTCTCTATTTGACCTGCCTGGCCTCCGAGGTCTGAGGCAAAGTGCAAGTCCCAGAACTGGGTGATTTTCTACAGTTGCTGTGGGGTGCAGGGAAGCAGGCTTGTGAACTGGGACAGAGCAACAGCAAGTTACCCCTGGCAGCTGTTCAGGGGTAACTGCCTGTATGTGCAGTGCTTACCCTATTGATCATATAAGTGTGTCTATAGCGAGGTGGGAGCTGCTGTCTTTGTCTAGCACAGACGTACTACTACCAAATGGTATGTAGATTACAGCTGGGGAACCTGTGTCCTTACGCTGTAGATACAGAAAGCTTCATCCTGCCATTACTTCCTGTTTCTTCTCTCTTTGAGGAGCTCCTTACGGAGGTTAATGGTGAGCAGGATTTTGCACATACCTGGGGAATTAAGCAATTTGGAATAGAGGGACATTTTCAAAGGAATAAACTTCCCCTTCTATGGCAGCTAGCAGCGTGTAAGAAAATTACATCCTTTAAAAACTTTATTTAATTTGCCTGTTTAGGAGCAGTGTTTCTTCTGCTTGGGAAGCGACAAAGGAAAGGGGAATTTTTTTTTTTTTTTAAACAGCCTGCTTGCTAACTTAGGAGTGTTAGGGGAAAGGAATTTACATTCCCCTTTCTTGCCTGGAAGGGCTTTCTCTCCCGTGCTTCTGGGAAACCCTCCATCCCTAAAGGAGGCTGAGAGGTTTATTTAGGAAGGAGATGTGATTGCTGTAACAAAATTCAGCAAACCCACCTTCCATTCACTAACAAATATTCAGTCTTTAAGTACGTGGGACAGCTTTGAAGATCTCATACGGTAGTGCGCTGCCGAAGGGCCAAAGTTTTATGGGCACCTGTGTGGCACCATCAGTATATATTTTTGCTTCTATTTTGCTGCATTGATATCAATTTGGGCAGCATTTCTTCAGAGTGCCATTTATAGCATAGAGCTGTCTGAGACTCCTGCAACAGTGCTTAGCTCCGGATCTCTGCTCTCTGTGTATGCGAGTGTGATGGAAACAGATGTAAACTGGGAGCTGCTCACAGCTTTCAAAGCTGGCTTGCTGGAGTAGGCACTTACTTTGATAGCCAGAGGAGCATTTCCTTTATGGGTTATGATAATGGTTAGAAAATACACATGCCAGTTCTGGGATCCATATGTTACCCTACTTCAGTGACTCCAGCCATTTCAGGATGGGCAAGCACCATACAAACACAGGTCATTGAGAGCTGAGTAAATATACAGGTTGTTCTTGTTCTCTCTCTGCTCCAGGAAGCCTGTTTGTGGCCTGCCAAGCTGTAAGTACTCTTCTTAGTTTGGCAGAGTCTTCTGAAATACTCCATTTGTTACCTGTGGAGCGTGTCAAGAGCTTGGTGACGTAAGTAAACTCTGCCTGTTCTGTGATTCTTCGTGATCCTCCTTGGTATGGCAAAGAGTTGACTTTGCCTTTATGTAGGGGCTCGTTAAATTCCTCTTTGTGTGTTGCCTGTTCTGTTACGCTGGCATGTTGCTTCAGTATTGTGGTTATGTAAGGTAACAATGTTGTAGGCACTGTTTGTTTGGAGAACCAGGTAGGTGTAGTGCCTGTTCAGTGGCGTTTTCTCTGTAAACTGAAGCTTTCATAGCCAGCTGCAGGTTAGTGGTTCTAGTTGGTTCTAGTTTTACCTAGGAGCACTACACTTAATAACTGTGTGTTACATTATAATGATAAAAGAGACGGGAACAGCACTTAGAGTTGTGTCAAAAGCCTGAACTTCTGCAGTCTGCTGGTGGTGTTGGGATTCCCCCATGTCCTTACATACCCATGTGTGTGCTTGCTCCACAGTGGGAGGAGGTTTTTTATGCTCCATTTTATTTATTATAACTCTATTTTACTTATAATTAGCACACATAACTGAGTGGCTGAAGGGACTGAGGAAGACCATTAATCTCTCTCCAGCAAATCCTGCTGAACTTGTCATCTCCCATCACTCTTGGGCTGGAGCATCTCCAAGTCTTTGGTGGCTTGAGCTTCAAAACGTCCTGTTCAGTTAGGAAATCATGGTGCCCATGTATGAGGCATGATGGAGATGAAACAGCTTGCCCAGATCAGGCAGGTAGTCTTGGCCGGGAGCTTCAGTCTAGTGCTTTTCTGCCAGCTTGGGCGGGAGTGTGAAAGCCACTTGGAGCAAGGGATGTAAGGTAGCAGAAGGAGGTTTCCCTGCGGGGTGGCAGGATTCCTGGTGCCTCACCTAAGCCTGGATTATTTCTTTTCTGTCGAAGTTGATCACTGACTGGGCACCTGGGCAGTAGCAGCAGCCCTTGTCTGACATACGCACATTTGTTTTCTGCAGCTCTGTGTGTGTCGGCCCAGCCTGCTAGCCCCAGCTTGACAAGCCTGATTAATACAAAGGAGGAATCTCATGCCTCTTGGGCTGTCATAGGTAATTGGGCTTTGAGGCTGCAAGCCAGCATGCTGATTGAAGTCCGACTTCACTGGTCTGCTGGTGCCATCAGAGTCTGAAGTCGTGGAATTTTACCTTAATAGTGTTATCATCACTATTGCCTTATTTTCAAATATCTGTATTGCTGCAGTGCTCTAAGTGTGCTAATAAAACACTCCATTACAGCACTTTCCCTTCAGACCCCTCTGCGTTGCTGTTGGCTGATCTCTATTACACGAGGCTGGCATTGTGTGGCTGCCAGGAACCCCTTTCCCAAGGGAACCTAATGGACTTGTTTGAGAAGTTGCATCCTAATATTTCCACTGGTGTTTCCAAGGTAATCTGCTTTTTTGAGCATGTGCAAGACAATTTGTATTTTAACAATGTAATTTAAGTAAACTGAGTTAAACGACAAAGGCTGAAAGGAGAAACGTAAGGCTGTGTAAATCTATTACTTCCATAGCATCTGTTTAGGACTGTGTCCATTTCCAAGAGGCTGCCATGGGTTATGAGTTAACAGAGATTAACTTTTAGCCCTGCGAGGCTTGCCTAGAGGTGAATCGGATTAGTAGCCTAATGTATTCATTTTGAATTGCCTGCTAGACTACAGGAGCTCATCTGTTTCTCAACTCTAGGAGGAACCTGGCGAAATCAGCCTCCTGTGCAAAACATTAACCTCTGTGTAGGTGGGTATGTATCTGCATATGTAGCCTGCATTCTCCTGCATGCTTCTGACATATGTTTCCACTTCGGATAGGTCCGGCTATTGACTGTTCGAATTCTAAACCATTTTGAGAATCCACCTTCTACACAGATTGAGGTAGGGCTAAAACTTTTCATTTAACATTTCAAAGCCATCTGTGTTTGATGTTGTCTGTGAACTGTTTTCCGCTTTGCAGAAACAAAGCATGTGTCTGTTTAGAGGTTGTCTTATGCTTTTGTGCTTTCACATTCCAGTTTTATTTCTTTGTGCCCCTGCCTCCTGATGCTTTCAGATGTGTGAGTTTTGGTGCTTAAGTGGTGGAAACCAGAGCAAGTCCCTTGACCTTGTTCTTCAGTCCAAAATCGCTGGGACTCTGTAGTTTTGTTGAAATACCTTTCAGAGAGAAAATGATACTTTCAACAAAATGCACATCACTTGTTTGTTCAGGGCGATGGCACAGGGGAACTCCAGCCAGTATTTGCCATATTGCTCCAAGCAGAACTTGTGCCAGCAACAGTGAATGATTACAGAGAGAAACTTCTCCATTTGAGGAAACTAAGGTGTGATATAGTGCAGTCTTCAATACCGAGTGGATCTTTGCAGGAGGTAAGCAGTTGTCAAAAAGCCGTTATCACATTCCTTTATTCCAAGAGAATGTTCTTATTCCATCACATGGATTGCAGAATTTTTAATAAGAGTTCATCAAAAAATCAGTTAGCTCCCAGATTAGGTTTTAGAAAACGTACTAGTTAGTAGGGATCACAGCTCCCATTTGTCCTTGGGACTAGTGTTCTCTTAGATATTTAGTAGAACAACAGTAATACCTGGATAAATGGTCCACAACCAGATTAATCAGGTTTTGATATCATTGAAAGGAAGGCAAATGATTCCAGGGAGAAGTGAGTTGTGAGCAAATTGAAAATCATGACCTTGCCATAACCTTAGCATGGTTGAACATTGGTAGGATTGCCATTGGCCTTTGGAGAGCCTAGCTTCTGGATCTTGCTGAAGGGTGAAAATCTTGCATGCCTGTGACTGTTGAATCTCCTCTGCTGCTGAGCTAAAGGGGACCTTACTTTCTAGATGTTGGAAGGGTCACAGTTTTACTAGTTAAATGATTGTCATGGTTTAACCCCAGCCGGCAACTAAGCAGCACACAACTGCTCACTCGCTCCTTCCTGGTGGGATGGGGGTGAGAATTGGAAGGGTAAAAAAAAAAAAAAAAGAAGTGAGAACACTCATGTGTTGAGATAAAGGCAGTTTCATAGGTAAAGCAAAAGCCATGCACACAAAGCAAAATAAGGAATTCATTCATGACTTCCCATTGGCAGGCAGATGTTCAGCCATCTCCAGGAAAGCAGGGCTCCATCATGTGTAACTGTTACTTGGGAAGACAATCGCCATCACTCTGAACATTCCCCCCCCTTCCTTCTTCTTCCCCCAGCTAAAGCTGAGCATGACGTCATACGATATGGGATATCCCTTTGGTCAGTTGGGGTCAGCTGCTGTGGCTGTGTCCCCTCCCAGCAACTTGTGGCCCCCAGCCTACTTGCTGGAGGGGTGGGTTAAGAAGCAGAAAAGGCGTTGACTCGAATGTGTGAGCACTGCTCAGCAGTAACTAAAACATCCCTGTGTTATCAACACCGTTACCTACACAAATCCAAAACAGCCCCATACTGGCTACTATGAAGAAAATTAAATCTACCCCAGCCAAACCCAGCAAAAATATCATGGATTGGGGGGGTGGGGGGTGTTTTTTATTATTTTTCTGGGTGTTGCTGTACCCGTATAATTTTTTTACCTTGACTTGTAAGCTCCTGTGAGGAAGGGTTGTAGGTCAGTTCTACTGCATGTAGGTCAGCAAGGAGCCAGTCCAGAGGACGTGCTTCTAGGCCTAGTGCAATGAAGACTCCCAGGGCAAACTTTCCTCTTTCTGAGGTCCTTAATGCTGCTATGGCAGCCCTGAAGTTTGAGAGGGAGGCAGGCAATCCAGATCATCTGCTGTGCTGAACTGTTTTTTGCACATTCATGGTATGTAGGTGTGGTGACTAGATCTCAGTGCAGCTTGTAGTAAATAGACACTTGATTTCCTTATGCAGCTATGAGACAAAGATGTGTGACTTGCTTCATTGTATTTGTAGTACTTCTGAGGACTTCTTTAATCAAAGTTTCCTCTTTGAGAGGAAGAAAGGTTTTAGGAGGTTGGTTGGTCTTTAACTATTGTTTTTACATCTCAATAAGATGGTATTGTATGCCATTCTAGGTGCCTCTTCGGTATTTGCTGGGAATGCTTTACATTAACTTCAGCCCTCTGTGGGATCCTGTAATTGAACTCATAACGTGAGTATATGTGGTTGGATGCTGCAGTCTGTGGTTGTCTCACAGAACATTCCTTCCATTGTTCCATAAACAAAAGCTGAGGTAAAAATACACGATTTGGAGAGATCTGTGCATGAGAACCTTCATGTGAAATCTTCTGAAGCTAATTTGATCTCTCAAATAAATCACAACCTGTGCAGACTCTTGCTTTTTAACTTAGTTTCTGATTTTTCTTACTATTAAAGCAAACTTGCAACAAATACCATCAAATAGCATCAGAGTTTTGAGTCAAAGGTAGCAGGATTTGATTAGTGTTTCACAAATGCTTTAAGGAGCAAGAAGTCCCTCTCAGTTTCCCCATCTTGGGTGTCTGCTTTCAGCATGACTTTGTCTTCTTGTTTTTCCCCTCTGTTGTGTGATTAAAAAGGATGGGATTTTCCCCTTCAAACTAGTGAATTAATAAAAACAAAATTAAACCAGCTCTTCAAAAGATGTGTCCATGCTAGTTCTTCCTTTGGTTCTATATGATGTTACTGTACAGAATTCAGTAGAAGGCTTGAGAACATTTTTACTCAATTTGAGCTCATATGAAGTCATGAGACACAACCAGGTTATTTTAATAACAATTGACATTTGGGATCCATGAGTAAAGGCAAGGAAATGCTACAGCTGTATTGTGCAGATGTCCTGTCTTTGGACACTCACATTAAAGGAGTGATCAAAGCCTCTGATTGTGGTAGTTGTTAACTTGCCTAGTGACACATGGCTTTTTTTATTTTCTTTTTAATTTCATGCTGTCTTACGCTTTGTTAGTTCTCATGCAAAGGAAATGGAGAATAAACAGTTCTGGAAGGTCTTATATGAACATTTGGAGAGGGCTGCTACCTATGCTGGTAAGTCATGGATCCTAAATCTTGTTATGACAGTAACCCAGCTAATTGTGAATGACATGACTGTGTTTTTATGTGCCCCAAATTTACATGTGATGGGTAAATTCACAACCAGGGCTTTTGACTACCAGCATCGTGTCCAGGGCAGGAATGGAGAGGCCTCGGAGAAAACTGTCTCCTCCTGTCCTAAACACCAAGAAGTAGATAGAAAAGGCACCTGCATTACAGGAGGGAGTTGCAGGAAGCCATGCAGCAGTTTCATCCCTGCTTAAGGCTGGCTCTGCCCAGACTGATCAGGAGCAGTGACAAAACCTCTATAATGGGGCTGACCATCTTTCTGCTCCATAGATTGAGTGGGATTCCTGCAAACAGTGTCTGTCTTCGGCGTGCTGTTGAGGTTTACCTATGCGTGTATGGAATCTATGATTTCATGATAGAGTGATGAGCACGCAGCCATTTGTGGACTTCTCTGTTATTCAAGACAACTGAGCTTAATTGAGACATGTCAGGCCTGTAAGGCATACTAGAATGCTTTCTAAGCAATGCAGGTCTTTCAGGTCTATTAAATAACAGTTACCTGTCACCAAAAGTATTACTTTTGTAGCGGGGGACTGATCGCTTGCTAGTGGTGATTATGAAGTAACCTGAAAAGATTTTCTTCATCTGTTCTGTAGAAATGGAGCTGCAAAATGAACTAGATGAACAGGAAGAAAGCATTGCTGAAACAGAAAGTGAGAAGATGCCAGAAGGAGGGGTGGCGGCTGTCTTCCTGGAGCAGCTGAGGACTAGAACAGATTGCAGTGAGCGGCTGGACCACACAAACTTCCGTTTTCTACTGTGGAAAGCACTGGATAAGTTTCCAGACAGAGTGGAGCCTAGGTCAAGGGAACTTTCCCCACTCCTTTTGAGATTTATTAGGTAAGTAAGATTTACTTTTCATTTAAGAGGACACATTGCATTCAGTGTGTTACTGAGCTTTAAGACTATGGTTATCCCATTACAGACTTTATTTCCTGAATGCATGGCTGACGAGATGTCTCTTTCCAGTTAAGATAACCTTTTGATTGAAATGTGGATTCTGTTAGAAACATCACACAAGAAGCAGGCTGAAATGAAACTGGCAGTACATTTCTGCTGCTCAGTCTCTCATTTATTGACTTGCCACTGTCACAGCCTCGTTACACCATTAGGAAGTGATTTCAGTAGAAATAAAGTAACTTTTTTAAAAAATTAAAATACATCTTAATTTGCAATCAGAGAAGACCAGAATATATTCCCTCAAGATGGGGGAAAATACTGGTTTTGTTAGAGGCTGATTCAGTTTCCTGCCCCTGGAGGGAGAGCAGTGGTGTGCTTGCATGTGTGCACATATCAGATAGTATGATGCACATGGGGTCGATGTGATCTTATGTCAGGGGAAGGTTTCTGATACTCCTTTTCTATGATTAGAGAACCTATGTTTTGCTTGCCTTCCTGGAAAAATTGAACCATACTGTAGTAGGTTAGTTTCCTCACTTACTCTTGCACTGCCATACTCACTGTTCACCTGCCCACTCAAGCAAATGCAACCCCCATGCCCTCCACAGAACCTCTTTACAGACCTCTAGTAATTCAGTGATTCATGTCTCTTCTTCTCTCCACCGGGTACCTCCAGCCTCCTGTAGTGTATTTGGTCACTGCCTTATATCTCTGCAACTTGTAGGCAAAGGAGCGTATACTTGCTGAAATACACTTCTCTGGGAATTTTTAGGCATATAGTGTCACCAGACACAGTGCCATTAACGAGGAGAATGGTGGATTACGGAGTTTTTAGTTGTTCTTGAACTGAAACCCTAAAAAATGCTATGCTTCTTAATTCCTTCCTTCTTTCTTTTTTAAACACAGAAACGAGTACTACCCAGCAGACTCATTAGTGGCTCCATCTCAGGATCTTAGAAAGAAAACTAGTGGTACAGTAGCAGCAAAAGAAATACCTGGTGAAGAGGTAAATGATGTTGCTGTGGAGGAAGAGGAAGAAGAGAAAGAAGAAGGGGAACAGATTACTGTAGGACAACCAAAAAAGAAAACAAGAAGAGCTGCTGCTAAGTGAGTGTTTTTAGTTTTCACTTGCTAGTGCTTTCACAGAAAGGCAGATTCAGCAGATCATGTTGAGATAAAACCTATGTTTTATATATAAAATTCCTTTTTCTTCTTTTGCTTGCACTTCAAAACTTTTCAGTGGATTATGAGCATTTGAGAGTCAGAAACTCTGCCTGCACAGTACTAAACATCCAAAGACCCTGCCCAGGCTTTATCATTATCTCATTACTTGCTGACAGTCCGTGGTTTGTGTTACTTTAAGCAAAAATTATGTGGTATTCTGAAGCCATTCTGAAGTTTTTGGAGGTCATTGTACCTGCATTCCCCTGGCTTCTCTGTGTGCATCTGTTGGTCTTTTAAAACCACAGGCATTGCCAAACACCTTGAAAAATGAGACTGTTCATTTAGGTATTTTAATACTGGGATTCTGCCATTGCCTACCTGTTATAGATCTTGGTCCCAGTCATTTTCTTAGGGACAAAGATCTTTATTTGGTGGTGGCTTAGACTGAAGCTATGTATCGGTGTAATGTCATTTTTTGTAGTGCTGAATACATGGAGAAAGTGACTCTTTGTATGAACTCTCCGCAATTTGTCTAATTTTTTATGTCTTTTTACCCTGGTGACCTCTGTCAAATGTCCATTACAAATATGTCATAAAGATTTATAGTTTGCCACTTCTGTGAAGGATGACCCTTGTAATGACAGAGAACTTTAAAATGTCACCTTACATGTTGGAACACAACAAGTATTTGATATGTAACCTGAATTATCATTTAATCCCAGGTGTCTTATAGGTGTTTCATTTTGCTCCCACATTCTGGTTTGTATCTGCAAATTAGCAGCAATTAAAATACAGTGACAGTCCAAGATTTCTTTTTTTTTTTTTCTTTTCTTTTCAACCTCCATCTCAAAATGTCCATGTACTTAAGTGGAAACATTAGTTGCTGGTAGCAGTAACAAAGGCATAAAAGATTTACCGGAGGCATGTTAATGAGTTCTGGAGTGACCTCCCTTTGTCTTCACCCTGGGCAGTTCACACAGTCAGGCGTGTGCCATGGTAGGAGAGCCCTCATGGGGCTGCACCCTGTGGCCCACGAGGTCTGGGTGAGGCAGTGGGAGGACCCACACCTGCCCCAAACTTGGCGTGGGGTCGCTGGAAGGTGTCATGCTCATCCTTTGGCTGAGCCGGTGGAGGAGAGTGGCCCAGCTAAGTGTCTGGAGAGTTCAGTGTAAACTACCGGGGGGAGCAGCTGGACGAGGACAGCCTCTGCCAGCTCCACAGCACATATGGTAGAGGAGCTCTCACACCTTCCTTATCCTGGTCATCTCTCTCCTCTCCCACAAAGTGGAGCTGGGGCAGATGTGGGATGACACAGCCACTTCTAGAGGAACTGACTCCCATCTGTGCTTGCAGCCTGGCATAAGTCCAGCACAGTCTGCATCCTGAGTGTATTCCTTTGTCATTAAAAGCTGAGCCCATCTAGAGCTACTGAGGAAATAGCCTTCTCTGTGCAGTGAAGTGACATCTGGAAGGAGCTGCTTAGGAGAGGGAACAAGATACCTCTTGCTGTGTCTCTGAAATGGAGGCCTGTAGACTTGGGATCCTCTTGTGTAGTTTTGGGTTTTTTTTCCTTTCTTGTTAATCAGTTTTATTAAAAATTCTCCATTTGTTTATGATAATGCAGGATTGTCTCTTCTGGTCACTTAAAAAAAAATTGTTTTGTTTTACAGGCAACTAATAGCCCACTTACAAGTTTTCTCTAAATTCTCGAATCCTCGTGCATTGTATCTGGAGCGGAAGTTGAACGCGTTATATACCCAGGTGATGCTATTTGCTGGCTTTTAGAATTACTGCTAATAAATGAACTCATTCTTATTTGAATGCAGTGTCTGAAACTGCAGAAGCCTGTCATTTTCTGAACCCAGCCATGATAGCTGAAAAAGGAGCTGTCATTGAGAGGGCTTCCTAGCAGGCTTCACTTGATACGAGCCCCTTCAGCAAAGACCTGCGCGAGATACCTGGCTTAGTTTGCACAGAATGGCTCACGCAACCAGATCTGGCAGCAGACAAGTAGTAGTCTTTGGCGAGGTGGAGGAGTGGCTGTAGAGGGAGTCTGTTCCACTTGCGTGGCAGGATCTGGAACAGGATTTTTGAATCCAACACTTGGCAAAGACCCAAGGAGATTTGTCCTTGTCCTACAATGTTGGGTCTACAAAGAGTATGGCCAGTAAGAACAATGGATCATTTTGCATAAAAAAAAGAAAACAGAATTTCTTCTTGAAGAATATTCAGTTTGATAAGATTCCTTTTTGAGGGATTTCCCTGAAGGGATTGTGAAAAATAGGACTCTGAAGAGGGATTCTAAGTCTTTATCCTACACTCCTTAAAAGGGTATTTTATTAATTTTACTAGGTTTTGTTCGTTCCTGATTTGTGGATTTGTTCAGATCATTAGGGTTTGTTCTAATTGTTCCCAATTTGTGTTCCCTGAGGCTGCGGTCAGTGGGCTGTAGAACTGTACGAAATGGCATGAACTTCTTAGATCCCTGGGTTTCATCTGGCACCCAGTGTGGGAGTTGGAAGGTCCATTTATTAGTCCCCAGATTTGAGAATCTCTAAAGAACATCCACTCTGTTTCAGTCAACCTCAGAGTTTTGCTTAGGAAAAGAGTTGGTCCATGTGTTTGCTTGTATTCTTATGAAAATATTGAACTGATGTGTAAAGGTCAGAACAGTGTGTGAAGAACAGCCTGACATAAGAAGAGAGATTACTTCATCACTTTACTGGTTTGGGTAGTCTGCTTTTTAATCTGGTCTTCCCAGATACTTAACTAGTAACTGGTTTTGGCGGTTGAAAATGCAAGCTGACAGTGGTCCAAAAGACAATTATGAAANGCCATGTCCACTTTTTATGAGTGACATTTGTGTATTTGCATCTTGGCTTTATACTGGCAACACATACATTCTGTTTCCATTTTGACAAGTTAGTCCAAAACCTGCTTGAGCTTGGAGCCTTTGCGTTGTTTCACTATTTTCAATAAGCACTTCTGTCTTCTAGATACGGACTCATTTTCTTTCTTTCGTCATTTGCAGTTACTGTCGCATCAAGACCAAAATGTACAGAGAATAGCTCTTGACTGTATAATGACATATAAGCATCCTCATCTACTGCCATACAGGTAAAAGCTTTTATATTATTTTAGCATCTGTGACTGAGCCTGCTGTCATATCAGAAGCCTGCTTGGGGTCAGTAGCCTCAAAGAGAGATCCTTTCCTGTATTTGTTGAAGACATATGTGTACATTTTACTTTTAACCAGCTGTATATTTCCTATCTAAAACAAAATAATAAGGTCTTGAGGTTGGTCAGTGTCTCTTTTTTGTTTACAGGAAAATGGCATCACTTCTATTCTGTCCCAGAATAGTGTTAGCATTAGTGGTTGCATCATTTTCAAAGAGGTCTTTTGTACTGGTGATTCATAACCACCCAGAGAAAGTGACAGCATAAAAACTGTAGTTTGTGGTTGAATAATTGCTTCGGAATGTGTCCAGGAGGTACCTTGTTACATAATTAGCTTGAACTTGCTGGGTTTTTAAATGTTTTTTGATAAAAGAGTGGGAACATAGTACTTTAATATTTTTTATACAGCATAGATTAGAAAGGTAAGTGATTAGATATAGATGCATGTGTGTGTGTCTGTTTATTTTTATAACGCTACCTGCCCTCAAATAATGTTTATTATTCTCAGGGAGAATTTGCAAAGGCTACTGGAGGACAAGAGTTTTAAAGAAGAAATAGTCCACTTCAGTATTTCCGAGGAGACCGCAGTAGTAAAAATGGAGCATCGACCAGATCTCATCCCTGTTCTTATGAGGTGTGTTATGAAGCGCAGGTTTAAAAGTATCGTGTCAAAGTAGCATGAGCAGAGATGTAATGCTGCTGCTTCTCATTTTAAACAGTTGAGATAAATCTATGGTTAATGGTATAGTTTGATGACTTAGTTTGTGACATTCTTTATGGTTTCCTTATTAACACATTTATGTAATGTGTTATGCAAATGGTGTTTTCTTTACAAACAGCATTGTGGTAAATACTGTTTCTGCTAAGGCTTACAGAGAACTGTGAGAACATTTCAGTTCACTGAGTATTGCCACTTACTTTTATTAAGGTACAGTGATGCAAGTTGTTGTGCAGATAACTAGTTTTATACCTGAAGTCTCCAGCAAAGCTTCCATTGTAGTAGCAGAAGCTGATCTTTTACTGGGATGGTTTTGGGCAATGTGTAGTAATTCAGTGGAGACCCTGAAGAGGGGACTTCTACTCAGCTTGTTCTCACTAGAGAATATTTTTAAATGGAGTTTCTCCTGCAGAATAGGAGGCTAGGAAGCAGATGGCTTGCTGAAAGCTAATGCAACCTCTTTTTGGCTCTTGAAGAATTCTCTATGGCAGAATGAGAAACAAAACAGGGAGCAAAACACAGGGCAAGTCTTCAGCGGGCACTCGCATGTCAATTGTTCTGCGATTTCTTGCCGGCTCACTGCCAGAAGAGATACGGATGTTCTTGGATCTACTCTTTGAAGCTGTGAAGCAATTCAGTAATGGTAGGTACAGGCAGTAGAACCTGGGGGTATGGTACTTCCTGACCTGTAGGGATGTGGGAGGTTAAATATGCTTAGTGCTGTTATGTGCTTCAATTTGTCTCTAACAGTGCCTTGGAAGGATGAAAGTAAACTGACAAGGACTGAGATTCCCCTGAGTTTTTCTTTACAAAGCACAATTGTTCTGTTTTACAGGTTCAAGGTCAGAAAAGCTGAATGACTTGCCACAGCTGTGCAAGTAAGCTGTAGCAAGTCAGGAATGAGCAATTGCTGGCCTTGTAAGTTAGCCTGCGTATGATGGCAATAAACAGTTGTAAAGTGCTCTGATACTGTAGCAGTGGGAGATGTCTGAGTGTCAGAGAGATGGATACCCAGAGCTGTCCTTATGTAAAAAGCTGAATGTGAGGATCTGTGATTTAGGGCCAGAAGATACTATTTTTCATTGAAAATTATTTTTGGTAGTGGGTATCTTCATATAATCTAGGTAAGTTGCTGTCCCTTTGCCTATTGCAGGGCCTTGCCAGACTGCAGTGCTTCGAAGTATGTCAGAGCTGGATTTAGCTAAAGTCCTGCCTCTTGGACGTCAGCATAGCCTCTTCAATGGTCTCGAAGTTGTGTTGAAAAACATGGGACATTTGATCCATCAGTACCTGCCTGAAATTCTACAGATTCTGCTCTGCATGACAGCTGTGGTATCCTGCATCCTCCAGCAAAGAGAGAAGGTACAATATATGCAAATGATACATGAACAAACGTGTATTAAATTCCTTTCCCTCCTCGTCACCTTAGCTTGCACATGTACACATACCTTCACTGGTTCAGGTAAAGATAAGTTTAATGCCAGCGTGGAGTGAAGCTTAGCAACTAGATGTTTGTCACAATAGAGACCAATGATACCTGTCTGAAAGTGCTACAGGGCTCAGGTAGTGCAGGTGGAGTTAATGTATTTAGAAAGCTGCTTTGGACTGCATTTTTGTTTGAGTTACTGAAGAGAGAGTTGGAGGTGATCTCTCTGCGTTGCTACCTGCCTGCTCTGTGGAGAGATGGGCATGAGGGGGAGCTAAGTGATTTGTTGTAAGGACGTAACAAGATCTTATGGCTGGAAGTTGAAATTGGCCTTAAAGATATAGTTTCTTGGCTGCAAGGATAAAACATTTGAGCAGGGGAAGGAGAGGATTTAAAGTTCCTTGCCCGAGGTGTTTTGTTGCAGTGCTAGACCCCAGGGGAGCCCAGCATTGTGAATGATCACAGTGATTATCTACAGTGATTGTCTCCTGTCATGGGACACAGGGAGAACATGGCTACCAGCCATGCTTTCAGCACACTAGAAGCATGTTCAGCTCTGTATCAGGAGTAATCATGGTAATCCACTGTCACAATTTGGGTC
This sequence comes from Pandion haliaetus, assembly GCA_013401275.1. Classification (NCBI taxonomy): domain Eukaryota; kingdom Metazoa; phylum Chordata; class Aves; order Accipitriformes; family Pandionidae; genus Pandion; species Pandion haliaetus. The sequence continues at coordinate 42,784 of VYZV01041675.1, read as the reverse complement.
TCAGCCAGGTATCTGCAGAGCACTGTGAATGTTTTTTGCCTTGCTGTGCAATGGTCGTACATGCAGAAAGGGTCAGATGAGGACAACGTTCTGTTAAAGATTGGCTACACCTAAAGATGGGGTATGTTGGCTTACTGCTGCCTTGTGCCTAGGACAGCAGCACAGAGATCCCTGAGCTCTAGCCCACCCAGTTCAGGGGGTCTGTTGCCGGCTGTTAGGAAGCTATGACACTGAGCCAGGCTTTTCTGTCTTTCTGAAACCAGTGCCTTTGCCAGCCTTCAATCCAAATAGGAAAAGGAAAACTCAAGTCTGGTCCGGTGCAGAGCCTGATTGTATATTAGGTGTGAAACAAGCAAACTGCACAGTCATCATCATTGCTGCGGTGTTGAAAGGAATTGTGTGATGATAGACCAAGCAAGTGGTGTGTTGAAAGGAATTATGTGATGGCAGACTGAGCAAGTGGTGTTAGGTAGTGAATGTTTTGTCACCATGCGCGTGTGTTGTTGCCAAGACCCATCTGTGAGCATTCGAGGTTAGAACTTGCCTTGAAAACAGTCCATCAAACATGGCATCCAAGGTCCCATAGTTTCCTGCAGGCTGCACAGAACCTTGCAACTGTCTTCACTTATGAAGGGCATGAGCAAATTTTAGGACAGCAGCATCCCATAGTCTGACTTAAGCAATGGATTGCATGTGCCTGCATGTTTTAAACTGGGAAAGAGTTTTAAAAGCTGTTTCATTCATTGCTGGGATAGCCACGTTTTGCCAGAGTTACTATGGTAATCCTGCCATCGTTATGTAATGTGCGGAGTGACAGTCTGTCATTTGTCTGAACTTAATTTAGCACTTCATTAGCCCATGAGATGTTAAAAGCTCAAGGAAGAGTGTGAGAAATCTGTTTATCTTGGCTAATGATTAGAAGACATTCTTGGAATTTGAGAGTAATTTATTGCAGGCTGATACTGCCTGGAGAGTTAAACATCAACTTTGATTGTTTTAGGCCAAATTATTCATTTACCATTTCCTACTGATTGTGTTCAGTATTGAGTTTCTTTGTCCTCTCAAAGACTTGATCTCAGAGGACTACTCTTTACAGCGATTGAACAGTGGGAGACCCAAAATTATATCACTTGGGTGTCACCATTGGCAATAGCAGCCTGATTTGTGCTTTCTTTGGCCCCTCAAGCAGCTCGTTTGCTGCCTGGAAGCTGATTGCACACCATTAGTACACATTCAGCACAGCCTGGGAGGTCCTGGGCCAGAGCGCCTTTGGTACCTTTTCCACCGTCTCCTCTTTGTCTTTTTACCTGTGATTTTGGATGCAAAGGGAGTATAGAAGTGTATTGCATGGTAGAGGGTAGAGTCCACAGGTACATCAAATAAAAAAAAATGTGTCTTTCAGTGAGGCTTTGACACCAAAGCTGCTTTGCAAAATAAAGAGATACAAGTGTTTATTCTGTGTGGTGCATCATGATACGTACTGGAGACTCTGAGGATTGCAAGACATAGGTCCAGTCTCGGGCAGCAGCCTTTATTTGCTCTGACATGGAGTTCGGTACCTCTGCACTGTGGAGCTACCTCATGTGTTTGTGCTGTGAGCTGCATTGCACAGTATGAAACTCATTTAGGTTACTCAAGTCAAGACTCTTCTCAGGGAGAAGAGTCAGAATGCAGCAGTGCATGAATAACTTTGTGATTAGCTGTGTGGCCAATTTCCTTACTGAAATATTTTCCCCAAGAAAGGCTATGGAACGTAACTGCTAAATGGGTACAGGAAGCATCCTCCTGTAACCAAATGCTATACTCCTCCTCTGCACTGCTGGAGGAAGTGATTCACTTTCTTGCCTTCTCCATTCCTCCCCCTTCTCCTTGTCTGTTGTTTTCTTTTCTTCCCAGTAGATCTCGGTGTGCAAAGTACAACTTTGCTTTTGAGAGCTGATTTGGGTCCTTTCCTGTGTAAAAGAGAATTATTTAAGTGTCAGGGCTAGAAATGTAACTGTGGTGTAGCTTTCTGCGTTTTGTCCAAAAAGGGCACATGCTACTGCAAACCTGTCAGGACTCCTTTGTAACTGACGGAGTGCAGGAACAGGCACCTCTTAGAAAAATTGAGGTCAGCTGTGAGAGGCAGATTGCTACTGTGAACAAGTTACAGGAGAAAACAGAAGAACATTGTGATAGTTCCAGCAAAGGTTGTATCTGTGGTCAATGAATTGCTGTATTTAATTTCAGAGAAAGTAGTTAGTAGTTGTTCTGCAAAGGCCTACTGGGGTTTTGGTTTGTTTTTACAGGTCCAACCTAGGTTGATTAATCCACTGAAGAATTTGAGACGTCTTGGACTCAAGCTTGTGGCAGAGTTTTTTTCTGATTATGAGACCTACAGCTTTAGTGTGGAAGAGATTGATGCAGTTTTCCATGCAGTGGTATGGCCTCAGGTAAGTATTTCTTGTTCTTCCAAACAGCCTGTGTGTAACGTACCACTCAGAGAAGTCCAGCTACACTGGAGTCCATCGTGTCAGCTCTGTCCATCACAAGATTGGATGTGGCCTCAGACAGATTCTGGCATTTTGATGTGTCTGTGCAAGGCCAGTTTCTTAGCTCATGCCTGATTTGTCCTGGAATAATCAAATCACAGGCTAAAGTACAAATTAATTCGTCTGAATAAAATGGATGCCATTTCTTTGTTCTTTAACCACAGAAGCAAGCTTCTTCCCTGGATGCTTCAGGGAAGCAAAGTAATACTAAGTCACTTCTAGGTGCACTTCGCTACTTTTCCGTGTGACGGTTATTGGGCCTGCGGTAGGGGACTCTTGAAACAAATGCTGCTGCAGGAAAGGAAGGACCCAGCAGGGTCTGTCAGTGGGCTGTGTGCTCTTATGTCTGCTTGCTGGGAGTCCTGTGTGAGCACAGCGACAAAGCACAGGGTTGTGGCCTTCATCAGAGAAATTCAGATCGCCTCTGAGTTGGGAAAATGCACTATTGTGAGAGGAGGAGAGAACACATAGTATTAAAAATGAAATTGGGCTGGTGGTGGCAGTGCACTGGGCTCTGATCTTATCAGGGAATGCCTGTACCAGCTGCTGGGTTGTCTCTGCTCTAAAGGCAGTTGCCTCCACCCAAAGGGTAACTGAGCAAGATGGGCTGACTCCAACGGAGCTCTTCTACTGAGGTTTTTGAGATATCCAAACGTCCAACTTCCTTGCAGCAGAAAAGCCTGCCAAAGAGCACCAGGAGTAACTGCTGTGGTCTAGGAAACTCCCAGTTTGTTTACTCCTACCCTGTTTCTCTGCTCTACCAGTAGCAATATGTGATGTGTAGTATGTGTATGTGGACAAACAGTAGGTAATATAGTTTCAGGCAGTGCGTATAGCTCTGTATTTCACTATGCTGAGCACCAGGGAGTTCTATGTTTCTGGTTTGTCCATGGAGTCTTTTCAAGGCCAAGGTGCCACATGGGCAAAGCAGTGAACATTTACTGCAGTCCCAGAGCAGTTCAAGCATGTGGTTCAGGCTCTAAGTCAGCAAAGCACGTAATGCTTTTGGGGAGCACTGTGTTTTGAAACGCTGAGTAAATCTGAACAAGATGGAAAATTGTTGTTAAATAGTTAGAATTCATGTTGTCCTTACAAATGTCAGGAAGACAGAGCTGGTTTTGGAGCTTGGATGGTAGTGCAATCCAGAAGCTCCCTCTAGAGGCAGTCTATACCGGTGAACTGCAGGAAGATTTGGTTTTGGCAGAAGAATCATTTGCCTTCTGTGCTTTCCTTTTTTAAGGCTATGGAACTGAGGTGTATAAAAACTCCTGGAGAGGGCAAATTGTACTTGGAACTGGAGTTTGCTGCCCTTCACACCCCAGGACTTTGCTGCAGAGGCTCAATATCGTTAGCCTGCACAGCAGCATTCCTGCAGGACTAGATTAACGGTTTACTCTTCATTGTACAGCATTCAGAAAAGCTCAGTTTTATGCACAGCAATAACGTTATCAGCCTTTGGGCGCAGGAGAAGAAGCTTTCTAAGACCCTGGCTGTGATGGTCAGACCTGCCTTCTTTTCTGTTACGTGCAGGCCTTGAGCCCAGACTGAGCTAGTCCAAGCCCCACATGTACCATCCTGCCTATTGCCCCTGAATGCACTGGAGTGTCCCCTGCCTGTGTGTTCACTAGCAGCACCCTGCTGACAGTCCAGCTGTGGTCAGGGTGGAAACCCAGCTGTGTGACTTGCGTGCAGCCTGTTGGGTTGCAGAGTGGCAGAGGGGGGGGAGCCAGACCTGTACACTGGGTCTCTTTTGCCTGTGTCCAGTCATGTGAAGGAGCAGCAGCTAGTGTGTGGGGCTGAGGCTGGGCATCTCTTAGGTGGTGTTGTTTTGGACATGGAACCCTGTTAGGAGATCACATTCCTGGGGTGCAGTGCAGTGCTCGAGCCTCTCCTTGAGCAGAGGGGTTGCTTTTATAGCAGCGAGGCCATGGAGACATAGAGCAGATGCTGGAATGGCAGGTGCTCCGGCCAGGGCATACGAAGTGTGGGAAGACTGAGTCTTGGGTGTTGCGCTTGAGATCTCATAGGTGTGTCCGGGAAAGGTTGTTAGGTCTCTGCAGCAAATGTGAGGCTCCATGGGGAGCCAGTTTCAAGGGGAGGGCAAAAATGGTATCTGGAGTATTATATAAATAGGAGTAAGAGAATCTAAGAGTGATTCCACAAGTACTGAGGAAGCTGGAAAAATGATAATATTACTTACTAAAAAAGGTAAACTATAGATTGTAGTGAGGTCTTTGTTAGAGATGAGGTTTTTAAGTGTCTTTACCTACTCGTGTTGCGTTGGTATCTGATTTTTATCTCCTTTAGGTCTGCAGATTGGCTTCAGAGAGTCAGTATTCTCCAACTTTTCTGCTCAAACTCATTCACATCTGGAGTAAGAATCCCAGGTAAGTGCTCTCCTCGCAAAGAAGCATAAGTACTTCTCCTGAGTTCACAAAATTCAAGGAAAAAAGAGCACACTAACAGGTAATGAATAATTGTGTCAGAACCTATATTTTCTTTTTCCATTAGTCTGTTACTCTTTTGATAACAGTCCAGATACAGTTGGGAAGCTTTCCAGTTTATGCAATTACTCTCTTTTTAGTGGGCTGCTTTTCCCATGTATTAAGAACTTAAGCACATATGTAGCCCAAACCCAGCTGACAGGAGGAGGGCTGACTTCTTAGAATATGTCTGTGTCTTGACCAATGACTTCTTAGTCTTAGCAGGTGGGAAGTCAGTTTTGCAATATATCATTTCATTCACGTTTTTGGATTCCCTATTGCTTTCTATTTTATGAAGGAATGTGGGCACGTTCAGAACAGATTCTGTGACTGAGATTCTGATACTGTAATTTGTAGGAAAGCTTTTTTTGATGCAGACACTGTCAGAAATTCCAACTCATCTATCTTGAGTGATTTTTGCCTTTTCCACAGACTCACTGCTTTTCCGCTACTAAAGTATCCAGTATCTGTTTTAAGACACATCATTTGTAGGCGTGAAGAACTTGCATACAAACTTCTGTAAAAAATGGTATTGGATCATTAGGTCAGGAGCAGACTAACAGGAGACTTGGACAGACATCTGAGGAGGAAGGGTTAGGTTTAGATGATGCTGTCTTGAAGCAAGAAAAGGGACCTGATGACCTCTCAACCTCCCTTCATTCTATTTTTCATGACACTGTCATTCATTTTTTGCACTTTTTCCTTGTTTGAAGTAGAAGACAGTCATTATCTCTTTGTGTGACTTTTTGCACAAAAGAATTATAAAGTTCTGAACTTAAATTTTCAGCCAACCTTTTTTATAATCTTTCTGTCAGGTATTTCCCCTTGCTGGCCAAGCAGCAGCCAGGTCACCCAGAGTGCGATATACTGTCAAATGTGTTTGCTGTGCTGTCAGCCAAGAATCTGTCTGAGGCCACATCCAGTCTTGTGATGGACATAGCTGATAGCCTTCTCAACAGCCCAGATTTTGAACCCACTGAGCAGGTTTCCAGTTTGAGCGTGACTGACTGTGTTGTCAAGGTCACTGGAGACATGACAGAAGGTATGCCTGCGTAAGAGTTGTGAGAGGCCTGTTGGGTGCTTTGAATGGAGGTGTTAAATCATGATGAGGTTGTCTTTGTACTGGCTGAGAGTACAGGGGAAGGAGACCTCCCAGTGGAGATGGAAACATCAATGTACAAATTTGTCCTGGCATGCTCAAGAACTGTAAAGTCCTGCTTGTCTAATGACTGGTGAGATCCACACTTGAGTGTCAGGGTCCTGAGCGTGGAGAAATTCCTTATGAAGAAGGAAAATGTTTGTGTTGTTGACCTGTTTTGTCTGTGAAGCTTTGACTGATGTGATAACTTCAAGAACTGCATTGCTGACTTGACCCTGAGCCTAGCATCAAGTTTTATATAAAGGCCCTCTCCCCATATGCATGTGATCATTTATCACTTTGATGTTTAGTCTGTGCTCTCTGACAAGAAAGACCTGCCATTGATTCTTTTTATCTTTGAGTGGTAGTAGACAGGAAGGGTGGTGTGCTGTTTGATGCTGTGGAACCATCTTTCACCTGTAACGGTCGAAGGTAGTGGAAAGGCGAGCGCTTACTGCTGTGCCCTGGTTATGACAGCTTTGATTTGCACAAGAGGTCAGTGGTAGAATAAAGAAAATGACATCTATAAATGCTCCAGCCATTTTAGGAGACAGTTACTACCTTTGAGGAATGTCCTTGGTACCTTTTGATAAGCTCACACTTACCAGGGCTGTTACTGAAATCTGTGAGGAGAGCTTTTATTCTCTGTGCTTTCCTTGGTCCCAGCTCAGACACAGTAGACTCAGTCTCAGCAAGTGTTGGTGCATGTTCCCAGCAGTCAGCTGCCCTGCACATTCATAGCTCCCATTGATTTTCTACTGGTGAAACCTCCTTTGTCTGCTCTTTGTGTAGGGTTGGATCTCCCTTCTGTTGCTTGCAGCACAGAGTTGGGTGTTGCTAACTGTTGTATCCCTTACAGAGACCCTCAGCCTAGGTTGCTGCTTGGTTCTGCCTCATGTTCCTGCCATACTTCAGTACTTCAGCAAAACAATGTTAAGCGTGGAGAAGGTGAAAAAGAAGAAGTACAGAGCTCAAGTCAGCAAAGAGCTGAGTATACTTTCCAAGTAAGTGATTCTTTAGAGCTCAAAACAGTTAAAAAGGTGGAAGGAGGGAGGAAGAAAGAGGCTTTTTGTAATAGGTCCAAATTAAAAAAACATTAAGTCTCAAACTATTTAAATTTAGAACAGTTGAAAATACCTGGACCTGTCATTGACTTTGCAAGTTGCTGGTGACTGAGGTGAAAAATTTACAGAAATTTATTCTAGCTGTTCCTGTTGCTGGCACTCAAAACTAGTGCCTCTTGGGGGTAGGAAAAGGTACAGAAATGCTTGCAGTCATGTGGAACTGAATGCTTGGGTTGATACCATGATTTTGGTGGGTAGAGTCTATTAGCCTGGATGGGCTGACAAAGCCCTGTAATATGGCACTAGTGCTGACTGAGTTCTTTTTTGCTCTATACTGGTGATTGGATTGATACAGAATAGTAAATTTACCTTGTCTCGTTGTGCAGGATCAGCAAATTTATACAAGAAGAGAGTCAGAATTCAGTGCTTGTGAGCCTTCTCCTCCCTTTCCTTTATCAGAGTAACATGGAGCAGGTAGGTAGAAATTACTTTCCCTCCCTATTAAACTTTTAATAAAGTATATTGTTTAAGATGCAGTTAAAAATCTTACTGATTACATGCCATTTCTCATGATTAGCCAGGTCTTCGTGTGTTTGTAGTCTGCTCAGAACACTGTGACATTGTGTGTTGAAGTGTATGAGTCACTGGGTACTTTGCAGGGTGCCAAGTGCCCAGGCTGACTCTGCTCCCTCTTTTCATGGGGAAGGTCTGCAGAAGTTTTTATGCAGTCTTTGCCTCCTTTGCCACTGTAGTCAATCCACCAAATTCCTTGCAGTGTTTCAAATAAATGCTGTTCTTCACTGTGGATTTTATGCACCCCAAATCCAAAGCCACAGCATCTGGATGGCAACATGAATACATATGGTTGAGTATGTAGTACATGCTGTGTCGTGGGCAGTGCTACATTGGTCTGTTGCAGGATGAAGGGCAAACATTGTACAGTACTATTAACATGCTCCCGTATCTTCTGCTTCCGTTCTGTTCTCCTTCTACTCTTAAGGAATCCATCTGTGGGTACAGAAGTGTATCTCAGAACTGAAACTTCCCTGAAATCCTGAATTCCTCAGGCATGTAAAGCTTATGGGCTGCAGCTGAAGGAAGCAGAGCTCTCCATGGCTTAGGGTTTTGTAAACTGTTAAATAAATTAGGCACTGAGGATATTGGTAGACTATTTCGTCTGGGCTTCTCTCGCTGCCAAACCTTGTTTTCAGAAATACAGTCCCATCTACAATGAATGAATCTACTGATTATTCAGCTTGATTGCCTGAGTCCTTGGATCAAGGCTTGGGTCTTCTTTTTTCTTAAAAGACATGCAGTTGCTCAAACAGAGATTTTAGGTCTACAGAAAGAACTGCTAGGCAGCAACCTGTAGCTTCTGCTTTGCAGGTGGTCATTTAATTTTCACAGAGGATTCTTAGGTTTTAAATCTGTGAGTCATTAGGGGACCATATATGGTTTCCATTCAGGGACATCATACAAGTATATGGTGCTGTTAATGTTCATCTCATAGGTTAAAGAAAGACTGCTTTTTAAAGCTCTGTTAGTTCTCCTGACCTTTGAGTCATTTGAGGAAAGACACAGAAAAGAAGTCTTGGTTGTGATAGCACTCTTCTCTAACACTGTGCTTGTGTCTAATTGAAAGCTTTCAAGTGCTTCGGAGAGATTTGATGATTGCATAGTGTCCTCCTAATTCTTCTTATTCAGTATGTGATCTGAATAAAATACAGCAAAGTGGTTAAGTTCACTCTGTCTTGAAATATTTCCCAGGGAAATGAAATAATCTTGTGAGGTTTCAATATTTATTGACAGTTATTTGTCTCTTTCAGGGTACAGAGATTGACATTCTGGAGACAGTGCAGAACTTGCTGAGGCATTGCTCAAACCCTACAAGCTTTCTCAAACCACTGGCAAAGCTTTTTTCTGTCATCCAGAACAAACTGTCTCGACATAAGTTGTGCTTGGTATTTCAGGTATTGCATTTTTACGTGTCTTTCTGTGCTTTTTTTACTTGGTCTAAGAGATCAAGAACAAAATAAATAGCAGTATTTATCTTTGTTGTACATGAGTTTAAAAAACGTTTTAATCTACGTCATTAAGTGAAAGTAACAGTATTGTATGTGATAGAAATTAATGAGCTGCACGAAGAATTGTAAAAGTTTTGGCTTACAGCCTGGTTGGTGTGAGCATCACCAGGGTTCTTTTGTATAAGAGAAGCCAAATAAAGCATACTTCATCCCTAACAAATCCTCTGTCTTTATGAAATAAGAATGGATTTCAGCATCCTGAAGATGATTTTGATTTGTATTCTTCTCTCACTGATTTATCGTGGTCAGGCTGTTTTGTACTTCTTTGAAGTGACTTACATAACTTTTTTTTTCAGCAGAAAAACCCAGAAAACACTCAGTGTAGATATTTAGAAACTTAGGAAGTTTAAACACACATCTTCCAACTTAAGGAAGAATGGCTCTTATTAAGCTTCTAACAGGAGAAAGATTGATGCTGTTGCTTGCTTTATTTTTTGTCTCAAGTGGTAAAGTCTTGAGTTCTCCAAATTTTTAACAGCTATAACAGTTAAACTACTTTCTTTTATGTTTCTTTTTAGACTTTATCTGATTTGGACTGTGAATTGAAGTATATTACTGATGTTGTTAAGGTATGCACAGTTTTTTTGCTCACTTCTTTCCCCAACATTGTATTGTCATGTTTCTGGTCTTTTTCATGAATGACTTATTGCTCTGTCTTAGCTGAATGCCTTTGATCAACGACATCTCGATGATATCGACTTCGATGTACGCCTGTCAGCATTCCAGTCAATCACAGCCCACATCAAGGAAATGCAAGCAGTGGATATCGACTTCCTCATCCCCGTTATGCACAACTGCTTCTATACCATCCAGGTTGGCCAAATGTTCCTTCTCTTGCTTTGTGCACCATGTGTCTGTGATGAATCTAACTTCTGAATTATTTCCATTGGCTGTTTTTTGACACTCTGAAACTTTCAAAGAGCATTTTTGAGTCTTTTTACAAACACCTGTGTTTAACTTTTGTCCGCTTGCCTTTTCATCTGTGTGTCGGGAAGGGCAAATACAATACAGCAAGAACGCTCACCCAGGTATTGTGCACCTTTCTATCAGTAAGCCCTGGAACTGTTCAGTCCATTTGTACTGTATAAAAGGCATATTACAGTCTCGAAAGGCTGCTTTTCTTTTTGTTGCAGAATGTTTTGGTTATGTGGGCCTGCTGGTAAATGTAAAAGGATTTTTCCTGATTGGAAGGGTGGGCATTAATTCGGGACTAGAACTTCTACAGGAAGGATCTCAAGAGTGACTGTGTCTCTACAGGCCTTGTTATGTTGTGTCTGGTGGTACTGTTCAGTCCAGTCTTTTGGAGAGAAAAAGGTGTCGTATCCAGACTCACGTGGTACTATTTCTTCATCCACTCAGCTAGGTGATATGGCTCTTAGTGACAACGCAAACCTTTGCCTGACCAGTTTTATTCGCCGACTGGCAGAAATTGACCACACAGAAGATGACTACAAGGAGCTAATCCAGCACACTCTCCTGGAGTCTGTGAGAAGGGGGCTGAAGAGTAAGACTGAGGTAAGACAGTGCTATCTGATTACACATCTCCAGCTGTCTTCAGGACACCAGGGTATATGAGACATTTTATGGATAAGTACTCTGAGTCCCTTGTTGGGATAAGAAGTGCACTGTAAACTTACCCTTCATTTGAAATCTTATAAAAATCTAAAAAGTGATAGAACTCAGCTGTCTTCTGTTTCTTGGCCATTGTTCAGCTTTTCTTAGTTGTAGCTTATGCTTTGGAGGGGAGACTTTAATTAAATGTGCAGTCCAAAATATAGGTGTATTTGCTGTTACCGAAGAATAGGACTTGTTGGCCTGAAACACTTGGAAATGACAGCACTGCTGTTCTGAGGAGTGTGTAGCAACCTCTCTGAGGTGTACTTAATGTTCACTGCTTGCTGTTTGCAGAGCATCCAGCAGGACTACACATCATTGCTTTCCTGCCTCATTCAGACGTTCCCAGCAAATCCCGAATTTCGGGATTTAGTCCAGTTGACCAACTGCCATGATCCCGACATGGACTTCTTTGAGAACATGAAACACATGCAGGTAAGAGGCAACAGGCATTCCCTAGTGCCTCTCTCCCCTTGCCAAAACAAAAGCATTTTACTGTAGGGTAATGTTATCCAAAGCATCTATGTGCTGTCTTTACAAGGAAATTGAACCCGTGTCATTAGATACTGTTAAAAAAAAAAAGGGGATGTGGGCATCGTCATATGGGTGGTTGTGAATCAAATTCATATCTCCATCTAGGAATTTCTTGGGTTTATGATTTAGGATCACTGTTTTTTACCTCTTCCTAATTTAACTAAAATAATTGCTTTCATTTTAAGTGATTGTTCATGATCTTGAGCAGGCAACTCCATGTTACAACCTGTGTGTGACCGAGCCCACAGTCAGCAACAGTGCCCTGAGGGTCCCTTTGGCATAGGCAGGGAGCAGGTCTTTGTTTTTTCTAGCCTGTTCCCTGCTGCTCTCTATCTGGAGGCTTTGCAGCCCCTTTTCATTCACAGACCTTTGTAATATCAATGTTGCACAATGCCTGGTCTCCCGTTTTTTCTTGCAGTATGAAAATACGGTGTTTCTCCTGCTTTCAGAGACGCAACCAGAGAGTGCCTTTGCTACATCTGTAGTTATATGTAGAGTCTAAATTTTTTCCTTGTAATTTTATCAGGCCTTATCTTGTATCACTTGGCTCCCTTGTCTGATACCTGAAGATGGCACAGTTTTATGACTCTGAATTCACAGTGAAATATCCCATTGGGTTAGAATATTTATTGAGGCAAAAGGCTAGTGAAAGCCCAGAGACTGAAGGAAAAGGGTATGGCTTATCCTTGGAAATGACCATAATATGTTTATGTCATTACTTAAAATTGAGGCATTTTCAGAACCGCTGAATGTATGTGCTCCCTCGCGCTAGCTGTGACTCAAGGGCTTCATTCACTGTCTTTCATGTTTGGCTCAGATCCACAGGAGGGCACGAGCTCTGAGGAAACTGGGTAAGCAGCTCACTGAAAAAAAGCTTGTGCTGTCTTCTAAATCCCTGCAGAACTACATCATGCCTTATGCCACTACTGCCATTTTTAATGAAAAAATGCTTAAGGTAGGCTTTTCAATTGAATGCATCCATTTGAATATTTTCACCTTTTGTGTATACTATTCTCCGTATAAGACTAGCCACTTTAAAAGGCTGTTTGTGGAGTAAGTGTTCCCCTTAAAGACAGGAGTGCTATGCTTCTTTTTGTGGCAGAAAGAGGGTGTAGAAAATGCAGTTGCAGTCTGGGCCCAGTCCTATATCTGCTAAACCTGTCCTGTTTCTCTCTTAACTGTTTGGTGGTTGGGGTTTTTTTGTTTTGGTTTTTTTCACTTGGGTTATATTTGTTTGCTTTTTTTGTAATCAGGTAATTTTTTTTTTCCCCTTTGCCTCCAAACTGCTCTATTCTTGTTCACTTGTGAGATTAGTCACTGTTTGGCAGCAGAATGTGCGTGGTGGGGAACATAGACTAGTAATTAAAGGGAATAAATACTGTCTCTTCTGGAGTTACAGGGGAACTGCAGGAATCTGCTGAAAACCTCTGAAATCATTAGCAGCTTTGTAATTAAAGTTTGAAGTGATGTTTTGTTCATCACTTCCCATACATTTTATTGAAAATATATGTGGTGAAATTGCTTGTAATGTTAACCTGGATACGTTTTCTACTTGTGACTTGGAAAAACAAGGTTTCACACTTCTGTAGTTCCCTGCACACTATCAGGAGAACAGCAGAGCTGCTTATGTCAGACCAAGCAAATGTCTAATTTGTTTACCGTCAGAAATAGTCTTCTGAAGCAGAAATAACTAGAGCTTAGGCACAGGACCCAGCACCTGCAGCCCTACAGACTGTGCCCATCAGCAGAGTGACTGCAGTCACTCTTTGGCCAATGTGGGGTAAAATGCATTGATATCCTGGTTTCAGCAGGGATAGAGTTAATTGTATTCTAGTAGCTGGTATAGCGCTATGTTTTTGAGTGAGCGAGCAGCTGCGTGGTGCTTAGTTGCTGGCTGGGGTTAAACACGACAGTTGATTGAAACCTTGGTGAAGAAACAAACACGTTTTATTTTGCATCAGAAATGGGTTAACGATGTGTATTTCTAGTTGATCAGCATAGCCCAGCAATGTGTCACGTGTCTGTGGTTAGATACCTTGACTGGTTTTTAGTTCTTCACACAAGTGAACCCATAGATTTAGTTATGTGAGAAAAGTTAAATGTGTGCAGAAATATTTGGAGGAAGTGGGTCTGGAGAGCTGCCTGGTGAGCTGTGNNTTTTTTTTAACCTGGTGCTCGGGAGGAGATCTAAAAGAGCTGAACACCAAGCATATCCACTAGACAGACACTACTTCTTCTGGCTTCTTTCTTTCTTCTAAAGCTTTAAGTATGCTTTAGACACATGTTCATCATGAATGCTAACAGTAACTGAATTTTTATCTTTTGGGCAGCATGAAAATATGGTAACAGCCTCGGTTGAAGTTGTTGGAGCTGTCTGCCGACATCTGTCATGGTCAGCGTACTTGTACCACTTAAAGCATTTCATCCATGTCCTGCAAACAGGACAGATCAGCCCAAAGCTGGGAGTCAGGTAGGTGCTGTGAGCAATGCTGCTCTAGGTTTCTCCAAAGACTGCTAAGGCAAAATTCAGTGTCTTAAGGAGCATCACATAGATTTTAGCCTCTTCCCTGGGATGAGAGATTGCCCACTTTGAGGTGGCCTTGTGCAAGTGAAAGTGGACATGGCCTTGCAGCCTGTAACTATGAAGGATTAACAGGTCATTACTTTCTCATGCTGTGTCTCACTGAGTGCATGCTAGCATTAGCAGCTTCTGCTTCTGTCAGACTGTCTCTGCCCCTGGGACACCTCCGTTGCTTCAGTACCACCGCCTGTGAGGTTTCACAGCGAGCTAGGTCACAGAATGCATCTAGCTGAAAAGCAGCCAGTTTTTATTTCCTGGGCTGTTATTTCAGGATAAAGCTCCTTACGCTGCAGTGTCACTGGGTTTGAAGTTTTCTAAAAAGTGCTTTTAAGATTTTCTGTTGTGTTGGTCTATACAGCCTCTCCTTTTTGTGTGGAGGTCTGATCTTTCTTTGTATTTTCCTTCCACAGCTTGTTAGAGACAGTGCTGGAAGCCTTTCACTTTGACCATGAAACACTTGAAAAGCAGCTTGTGACCATTGACAACCAAGGTGAGCTTTTTCTGCTCCTGATTGTAGAAACACTACTTCTAACTGCTCAAAGTGCAGCTAATCAAAATTTTGGTTTACTCTTGAGGTCAGCTACTCACAGCTTTTTAAAATGTGCACATTGGAAGCTAGTTTTGACTTGCCTCCTCAGGAGCAATGCAGACTGTCCTCCTGTGTGTTGACAAAGTGAGGAGAGGTGGGGGGAACCATCTCCGCATTACCTCTCCCTTCCAGGCCTCCGTAAGCCAAAACAGCCCCATCTGGGTTTATGCAAATCTGGGGGGTTCTCCCAAGGTCTGCACCCACCCATGTGGCTGCTGACACATCTGAGATTTTTGTCCTTGATGTTGGCTGCTCTCATGGTTATCTGCAGCCTGAGAAGTGTGCTGTATGTCCTTGCCTTGCTTCCCCCACCATTTCATGGGAAGAAGTGGTATCTTTGGCTTCTTCACTGTTGTGGTTACCTATGTTGTTGCCTGTGGGATATTCTGAGGAAGGAGGAGAATATCTCACAGATGTGCTTGTGAAATTCTCAAATGTAGGTGAATGGCAGTTCTCTAAGGTTCAAGCACGTTGACCTTTGCTAAGCTGTCCATGGAGTGCAGCCGAAGAGTAACCTAGTCTTTGCTTTAAGCCTAGCCCTGAGGCATGATTATCAGAAACTGGCATGCCAGAGCTTCTGTACCCAGTAAAACAACTCTGATGCTTACTGATTGCTTGCTGCCGTTGATGATAGGTCTTTATCCAGAACAAAGCCATCGCAAGAGTCTCTTTTAAGGGCTCCATTTTTGTGGCCTCCTATATTTACCTGTGCTTTTGGCAATTACTTGACAGAAGCTGCTGCCATGGACCTTGAGCCAGTGGTGGAGGCTGAAGAAGTCATGGAATTGGAGCATAGTGAAGGGGAAGAGGAGGTGATTGAGGAAAAGAAAGGGAAGAATCTTCCTGAGAAGCCGGCAGAGCCTAAGCAAGCAGCTGAGACATCTGAAGATGCTCAGCAAGTGACGAAACCTGTATCTTTCTTACCCCGAAATAAAGAGGAGCTGGAATGTCTGATCAAACACATTCAAGAGACAGTTACAGTCAACATCTTGCCTAAATTGCACAGGTGTATTGTTGCAAAGGTGAGGAGTTGGCATTGGAAAGATGTTTTGCAGGCCTGTGCTGCTACTATAAATGCTGGGGTGCTACTTCAGAGCCCAGTGGAAATGCAGCACATAAAAAATAGACGCAACTGGAGAGAGACCACCTGAAAGCATAGAAGAGGCTTTGTCCTGTTTGTTGTGTCATGGAGATTACTGACAGACCCTCTGGTCAGTGTGGGTGTGGTGTCTGTACTTCCCTGCTGAGAACTGGCTTGAACCACACAAGTGAAATGGTTTNTAGCTGTCTGGGTTTTTCCTGTAGTCAGAGGATAGCAGCTTGCCTTGTTGGCCTTTTCTAGGGTTTGTTGAGAAAAAGCAGGATTTGTTTATGTATATTAAAAGTGCTTTGTGTCTTGCTCTCTTAAAAAGGTTAAAAGAGACGAGGAACACAAGCTTGTGAAATCCAACGTTGTGAATGATGATGAGGTAGTTCGTGTTCCATTAGCTTTTGCAATGGTCAGGATGATGCAGTGTCTTCCCCAAGAAGTGATGGAAGCCAACCTGCCAAGGTAAATCCTGTTGGAGCTCCTTAAATGCTGTTCATTGTGCTGGGAATGAGTGCAGGCTGTGGTTACGTACAAGGCTAAATCCCACAGGGGCATCCTAACAGTTCTTATATACTTTTTTTGGAAACTCATTTTCCTAGTGACATTACCCTCTGTCAGCATTTGACTTTTGTAAAGCTAAGTTTGAAAGGAACTTGGTCAATCCTTAAATAAGAGCAGAGCTGTGAAGCAAGGTGCAGAGGTAGGGGTGGCAGAGCTGGGGAAAGAATAATGTACAGAAAGAAAGGACAATCAGTAAAATGTCTTGAAGGACAGTAGGTGTGTGTATGACTATAAAGCTTTTCTGTGAGGCTGGCTTTTAGTATAGCTCTGGTTGTGAAACAGCCCTGAAGAGCAGCCCCCTTAGCTAGCAGTATAATTAGCTCTGCTCTGTTTGGGGCAAAGTTTGGGAACTAAGCTGTCTTATCTCTGTTTCCAGCATCCTGCTGAAAGTCTGCACATTTCTGAGGAACAGATTTCAGGAAATCCGGGACATTGCCCGTAACACCCTCACAAAAATCATGGAAGTGTTGGGAGTCCATTACCTTCTGTACATCTTAAAAGAGATGCAGTCCACTCTCGTCCATGGGTACCAGGTAATGCTGAAATTCTTCCTCTTCTGCTCTCTGTAGGTTTTTTTTAATGTGTTAGGAGGAGAATCCAAAGGGAAGCTGCTGCTGAAATTGTTTTGCACTGGTAGAACAGTTTGGTATGATACACTAAATACTATTGCTAGTGCCTACATCAGTCTTCATTATGCCAAGTGTCAAATGAGGGTCTGTACCCAAAGAACGTAGAGTCTAAACAGGGAAGAAGAGAGGATTTCCATCTTCCCAGTGAAGAGTTGAGGTATGGAGGTGAAGGATGAATTTCTGGTTCCAATAAGATTAGTGGAAATCTTTCCAGTAAGGTCATTAGGGCTAAGTATCGTCTGAGGTGAGTTGCCACAGAGACTGCACAGACAGTATGTGGTGATGCTAATTGAAGTTTTGCTTCCTAGATCCAGAGCCAAGGCTCTGACTATTAATTCATCTTTCCATGGTGGTTGGGGTTAAGAATAATTTTCTATGTGAATTACCACTGTGGAATAGTGTGAGCTTCTAGCTGCTGTAACAGTGAAAGTGCCAGTTAGCACAGCCTAAAAATACCAGTAAAAGCATAGGGGAGAGAGGAGTTTTCAGCCCTCCTGCCAGTATGTGGAAGGACAGGGGTCCTCTTCCTGCTGCCAGTACATGGATTCTTGTCCTCCCAGTGATTTTTTTTCCTATAATGAGAGCCCAAGTGCAGTGTATGAGTTGTGATGTCTCTGCTATGGGAGTCTCCCCATCCAGTATTATTAAAGAGGTCTGTGCAAGGGTTTGGAAACATGATCTGTTCTCTTTTTCTCTAGCTCCATGTGCTGACTTTCACTGTGAACTTGTTACTGAAGGGCCTTACTACTAGGCTCAGTGCTGGTGATTTGGACCCCTGCTTAGATATCCTGATTGAGGTAAAAGCTATTCAAGATTGAAGGAAAGAGCATCATGAAGTGCCTGGGGCAGCATCTGGGAGGAGGAGGTGTTGTGTACCTTGTCTCAGACTTGGTGGCAAACAGGGCTGATTGTGTGTGTACTGCAAAGGAAGGAGATGGTTTACTACTGAGGCGTCAGCAGCCCCCTTGTAGAGTAGCAGAGAGTCTCTGGGGCTGTATCCTGAGCCCTGCATCCTGAGAGACAATGGGTTCAAGATTAAGATACCTAACTATGTTTCCATGTTCTCTAAATGGTTGAGCAAGTCAACAGACATCTAGTCAGTGCTGTCCACAGAGCCCAGGAGCTCAGCTGGCCACCCAGATGAGGTGTATTTAGATGTCTTGGTCTGACTGCAGTCCCGCTCCTTGCATCACAACACCACAGAGGGGTGTGAGAACAGCATCCTCATCTGGTGTGCTCAAACTGGTGTGTTTTATGTTGACAAAGTAAAGGTAGACATGATTTGTGGGAAACCTGGAGAACTGTTTTTTTTCTGTGACTGGGGAAAACTAGTGGTGTTCTACTGCTACTGGAGAAATCTGGCTCTGCTTTTCTGCTCCTCTCATTCACTTCTCTGTCCTGATTTCCAAAGATTTTCAACCAAGAGTTGTTTGGGAATGTGGCTGAAGAGAAGGAAGTGAAGGGAATTGTCTCCAAGGTCATGGAAGCACGCAAGAGCAAGAGTTACGATTCCTATGAAATCCTTGGAAAGTTCATAGGAAGGGGCCAGGTGACGAAACTTATTCTGCCACTGAAAGAGGTAAGAACAGTCAGCCAGAGTCTTTAACTCCGAGCACTCTCAATTCTGTATGGTCTAAAAGAAACTAGAGCCTCTGGGTGGCTACTGTGAAATTACCTATATAAACCTGCTTTGGCTTCCCATTTTTCTTTTGGAAAGCGGTATGCACCCAGCTCATGAAATGAGACTTTACTATTGATGTCCAGGGCAGGGATTGACATCCTGGCAAGCTTTCAACCCCTGCTAGAGAGGAAACATCCCACTATAGGTTCTTCATGCCCTCTCCCTCTGTCAACTCTCGTTTCCTCTGGAGCTCCAAAGTCCTGCAAGGCTGCTCTGTGGTTTGATCTCTTGTGCATGGAGGAAATGTCACCAAAATGTATTCAGGGTCTGTCCATGTGCAGTAATTGCCTTTTCAGAGATGCAGTTTTTGAGTAGAGTGCAAGCTCATGCAGAAGTGGAGCCCTGGTTTGCTCATGAGCTCTGGAGTGCCTTAGTGGCAATAGGTGAACTGGCTGGAGGCTGAGAAGATGCTGGAGACAAAGGGCGGAATTTGGGGGCAGAGCTAAGGTGATAGGATGCTGTTTACATAGAGAGCTAGGGACTTACAGCAGCCTGTGATAAGGGAGGAATTGCTCTGGCTTTTCCCATGATTTCTGAATACAGATAGTAGATCATTGCCCTCATGTTGCCCACCTGACTCTCATGGTTGTGCCTTTGCAGATTCTGGAGAGCACCACGAGTTTGAAGATAGTCCGGAAGGTGCATGAGGCACTGCGTCACATCATGGCAGGGCTGATCTTCAATTCAGACATGAATGCAGCATCCCTCCTCCTCCTCAGTCATGGTCTCATCAGTGAAAACTTGCCTCTGCTCACTGAGAAGTCCAAGTGAGTTGCAGGATGTTAGCCAGATGGTCTGTTATTAGTTGGGAGGTTTGCTTGCAGAAATGGCAGCTCTCAAATCCAACTGATGACGTGTATGAGAGTTCCCTTGCTTTCATTTGCCTTTTTTTATCAATGTAAGTGAATTATTTGGGCAGTCAGAGGGCAAGGAGAAAGCTTGGAAATGGGAGTGAGCACTTGCTGAACTCATGGGGGTCTACTCTTTCAAGTGCTCAGGGGCTTCAGCAAGGCCTTTCCACCATCTGGTAAGCTGGTATATGCATTTGGGTGTTTGGTTGAAGAGAGCAAGAGGGAGTGTTTAGAAGTGAGCTACAAACTGCCACGTAAGAGGTGTTTGGGTCCTGGACATTTTCATGGGGTCAGGAACAAGAGAAACTGTGGGCTGTTGTCACTTTATCACTTTGGTGCTGGTGCAGGAGTTGGGGAGAACTGTCAGATTTCCCTTCTGTCTGGTGGTGTCACTGCTTAGAGCTGGCTCTGGGTGTCTTGCATTTCCTGTGTTATGTAGGCTGGCTTGCTCTAGGGTCTGACAACTGTTTGCAGACTTCTTGGAGCAGTTTTTATGAGCCATCAGAAACAAGTAAATATCAGTAAATGAAGTGCAGTGAGCAGTGGCAGGAGGTGTATTTGCTTGAAAGAACTACCAAAACTGGTCTGTCCGCTGAGAAGAAAAAAGTGGGGATGTTATGCAAATCAGTGTGCATTTATTATCTTCGTAATAGTGATACTGTTCTCAAGTCTGAGAGTCCCGTCTGTCATGCTGCTTTTAAGTTTTGTTTTATTTCATTGTGTTCTGGCTGTGACCTGCTTTTGCTTGCTGTGTGGGTAGCAGCTGGGCACAGTCCAGCTCTCTTCACTCACAACAGCAAGCTTGTTGTGGAGAGGGTTGAAATCTGAATATTCTCCCTTGCCATACACTGCTTTTCAGAAAAATAGTTGCCCCTCCTCCAGATCCTCGGCTGCAACCAGAGAGCTGCCTGCTGCTCCAACCCACTCCCACGAGAGGAGGGCAGAAAGCACGTGTCAGCAGCAGGACTAACATGTATATCTTGGTTGATTCAGGACTTCGGGTAAGGATCTCCTCAGATACAAAGCTTTGCAATCAAAATTTTTTTAAGAGTATTCAAAGGAAGGTATTCTGGATTTATTGTGTTAACAACACAGCCATTAGCCTTAACTTTATTTTGCATGTGGTAACTCCAATGGTGCCTCTTAAAAGACCTATAAAAAGCGCTCAGCCTCTTGCAGATATTTGAATAGGATATAGCATAAATTCTACTACAACCTGAAACAGTGTGGGACCTTACTTGACTTATTTGAGTCCCAGCCTGACTTTGAGATGAATGTCCTGTGTTTTCTACACCAGCTGCTGCACATGAGCCTGAAGAGGTCCAAAGTAAATTCTTCTGAGGAGCATGTTTTGGAAATGTTAGACCCTTTTGTTCAGCTGCTTATAGACTGCCTGAAATCTATGGATGTCAAGGTACAGTTCTGAGCTGGAGTCTGTCTCTTCTGTCTGTTCTACTAAGAAAGGTCCTGCCCACAAATGTCATCTTGCAGTTGATCTGCGAGAGAAGAGAAAGCCATCCCATTTTCAAACCCGATTTCATAGGTGTGCAGATTAAGTTGGTTGAGGACATGTTATCCCAAGGGGGAGGAGGGATTGTGGCTGATGGAGGACTGAATAGCGCTGCAGATTCGAGTATGGACAAGTTCTCCTGGAGCATGTTCATACAAGGAATTTGCTTGCAGACTTCGTAGGCTATCTGTGAGGAGGTTTGTGAGGTCCTGTGGCTGCTGGGAGCACTGTTGTTATAGCTGTGGCTTCTTTTGATCCAACTCTAATGGCTTTATTCCCAGCACTATAGGCAGCCATCTTTTAGGGCGGCTTTGGGTTTGAGTGAGCTAGGAGGAAAGCTGTTAAACCCTGAGTTTTCCAGGAATGGAAGGCATGCTTCATATGCTATCAGACACCTGGAGCAGGGCTTTCAGCTGACCTGGGTTATTGGCAGAGCAACTTCTATGCCTTGAAGGCACCTTTGCTTCAGAAAGAGTTCCTGCCAACTGCTGAATCAGCACCGTGTTAACGTCTTTACCTAGTAATGTCAAAGTTAGAAAATTGGGGAGTGGCAGATAGTGTTTTTAGAACTGAGAAACCCCTTGTATTACATATGGATGGTTTGAAAGAGGTTGATTTTGTTAGCTAATTGCCTTTTACCACAGTTGCAGATAGCCTGACCGTGTCTGTAACAGTGAGAGAAGTGTTCTCCCAGTGTATTGTATCCATGTGCTGTCCTTTGGCTCTTTCTTACAGGTGATAACTGGTGCTCTGCAGTCCTTGGTATGGATTTTGAAGTTCCCTTTGCCTTCTGTCAGTGTGAATCTGGAGTCACTGATCAAGCAGCTTTTCCTCTTGCTGAAAGAATTTGCCAAGACAGGAATAGCCAAAGGCCAGAATTTCCACTTGGTTGTGAGCTGTTTCAAAGTAAGTCAGACCCAGCTCTGCTCTTTTCTGCTTCAGGATTAACTTTGTAGAATGAGACTCCTCCAACTGCAGATCCCTCCTGCAGCTGTCCCTGGAGATCACAAGGTAGCGAGGGAAATGTGGCCTTGCTGATTCTTTCCCAAGTGCGAACTTAAAGAAAGTTATCCCCCAAAAATGTACAGCTTGGATCTGAAGTATTTTTATAGAAGCGTATTTGCCGTCTTTCTTCCTTATAATAGTGTCTTGTTACCATCCTGTCTTTTGAGAGACGTCAGTTTTATACTTGGATAGCTTGCTTTTAACAGGATCCGTTGGAGTAAACCCTGGCAGCTGAAATGAGACAAGGAAAGGGGGCAATTAATAGTAGTAATAACTGCACTTACAGTATGTAGTGTCTTCCTGAAGATGTCTTCTAAATGCATTGATGAATTAATTACAGCTTCATGATCATAAGGGGAAATTAGAGTAATTCATGCTGAATGCCAGTGCCAGAAGAATTTTCCTTCTTCCTGGCTGTGTTCCTGTATCATGGTTCATGTCTGTGAGCATCCCCACTCACTTCAAGGACTAGTCTGAATTTGTGTATTTGCTTGTGTTCAGTTTTTGTCTCAAAATTGCCAGCTGAAAGCAAAATACGATGAGAACAGTGTTAGCTGCATGTTTCAGAGCGGCAGTTTGTCTTTTCAAATCTGAGTGATATAAATGAGTCAGGCTTTGATTCGGGCTTATATTTTATGGCACTGCATGTGTATTGACAATGCGCAATTTGATTTTGTAGTGTGTAACAATACTTGTGAAGAACTCAAAGAGTCAGATAACAAGCAAACAGCTCCAAGTGTTGCTTGGCTTTGCTGAAGAAGACATCTATGATTCATCACGCCAAGCCACTGCCTTTGGCCTTCTCAAGGTATTTCTGTGCAGCAGGCATATGGGTTCTGCAAGCCACTGGAATGGCAGCGATTCTGCTTCCTGGTGAAAGGCTGTATGATCACGTCAGGAACAGGCCACAGAATGCTGTTAAGGCTCTCTGTTGTAGCGTGGGAGGGGAGAAGCAGCAAAGCTTTCCCATTTGACTTGTAGTCACTCTTTAAAATGTTTCAGAGGCTGTTTTATACATTTTTTTTTTTTTTAAAGTTGCTCTCGCTATGTTTGAAGGTGTGAAAAAGTCAGTGTTAATGTACCACCCGAGACCAGCGTAGTCCCAGGTTATCGTATTGCGTCTCACACTGTGCAAGCAAAATGACATGACTCCAGATGTGCTTTCACATTTTTAGGCTATTTTATCCAGGAAGCTGATTGTCCCTGAAATTGATGATGTGCTGCAGAAGGTTGCCCAACTGGCCATCACGGGTCAGAGTGAGCCAGTGCGAGTCCAGTGCAGACAGGTTGGTAGAATGGAAAGTCTCTCACTTTACTTACAGCTGTCTAACAGGCTAGAGGTCTTAGTGTGGCCATCCCAGCTCTCGCAGACACATGCCTTAGCCCTCTTGAACTGCTAGCCCCGTTTCCCCTTCTTGATAATCCTTGTTCCACTTGTTATCTGGCTGGCTTTAGTTCTTGCGACTGGTGCATAGCAGAATCACAGACTGCTTGCCTGTAGCGAGACTGCTTGCCTGTAGCGAGACTGCTTGCTGTGGTGTACCTCCAGAGGGCTGCTCAGCAGCAGTGACACAGTCCCTCCTTTGGAGGCTTTTAGGCCCATGTAACCAAGAGCCTTGCCCTTTTCTGAATCCCAGCAGAAGAGAATTTGCCACATATCCATGACTCCTTCCCACTACTTCCTCATTCTTTACAAGCTAAAAGCAACCAAAAGGCAGAATTGGTTGCTTCATTTCAAGCATTGGGATACAGCTGCAGCAGGAGCCATGCATAACCAAATAGTGCATTTCCATAGCTACAGGATGACTTCTGAAGGATGCAGAATCTTTCTTAACAGAAGCCTGTGTGCAAATCACAGTAATACTCTAAAGACTGATCTGGCAGTTCTCAGATGCCTGCAGATCCTGTTCCAGGCACAGAGCTTGAGAACAGTTGTTGACAGTTTTGGGATGAAAGGGATGATTCTCAGAAACTTGCCGCTCCATCGCTAAATTTTCTTCATAACCTTTGTACAAGCTTTCCTGAGTGTTTCTTGTAACTCCTCTCTGTGTTGTTTTTTCTTTCCAGATTTACTTAAAATATATTCTGGACTACCCCCTTGGTGACAAGCTGAAACCCAATTTGGATTTCATGTTGGCACAACTGGAGTGAGTTTATATTCCCGACATCTCTGTCGGAACACAACCTTGTTGCTTAAATACGACTTCAGTGGCCACCTTGTGTGCCAAAGGGCTGTTCATGAGGAGCAGAGGGTGTGACTGAAGTCTTAATTTTCCTACCTCTAAAAGACTTTCCTTTTTCAGAGAGGGGCTGTTTGATAAAGCAAGGCCTTTTTCTTTTCCCTGTTTCACAGCTGGCTTTGTTCTTCATCTCTTTGTAAGACAAAGGTTCTGTTGTTTGCCTAGTGGTTAACCAGCTACACTGGTTGTAAACCAGGTGAACTGAAAAATCCAGAAAGAACAAGGGAAGGTGTGTTTATATGACTGCTGTCCCATGGCAATGGTCTCAACTGCAATTGCAGGCACAGTTGAGATCAACTGCGCCAGTTCAGCAGGAGCAGAGTGCCTGAAACCTCCTTCTGAGCATGACCCCTTCCTTGTTCAAGGTGATGGTAGTTTACCATGTTCCCCAGCACCATAGCACACGTGCTGACTCAAGTTGGCTGGAGCCCGTTTTTTGCCTGTTTGTGTCTCTGTGCCTGTCCTCTGGGAGATGGAGCCAATGGGCCTGTTGCTTCTCTTCTCCCAAGTATCAGACCAGGTCTGGTAGTGTTGTAGAAAGATCCCTGTCAGTGTGTGTTTCTGGCATTGGCCATTCCTGTAAATAACTTTCTAGAGTATTAACCCAGCCCTAACCATTAATCGTTTCCTCCCAGGTACGAGTATGAAACTGGAAGGGAATCTGCACTGGAGATGATTGTGTACCTCTTTGACATGTTCCCACAGGTAACAAGCACCCCTTGGTGTTCCAAGCATCAAGCAGTTACTGTGGCTTGCAGGAACAGCATTTTCAGAGCAGTTTATTTTGGGAGTACTCGGTAGTTACTATTACCTCTTATTATGAGCAGAATGTTCACTTACCTCCAAAGAACCTGGCTTTGCTCCAAAAGAGAAATGGAAAGTCTGCAGTACTACTTTATCTAATGTTCTCAGTCTGCAAGTAAAATAAAGCTCTGTCAGCTGGAGTTTGGATAAACTTGATGGTGATTTATGCTAGGGAGAAACACAACCAGATTAGGAAACGGGGAATGAATAGAAAGTGAAGTCTAGAGTTTTTTCATTCTGGGTTTTTTTCAACATTCATGAGGGATGTTGTTGATTGAACTGGTATGTGATGTACCATATCTGTTTTGTTGGCCTGACTGGAGAGGGAGGGCTTCTCAGTGGAGTGGATCAAAATGAAAGCTGAAAAATCCTGCATAGATGCACGGTTATAAGATATGCAAAATGCTAAGCTGCCTTGAAGCTTTGCAGCTGGAGCTTGACTGATCATTCAGGAGACTGAGAAGTGCAATCAGGCAAGAATTTGGGAGGAAGGAAGAGAAATTCTGCACAGTGGGCCGTGCTTCACCACTGCCTGATTAGGTTTAGTATCTGAATATAGTTCCCATCAACTCTGTAAAGTAGCAGGAGCTACTGTCTCTGAAAGAAGGGCCTTTGTGTTGATTGCTGCAGTGCTGAGGGACTTCAGCCTGTTTCAGTGAGAGTTAGGCATGAAAATGCCCTTTAAGGTTTGACAAGTTGCTATCTCAAGGACATGTTAGCAAATCAGAGTCAGAGCAGGGCTGGGGCTGCTGTACACTCCCTGCACGCTCCAACAACTGGATCATCTGCTCCTTTCGGTTCACCTGCCTTGATGTGGACCCCAGTCAGGGTTGACATTGTTCCTGTATGCGTTGCAACAAATACCCCTCTTCCCCTTTCGATGCCAGGAGCTCCTTGGTGATGTGTGGCTGACTAATGGTTGTTTTTTTCTAGGATCTCCTCCACAAATACTGCGGGCTGTTTTTTCTCTCTCTTTGTATGATGATGATAAACGATGACTCTGCCAAATGCAAAAAGATGGCGGCTTTGACGTGTAAATCTCTCCTCAGTAAGATAAACAATGAAAAACAAGATCTGATGTTTTCACTGGTCACAGAGTGGTTTCACAGCAAGAAGGTATTCTTTGGTCTTTTCACAGACCAGGTCTGGACTCTGTTTGGGGGCTGATTAAGATTAAGGCAAGTGAGAGATTGCTCATACCAGGTCTAATGGATTGGTGGGTTCAGTTATGCCTGACTTAGTAGTTTTAGGAAAGGAGTATGAGCAAGATTCAGCTTAGAATAAAAGCTCTTTAAAGCTGTGCTCAGCACCATAGCGCTTGCTAGTAAGAAGAGGAAGAAATGATGCAACTTCGTATAGCTGCATGAATGTAGGGAACTGCTGCTGCTGTAGGTCAGCCTACAGACTTCCCAGCTGCATTGCGCTGCTTTCTAACACTTCCTCTGTTGGGTCAGGTATTTTACCAAGTGTAGTCTTTGCTCAGGTTAAAGGTTTGAGCAAATTCCTTAAAGCTCTTCTGAACCCAGTAATTGGGTTTTTGTGCTGTCTTTAGCTCAGACTTGCATCATTCTGTCACCAGCAGCTGGAAAGTGGCAAACCTAGTCTTACAGATCTCCCATTTTGATCTGGGTGCCTGCATGTTTAGTTATTCTCAAACTGGACTCGGGTTCTGTCCCTCTGCACTAGTGGAGTAAGTGTTCTTCAACACTTCATCCTTTTCATCCCTAATATGTTCAGTTCTGTTTTATAGCTGTGAGCCGCCTGTTGCATTGTGAAGAATCAAAGAGTGCAAAGTAGCCCCTGGAGCTTTGCAGCTGGGAACTGGGCTGGAAAAGGCCTTTTGGCATTCAGTTTTAGGGTGTGTTTTCAAGGATAACTTGTGCTGCCAGGCGCTTTTGTCCCTAGCTGGCAGCATCTCCTTTTTCAATAGTACTCTGAAAACCAGCTTCCCTTAAGATACTGTTGCTACAGGCAAATGTAGGGGTTGCTACCGGCTCCTGCATGTGGGAGCTGCAGGATTTGATGATCAAGAAGTAACAAGGGGTGTTATTCTCTCTGTTGGCAGAGCTTACACAGGAGGTTGGCTGCCCAGGCATGTGGTTTGTTTGTTGAAGTGGAGGGAGTAATGTTTGAACGGCGGCTTGAAGCTGTCCTCACCTTGATTGAAAAAGAAATCAACCCAATTAAATTTGAACATGTAAGTAACTTTTCCCATGTGTGAGGTTTGGGGAAAGAGAATTAAGAAAATGGAAAAAGGGAATAAGCGTGGGAGAGATTTAACTGTTGGAACTACTGTTTGGGACTGAGGAAAGACATGAAACACACACATTTGTTCTGAAGGGGACGTCACTGACCTAGAACCATATTTTTTGTCTGTAAGCCCAAATTTGATGTCATGTGTCACAGCAGAAGGGGCAAAGGTACCTTGCAAAGCCACCTGGCCTGAGCCTGCAGCCATACTGTGTAACCAGCAGATATATTGCTCCTTGCCCCAGGCTCTATCAAGATCTCTGTGGGTGGAAGGGGTTCTTGAGACAGCCCTTGAGTCTCAGGCTTTTAGTTTACAGCATGCAGCAGTATGTATGTTGGGGTAGGCTTCCCTGCTTCTGGTCTTTCCTGCGGTGGCAGGAGAGAAGGATGTTCTGTGTTTTGTTTAAAGTGGAGTTACAAAAAACACCATCAGAAAGAATGGCAGGTTACACAGGTAGCACTGGGATGGGTTAGAATCTGTTCAGTTGGAAAACAGCCTGACAATCACACTGACAACATCCGTTTAACTGGGAAATGTGTCTGCTAGCTGCAGAGGTTTGTGTAAGCACGAAAGGTCAGGAGTGCGTCGCTTGTGACTGTCTGCTTTGTTCAGTGTTGTCTACAGCTTTAACTTCCGAGGGAGTTCCCTTCCTGTACTTCAGACCATGGTTTTGTTTTATGGAAAGTCTTTTTTGTGCACATGATAAACTCGGACTAAGATTGAGTAAGGCTGATTGAATAAAGCTGCCTCAGATTCTGCTTGACATGTGATAATCCCAAAGGGATCCCAGTCACTGCGCCTGGGGAGTGGCCGCTTATGTTACTAATGTGCAAGGGGAACAAGAGAGAAGAGCCGTGGGGTATGTAAATTGGCAAGAGATGAAAATAAAATACCTGCAGTGAGGAGAAATTCAACGTAATCACCCCCTGTGCTGTGACATGTAGGTAAAGCACTGACTAGTTATATCAAGCCAGCTGGTGATTGCAGTTGGGGTGAGAACCTGAAGTGAGAACCTGAAGGCAATTTAGTAAAACACACTGCACACATTGTCACAACAAATGTGGGGCTTCCCAGGGACACAGGCAAATCTGAGCTTAGCTTGGCTCTAATAATGAGAATCAAGTGTGCACAAATACATGGATAGACATCAGTGATACACATTGAGTGTGTACTTGCTTACATTTAGAAACCTAAGAGTTTGTTACAGTAACGTCTGTATAAAAAGCAAGAATGATTGTAGTAATAATCTGCTGCAGAGGTTCAGTCTCCAGAGGAAGTGCTTTAGTGGAGCTGCTTCTCTTTTGTTTATTATTGGGTACAAGTCGGTCCTCTGTTTCTTTGCAGGGTTGATCTGGAATTTATCTAGTAGGGTAAATAAGCACTGTCTTGAGGTCCTCATAAGCATCTTTCTTGACTTGCTGATTTTATTAGATAACTGAAGAGGAGGAGGAGAAGGCTGCAGACAGGCTGCTATTCAGCTTTCTTGTGCTGGTAACAAAGCTAATAACAGAGTGCCACTTGATTCAATTAACCAAGAACAGTGATGTTGTGAGCAATATCTGGGGTAAGTATCAAGAATTATTACGGCTGTGTTAGAAGGAGGATTCTTTGTGTGCCATGTGGTTTTCCACACCCTAATATAAACAACTGAACTGTGTCATACAAGGTTTGCATGCTGCAAAATGCTAATACATGGCAGTTACTGGGCAGTGAAAGAGAAGATGTCAATGGAAAAGGTTACGTGGTTGATGAAAACAACACGCCTTCAGTCTCAGTTGCTGGGAAATATTTTCTATTATCCCAAAAGGAAATAGTTGCAAACTATTGCATGTTCGACCATAATTACATCCTCTTGGATGAAAATGTTCTACTTTCTTGGGAAGATGAGATTTTCTTGATGAGATCATACATACCAGCCAGCAAGCAATGAACATTGTAATAGTGCTGTAAATACTGTGTGTCTGCCAGAGGTGTTAAGTCCTGGAAGTCGTTGCGTTGTCAGGCTGGCTTATTAGCATTTTGTTGCTTTGTTTTTAATTGCTTCATTTGCTGCTGTCAGAAGGCCTGCGTCTGGCTGGTTAATGTCTTCGAAGAGTTCAGCCTGCCAGGTGCCTTTAGTGAGATAGGAGAAAACCCTTGCAAATCCTGGGTTGCTTGGTGATGTGCAACTTGGACAGAGGCGAAACAAGAGGGCAACTCCATCTGTTCTCTGAAGCATCCTCATCCTCATCCTCCATCCAGGGGTTCGATCTGACTGTCTACACCAGGGCCACTTCACCTGAGTCTCACAGCAGCCAGTCCCCTGGTGGCTGCCCAGTCACGGGCAGATGAGCTGTGGCACTGAGTCCCTGAGGGGACCACAGTTTCTGCAGAAACATGACTTGTCAGCCAGAATTGGAGCAACTGTCTTCTTGTGCTGTGCCCAGTTTTCCTGCCCAGTTGCCATTGCTTTCCAGCAATGGCCCTGTCTTTGGATGTTTGGAAATGCTGTGGGTGTATTCAAGAACGCCTGGTCACTGGGGGGACATTTGGCTACCTGTAGTTTTTTGCTACTTTCTGGCTGGATAGAGTTGCTAGGAAGTCTTTGATGATGTTCTGAGCAGATGAGCACAGTACATTTCCTTCACCTTTTTCCTGTAGCATGTGGTGTGGTAATTCTTGGAGGGACCTGGTTCTTTTTCTGCTCTCACTGGACCAGCTCCTGTGCTGAAAGAGGTTTTCTTTCTCCCAGGTCATGTCCAGTCTCACCTGTGGTATCCTCACAGCTGGGTCTGGCTGACAGCTACTGAGATCTTTGGCTTGTTGTTTGCATCCAACAAGCCAGAAGACCTTGTCAAGAAGTGGAGGGAAAGAAAGGCAGGGAAGAGGAAAAAGATGTCAGTAGAGCTGTCTGCATCTACAGTCTTCTTGACTGCTGAACTGGACAAAAAGGTAATGAGGTCTGTACTACTCCTTCCCCCCCACCCATGCCCATTCCCTGGCTGGGACATAAAAATAGTATTTTAGTTTGGCTTGCACATTTCTCTTAGTTGCTTGTCTGCTGCCTGGTCCTGATCACTTAAAGCATTTGAGGGGGTGTCTCTGCTGCTGGGGCAGGGCTTCCCTGGGCTCTTACTCTCATCAGCACAAAGATTCCCCTCTAGGCTGTGAGATGCAGGCAGGTGTGCTGAGCTGATCCCTTGGCCTCTCCTGGGAACTGCCTTCAGTGACTGCAAAACGCTGCTTTGAGTTTCTGCTACTGGCTCCCTTTCATACAGTAATTCTGTGGTGGGTTGACCCTGGCTGGGTGCCAGGTGCCCACCAAAGCCATTCTCTCTCTCCCCCCTCAGCTGGTCAGGGGAGAGAAAATATCACGAAAGGCTCGCAGGTTGAGATAAGGACAGGGAGAGATCACTTAACCAGTTACTGTCACGGGCAAAACAGACTCGGCTTGGGGAAAAAGAACTTAATTTATTGCCAATCCACCAGAGTAGGGTAATGAGAAATAAAACCAAATCTCAAAACACCTTCCTTCCACCCCTCCCTTCTTCCCAGGCACAACTTCACTCCCGGATTCTCTACATACCCCCCGCAGCGGTGCAGGGGGACGGGGAGTGGGGGTTACGGTCCGTTCATCACACGTTGCTGCCGCTTCACCCTCCTCAGGGGCAGGACTCATCACACTCTTCCCCTGCCCCAGCGTGGGGTCCCTCCCACGGGAGACAGTCCTCCATGAACTTCTCCAA